>CAHIKZ030004892.1:3312500-3912500 GCA_903632075.3 Acanthosepion pharaonis | reverse complement strand
CAAATTCTGATATGATTTTTTGGACAGCATCTAGTATAAAAGGTGCTGAAGAATTTTTTGTTTTCTTCAGAATTATATTCAACAACTCCTGTTGTTGGTTTTGTAGTTCTAGCAACAGTTTATTTTGTTGTTGTTGCTGTTTCTGTTGTTGAATTTCAACTATCAAAGCCAAAATTTGATTCATATTCACAAGAATTTTTTTCTTTCACTCAAGAGAAAAAAATTGTTTTCTTCTACACATCAAGAAAAAAAATTTTTTTTTTAAACCAGCATAGTTAAAAAATTTTTTGTCACCCATATCCTTGTTCCCAAAGCAACAATTATTTTTTTCATGTACTTTTTTTTTCCAAATACCTTGTAACTCCAGTTACAATTTGTATGAGTTTCAAATCACTCATCGCCACTGTTATAACACACTTCATAGCACTTATAAATAATGCTTTGACTGTTTGCTGTGATGCCTGTATTACTTAGTCCAAAGACTGACTCCAAACAGCTTGTTTATTTATAGTTATAGATTGGTTCATATAGTCACTGCGGGTATATCATTTACTTCACAACATATCTTCAGGGCATAATCAATCATGGCTCTTCACAATTTCCTGTCCTTTGTAGCTCTTAATAATTTTTTTTTTTATCACTCCTAAACCTTGTTCTACCACCCATTTACTCAAGCTCTCTAAGTAGGTGATGTATTGTTTTCCTCTGTTCCTCTTACCTTCAATCTGTCCTGTGAGTATCAGATTTTCCAAGCCCTCTTTCCTCATTATGCGTACTAGAAATTTCAACTGCTCCTTCTTGATGTTACATGTAAATTTCTTTTTTGTTTCCATTTTCTCTAAAACTCTGTCATTGCTCACATGTTCAGTAGTCCTGGGTATGATGATAAACTCCATCCAACAGCAAGGCCTCTGGTTGCAAGATTGGAGGTTTTGTGGAGTGTGGAACCAATTTTTTTTATTCCCAGGTCCACTCTGATCCCAGGTGGTGGCACCTGTTAGGGTCCCTGCTATAGGCATATAGCGAACCCCCAAACAAAAGTATAAAAATACATTTTTACAGTAAAAATACCAGCAATATATTTTTATAAAAAGAATTAACAACAATACATTTTTGTAGTGAAATTACCAGCAATACATTTTTATAGTAAAATGACCAACAATGAAATACTAAAAATGTATAAAAATACATTTTTAAAGTAAAATTATCAGTAATACATTTTTATTATATAAGAGGATTGATATTACATAATAGTTCAATACTCTTTTCTTTGTTTCTAACATTTTACCTCCCATAACAAAATTCCACGTAAGAATGTTTTCAAGTAGCATATACATATTTTTATTAACTTATAATATGAATAATTTAATATTTCAAAACAAAGAAAAACTTATTTTTTCATTTACCATCTTTATATAAAATCTTTGTGCATATATTAAAAAATACTGATATAGATAAAATGAATATAAAAATCTGTGATAAAGTATCAATATACTTAAAAATTCAGTTGGAGTATACATAAAGAAGGTGGAGTAATGCAAGAATTATTTAATAGCGTAATATCTACAAATATATTATTTTTTATGTCATAACCAATACTGCTGAATTTTTTTAGCATTGAGTCAAATGAAAAAGCAACAATAATGTATTGAAAAATGAAAGAAAAAATTCCTTTAAATTACAGTTTTCTTCTCAACTTAGTTCTTTGCAAAAATTTGCTCATGCAAACAAAATACTGCCAACTGTTACATCTATGATAGATTACTGTAACTGTTTATAGTAAAGAGAAAAATTTTAAAACATATATATTTTATTCAATGTATAAAATGTATATAAATGAATGGACATTTATATAAATGAACAATATAATTAATTGGTGAAATTATTTAAATGAATATCCTATAAGTAGTTTACACATTTATATAGATAACTCAGAAAAAAATGACAAAACATTTGTCATGATGGAAGAACATTTAGTTACATAAGGGTGCATAACAAACTCAAAAATTTAAATGGGTATAATTATTTACATCTGAATCTCAAACTGTTATGTTCTTCTATTGTTCTTTACACAAAAATCCTAAATCAATAAAGGACTCATTACTTTTCTTCCTGCAAAATATAAATTATTCTCACAGTTAACTATTTCAAATCAAAATAATAGATGAATGACAATGAAATAAGGTCAGATGTTGTCTCAAGTGGTAACAGTTTCAAGCTTTACAAGATACATTCATTTTAGGTCTTCATTCAATTATTTTGAGTGCTATTACTTTTATGAACTTGTAACTATTTCGTCCACACCAGTCCATTTTACCCTTTTGAATTATGCTATAATCTACTCAAAAATCAACAACACAAAGATCAAATAAAAGTATGTAAAATATAACCATTGTTCAATTTTTAAAAAATGAATTTTGTTTTGTTTACACTCAACAGTGAAAAGTATTTATACAACATCTGATAATTTATTATTTGTCCTTACAAAAAAATGAAAACATAGAAGAACAATTTCTGTTGTCATTTTTTGAGGTGAGGAATTATCATTATATGCTTTGCTATTCAAACAAGTATGCTAATCTTGGATGTTTTGGATAGAATCTTTTATTCGATGCACAGGGCAATCATCTTTGTGTCTTTAAGAAAGGACACTCAACAAATTTCCACTATTTGGCAACTCTCATACAGTTCCTCCACCTGACTACAAATATAAGGTTTAAAACTCCAGAATTTACACACTAGATTGTTCAAGAGACACATGACCTAGTGGATTAAAACACTGGTTAATATATATATATATAGTTCCTTGGCAATTAAGATTTGAGTCCCTAGTAGTGCTGAAAAAATAATCACTTACTTTAGTGGAAGTAACACAAAAGTAATGAAGACTGATATGAAATATTTGTGAAGTAGGGAAAGTGGAATGAGAAATTCCAAGGTTACCAAGTACAACAATAGACACCTGAAGAAAACGTGAAGGTACAACAGTCAAAATGTTCAGAGTGTAATAATCAAGATGAAAATGTTGGACTGAATAGGAAATCAGATGACAGAGAAGAACAATTACAAATGTTCTTTCTTTTCTCATATGAGATGGTTTTTTTTTTATTTTTTGCTGCTGTTGTATGTAATTTCAGCATTACTCTCAATTTATTATTCAGCAACATCTTAGGCTCTTTTTCTATAGCAGCTATCTGTAGAACTCAAGAGGATAACCTCTATTAGCTCCCTTAAGTTTCAAGATTGTTTTTAAATGGCTTCCTCTATAATTCCTCACTGATACTCATCAGCAATTTATATCCATGCAATATTTTGCACTTAATAACAGTAAAAAACAGCTGTAATTACTATTACCATCATCATTTTCTTATATTGTGTCCTAATAAATAATATTAGCATTCACAAAATTAGTAGATAACACAAAATAATTTTTAAAACCGTATTTTTAAACTTTTAAAATAAAAATACTAATGCAGCATAAGGTACAACAGATAAGAAAAATGTAAGAAACATTTATCTTAATGCTAAGAATTTTATTTTGTTTTGACTATTAATTTTAGAAAGTTCTCAAATGGAGTAAGAATTTCTGTGATGAGGAGTTAGCATTATTTACATATATGTTAGGCTATGAGATCCTCCATAGTAGGCCTAGTACAGAAATAAATACAATATGATAACCACTAAGAAAGAAAGAAAGACAAATGATAGCAAGTCTTCAACACCAGCAACAGTCAAAACATGACAAGTACCAGTACTAATTAGCAGACAAGTTTAAGTTTAAAGCTCCATGTTCACTAAATAAAATTGTCCTATTTTGATAATAGCCTAGTGGATTAAGGCATTGATTTGTGAATTTTGTTATATATAAATTGTGAGTTCATTCCCTGGGTCAAGCAATAATCTGACACTAGTAAAAATAAAAACTGGACATGGAAGGTGGCACAAGTCAACCCCAATTGATTAAATAAATGGTTCAGTTCAGAATTCCTTGTATGATACCCAAATTTATATAAACCTGATAAAGGCAGGAGGGTGCAACGATTAAAACATTGTGATGACAACAAAAATGAGGACAATAGTTCAAATGTAAATAGTGTAAATACTGAATAAGAATAATAAGATTTGTTGTCAGCATTCATTTTTAAAACTATTTACAAAAACAAATATATAAATTTATTCTATTCAATTTGGTTTTTGCTGTTTGATGAAGTTATTTATTTGGGTCCCAGCTATGGGCAAATAGTTAACCCACCAAACTGTGGTCAAAACACTATGAAAGTACAAAAATAGATTTTTATAGTAAAAATACCAGTAATATATTTTTGAAAAATAAAAAAATATTACCAGCAATACATTTGACTTTTTACAAAAATACATCAGTAAAACCTAATCTACAAACTGATTTCTTAGAAAGAATACATATTCTGTTCATGCAATCTTATCCTAAACATCTTATTGGCATTAAATAACCCATTGAGGTTGATATACCATAAATCAAACCAAAACATTTTCAATACTGTTTTCCTACATAAAATCACTTAAAATTACAACTTAGATTCTATTTTTACAAGAAAAACTCAAATCTCAGTAACTAAATGAAAGTTAGACTAATTTTATCATATTTTATATTTTCTGTCAGAAAAAAAAAAACATCAATTGCATTCTGAGCATAACCAAACATTTTAGATTTGCTTTTGTTGATAACTGTAAATACAAATTTGTACTTTTATAACATTTGTCAAAGAAAGGAAAACAGGATCTTATGACTGAAATAACTAGAAAATATAAATATCAAAATGCAGTCAGTATCTTGTTTGCAAAAACTATAAAACAAGTGATTAACTTTCCCATTAATAGATGAAACTGGAAAAAAATATTTGTAGTTTATCAATTAAAAATAATATTCTTACAATGACAAAAATTGAAATACTAACAAAATCAACTACACTTTATTGTTTATCAAATATTGATTACCTTAAAGCATATATTTTGATGTTATTTTAATCCTTTATGTCACATGATCTCAAGAGCAGGACAGAAAATGTATGAAAGGAAAACACAGTAATATAAGTAGACTGATCAAGTTTCACAAATATCTCTCTCAAAAGATAGAATGTCCAAACCATGGTATATAAGTATGATTATGCTACAGGTTTAATTATTTTATGGTCAACATTAATACAACAAAATTTGGGGCTGATATTTTCAAAGTAACTATTTTGCCAATATCTAAATACACGTTATTTACTAGTCCATTGCACTTGAACTGGAATGATGCAAAACTAGGTTAATACATTTTTCTTGTGCATACATTTAAGTATCATCATAACAGTTATCAGTTTCTGTCTATATCTCTATAATGCAAGTAGTTATCAGTTTGTAAGTAGTTACAGGTGGAGGGAAGAGAAAAATGCAGGGCTGCTTGTATGTCAGATTTTATTATACAAGTTAATATTTTCCCAATAAAATTGCTATTAACCAACTGATATGGATAAAATATTTAGGGTATATTTGTATTTATATGATAAATATACCATGTGAACTTCAGTTTGTGGTATTTACTTTTTATTAGAAATATTAACAATAAATTATTTGGTAATGTGAGATTTATTACTCAACTTGAAGGTTGTTCATGTAAATAAATATATATAAAACAATATAGCCACTTATATTTGAATTCTAATTTTCGATATTTAAAGCTTGAAATGAATTACAAGAAAAATATAACCTCATGAAAGAAATAAGATATTGTAATGACATTGAGTGATGGTAACACAGCTTTGGAGATTGAAGAAATTTTGAACATTCCTCATAGAACAATCAAAACAGAAAATAAATATATTGGCAAGATAAGAAGAAATAAAATTGGTTTTATGAATGTCAGAAAAGAGATTCTATAACAATTAAAATAGTAATAAATAAAAATAAAATATTTGAAGAAATTGGTGTTACAAATATGAACAGGTAGAAAATACAAAATATTAAGAATTAAAGACATGAAATCAACTTTAAATAATTACAAGGAGAAACATGTAAGTTAGACAAAGAAGTGAATTAAAAATGATTTCTCAACAGTAATTTTTAGTGATGAATGTAGTTATATGGGATTTACTTGTTAAAGGGTGGATCTTTCATGGAAAAAATCAACCAACATGATGAAGACAAAAGTGGGAATATGAAACAATGTTTTCAGCTATTATTTCAAGCAACAGAATTATATTTCCTTTCAAAGTTGATGATATCAAGATAAATGCAGAGAATTGTTATAAGATCATGGACAAGATGTTTTTGAATGATACAGTTCAGAACCAAGAAGCTTCAGGCTAATGTGTATACTCCTTTGCAAAGATGATTATTGCAAAAAAAAAAAAACATTTTTTAAAGATATCAAATGAATGGAATAATCCTCAGCTTTTACAAATCCATTAGAAAACTTATTGTCCATCATTAAAACAGATGTATGTGAGGATAGAAAACAATATTAACCAAAGATCTCTTGCAAGTAATAAGTCAAAAGAAAAGAGAAGAAAAGTCAAGTAAATCAATGAGTGAAAGATGATGAATAGAATAAAATGTTAGAGCCCACATTAGCATGTAAGATAATAATAATAATTTATTTAGATATATGGGATACTGTGCTTCTACACATTATACCCTTTAGATTTATTTATAAATAAAAATTAGTATTACACTTTCTTGGCATCACAAATTCTGACACTCTCTAAACAAGTTATAATCAATATTTTTTAATAAGGATATATATTATAAGCTAAAACTCGTGATATATTTCTCATGTAAATATATTTTGAAAATTTTACAAACATCAGTTGTTTAATAACAATTTTATTGTATAAACATTGACTTGCATAATAAAATTTGGCATAGTGTATATACATTTGATAGATTCAGAATATAAATATATAATTATGATAATAGAATTAATTTGAAAAAGTTTTTTTTCACTTAAATTAAGTTTACTCCAAAGTTTTGTGGTTACATAGATGTATCTACTCATTAGAATAGAGTTAAAATGCTGATATTTCTTGATTTTTTTTGTACTTTTAATTGTGGTATGAGTGTGTTATATTCCTTTTTGCTCAATAGATGTTGATTGGTTATTGATTTCTTTTCCTCTCCCTTCCTTTATTTTCTTTTTATTTATTTATTTATTTATTTATTTTTCTTTTATTCTTTCCTCACCTTCTCTGTTGATCTCTTTTTTATTGCTATTGTTTTGACCATTTAATTTAGGTTACGGTTGGATTTTTGTGTGTGTGTATATATTTGTGCAGGTGTGTGTTTATGTAAGTGCCTATGTATGTGCACATATGTATGCATACATACATACAAACATGTATGCACACACACACTCACATTTGTCTGTTTGTGTGTGTATTTGTGTTAACTGTATATATATCTTTAGTAGGTTGCATTATTTAACTTTACTTAGTGTGTGCTTGTTTTGTATTTTTATTGTGGTATGAGTGTGTTATTTTCCTTTTCAGTTGATAAGTCTGTTATGGTTAGTTGTATGAAAGAACAGTTTTTTTGTTGGTGATTTTGTTAAACCAATTGTTTCTTTTGTATTTTTCCATTGGTTATATATATATATATATATATATATATATATATATATATGTTATAATAATTCATGTGTAGTCACAATAATGTAAACATCACTTTAGTTTGATGAAAGCTTAAAGGACATAATGTGTTAAATGAAAATTTTTTCAACTTTGTCATAGATTTTCCTAAAGTTGTTCTTGATAGATATATAAAAATTTATTTGTCTGAATTACACTATTTACATTCTGACAGATGTTATGATAACAACAAAGACAATAGTCCAAATAAAAAAAATAAAAAATTATATATTGTCCCCCCCCCCCCCGTAATTATGTAAGGTAAACAGTCAGGTTATATGTGGAGTTGTAAATTCTCCAAATTCTTGTGTAGTTTTTCTGCAAACAGATGAAATAATAAAAGAAATCTAAAAGTTTACTCAATGTTCTATGAAGTTCTGAAGTATTTTTGTTACTCTATAAATTATTCATACTACTGTCCTCAAGAGGATACTAGTCCAAATAAAGTGGAATAACTCAAAGTTAACACATTGATATCAGAACAGTCAAACATGTTTATATCAATAATTTGTCAGTTAACTTTTGGCTGCTACCAAAAGGAAGGTAAAGAAAAGCACAATGTTATTTTCCTGATTCACATATGTGTGAATGATGGGAATAAAAAAAATTAACATGAGGGATTCTCTACAAATTATTACTTGAGTAAATATATTTATTATTAGAAAATTTTAAGCATAATAGAAAAAGCAGTATTAAGAATCATGCCCATGGAAGTTATATAACAGTATATAAATTTGATGTGAATTAAATGGTGAGATGTAAGTTCCACTTGAGTATTTTCTTCTCACAAACCACTACCTTGTGGAACCAACTCCCAAGAGGATGCTTCCCCTATCACTACAATCTTAAGCTGTTCGGGTCTAGGGTTAACCATTCTCTTCTCCACATATCCTTATAAATTTTGACTCTTACTCTGTAACCCTTTACCTCGTACAAGGTGGACATGATTGTAAAAAATAACAAATAGTATTATAAGATAAAAAGCATAAGTAATTCTAAAACCTGCAAGCTTATGTATAATGCTTATGCAGACTATTTCAAAAAGTGAAATCTAAAAAAATAAAATAAAAAAAATGAAAATTGACCATTACTAAAATTATCATTTCACTAATAGCAACTTTAACACTACAAAAATGACTGGAAAAGAAACAATACCAGAAGACACTTTTAGCTAAAATGTTAGCTCTAGTAACTGCTATTTATACAAACATAACAACAGAATTTAGTTAATACAACATGGTTTATAACAGAGCTTACAAAGTTAAAAATGCCATGAGGATAACAGAACTTGTACAAAGAATCTTATTCAACAATCTATGAAGTTAAACATTAATGGCTGAAATATTTTGTATAGATTTTTTATATAAATCAGTGTAAAATTTAACACATTGCTGAGATTTGTATATTAAGTAGTTAAATAAAAAGTGCAATATGAGTCAACCAAAACTTTTTTTTTGTTTTTCACATTAATTTTATTGACCAACATATTAACTATTCTCTTTGAACATTTTATCTTTGTAAGCAAAGACTTGCTCTACATGACTTTTACATTCTTGCAAATAACTGAAATACTTTATGGACAATTCTATAGATAAATGGTAATCTGAAAACATAATGTTTGGTGAATACAGAAAATGAACCAAAACATTCCAGCCAAGATGTAGCAATTTTGACTAGTATATGCTATCTTGCATTATCCTTAATATTACATAATTTATATTAACTAATTCACGATGCCTTTCATTGACTGTCATCTTTAATTAGTCTGAGAGCTGCATTTATTTGAATCAATTATTTAGCTCTACAAAAGCTTATAGTCAATGACTCCCTTCCATTCCCACAATATATACACAACATTACCTTCTTTGAATGATGACTGGCATTTAGTATGGTTAGTAGTAGTTCATTTTACTAACTTCTCAATCTCATACATTCCACATTGAAATTAAAGTAAATAACTTCTACAAAAATACAAATTCATGGGCTCTAACTGAACTTTCATTTGAAATAAAATAAGTGAATAATGAATTCAGTTTAGTAATTTTAAAATGTTTTTCTTTTTCTGTACAATGGTTAGTTTTAACTTTAAATTTGCTCTTAATTGTTAAATTTTCTTTATTTAGAATCACATAAAACAAAAAATAAATAAATAAAAACTACTGTTTTGCTGTGGAGAAATTATTAATAAAGCTAAATATCACTAATAAATAACCATAAATTGTAAATAATCTATACAAGAATCTTCAAGTTAATTAACATCTCAAATAAATGATCCCATTTATATCATTACTGTATATGTAAGCAGAATATCAAAAACCTGAATTTTATGCATTTGTAACTCTTCAGGTAAACACTTTATATGGAGAAAGTTTCTCACTTGTTCTTCATTAGTGTTTGTTATACTAGCTTTATATGTATTTATTCTACAGGTTGTCCACCAACAAAAATCCAGGAAATTTGGTACAGTTTATTTAATTGATGGAATTTTTGTTACAATTATTTGAAACAAAAGCAAAGGATAGAAATTTTAAAGTACATCTGTAACATCAGTAAACTGATTTTTAGTTATTGAACTAAAGAACTCTGGCAAAATTTCTTGGCATATTTTCAGTTACTTTTTTTTTTTTTTTTTCATCATATAGTAAATCTAAAATTTTCTGTTTTTTTTGTGGAGGGGGGTACCCTGTATAATGAATTATTTTTTAGCAAAACTTTTCAGAGTGGATGACTAAAAATGTTTGTCACCTTTGCCTTTGTTAGCTGAGAACCCAGTATACCTTTCTGATATAAATAACCTTATTATTACATTTAAGCACATATCTTTTAAAACATTTTTAAGGGTTTATTTTTATACCAGGTTAAAGGAACATTTTTATTTTTTCCTAATTACCAATTCAGTGAAGGTTCATGTAATTTTTAGAAACCATATATTTTAACTATGAATACAGATACTGATTTCATTTTTACTATTTTAGTGTAGAGACTTACAGGCAATTTAGTAACCACCTTTGACTTGGCATGTATTTTTTGTTGTTTTTTTTTGTATATATAAAAACTAACCCTGAATTTTTCATCACATGTACTAAAGTAATAAAATCTTTACATACTAAAAATGTAGGACATAATTGTATCTTAAGAAGTGAAAGCAGAAAGTTGACATGTAGGTATTTTAAATGAGGCATTTCAAAATGTGTTCGGTAACTGATGTTTAAAACCTGTGCACTTCCATGTGCAGTGTGGTATGGTGTGACAGAGTTGATAGAAGAAAAATGACTTGCTCAAATCAATGTTTCTGTTATTTTTTGGTCACTATTCTACACTCACCACAACTGGAGATTGGCAAAATATGAAAGACATGTTACTGATAAGATAGCCAAAGGTCAAGCAGCTGCTTTGAAAGAACTCATTTGACAGATTTATTCTAGACTTGCTATATAAAACAGTCTCCTTTTCTGCTTAAACTTCATTACTAAGCATCAATGATAAAGTAAAACTAAAGAAAAAAAATCAAGTGATAGCTGCAAGTTAGAGCCTAGCAGATAAATGGATATAACTGTAATTTTAAAAAGTCATAAATGATCAAGAACAGTATTTATACATTCAAATAAAAGTACCAATTGATACCACTAGCTCTTGTTTTTGAACTATGGAAAGTTATACATATACACACACTGTAATTTTCATACAAACTTTTAGATTTACAAATACAAGAGTTTTGTAATATGTAAAAAACACTCCTCAATCTATTAAAGTTGTTAAGTAGAACTTAATATATTTTATTTATTCTTTATTTATAATCAATCATATGTAAATGTTTTTCTGCATATGAAGCAGTCTCATTTTTCTGCATAAATTATTTCATGCTGTCTTAATATTGTTTGATTTTCAGTAATAAAGGGAGTAGTGGTTTGTAAATTAGATTGTAACTCATTACTAACGACTTCATGTTCTATTGATATATAAAACAGCTACTTATTAGAATCTAAAGAATAATTTGCTGAATTATGACCAACATTTATTTGTGAAGTAAGGATGAAAGCCAGTTCTGTTATAAGTAAACAGCAGTAATTTGTATTAATTAAATCAAAAGATCGAAGCTTTAAAATCGATTCCAATGCTAATTTGATAGCTAAAAAGAAATGTTTAAAAACATTTACAAAAGGTAAAACAATGCTGGAAACTGCTAAAATGATCAACACGTTGTACTGAAATTTGAAGAACTTCATTGGAGATCCTAGACAACTCTGTATACAAGCAAGGTGAGGAATTCATCTTGCTAATCTGTATCCTGTATTATGAGAGAATTTATCAAAAATTTGTCTTTATCAAACATGAAATTTTTAACTTTGTGGTCATAAGGAAGTACTGAAAAGCACAAGATGTCATGTTTGAAATCAAACATGAAACTGACTGTAAAGCCTTTTTAAAAACACATCCATAAAGAAAAATCACAGAAAATTAGTAAAAGAATACAATGATTTTTTTCAACTATTCTTTTCACTGATGAATATCAAGCTAACCTTGATAGGCCAGATAGATAGAACAAAAGCTAAGTGGCTGTTGGTGAAAATTCTAGATAATATGTAGTATGTTTTATATCAAGAAATCCAACAGCTCACAAAGTCAATGTCTGAATGACTTCTAAAACTAGTTCAAAATGGGGAGCATACATTTCAAATTAGTGTTGTTTTTAGAACTTTGTTGTTATAATAATAATATTGTTTTCAATTCTTTGTTTAAAACATTTGTCAGTATAAGCTTTGTGCATGTTTAGTAAATTAATTACATGTTTTTTGGAATTTCACCAACCTGACTAATAAAGTGAAACCTAGAACATCTTGTAAAATTCATAAAACTGTTGCTACATCATAAGAGTGACTACTATAATTTATACACATGATGTTAAATATCCTGTACATTAATAGCATAAATATTTTAATGAACCTCATCATTAGTTTTTTTTAAGAATTAGAAACAATAAAAGTTGTTGATAATATAAGGCATAATATCTTGAAGGTCATTCCTACTGAATTGAGCTTAATCCTTACTGAATGTTTCACAGTTGCAACCTTATGCTATACTGAGCTAAGCTCAGTAAATACCAATATGCTTAGATGGTAATTTACTGATTTTCAAGTTATTGTTATAAATGTATTTTACGGTAATTTAGAAAAAGTAAATTTATAGGAACTTATTTGGTGTAAAAATCAGAAGAATGACTCATTGCGGCTTCTTGGACTAACATTCTTTGCTGTCATGAAGTGGAAAGATTATGTTGAATTAATTGCTATGTCTGCTTGGCAGGAAAGTTGGTTCACTGCGTCATGCTAGAAAATTTTTCTCTCCAGAATCTATCTTACATATTTTTTGTTCATGCTTCAAATATGGCTGGTATATATGGTCTAGTGTTTCTGCTATGTATTTAGAGATTCTTGATAAAATCTAAAGAAGAATCTGCCTGATCTGGCATATCTGTTTCAGTTACTTTCCAACTGCTATAATGTAGCTTCCCTGTGCCTTTTCTTTAAATACTTTCATGGTAATTGTTCTGATGAACTTTTTTCTATAGTATCTAGACTAAATTTAAGCGCAGTACTAGATTGGCAGCAAAGTCTCATGATTTTACAGTTGAATTGGCTAGATGTAACTGCAAGTTCTATGCTAATAATTTCTTTTCTTGCACTTCTCATTTGTGGAACTCTCTTCTAACTTCTTACTTTCCAGTCAACTTTGATCTTCAAAAATGTAAATGTAATGCCAATTGTTATTTACTGTCTTCATGAGTCCATGTCTTTTATTGTTTTCACTCCTTAATATTTCTCTTTTATTTTTTTTTCACACTCAGTAACTCCTTGTATCTTAGTGGCTTTATTGCCTTGCTTGGGGTGAAATGCTTTTAAAAATAATATTTAAGATATTCCAATTAATAAAGAAAAATTTGAATAAAATTTTTTATTGTTGTTACCATTACAAACTAATGGATAATCAAGATCAGAATTTTCAAATTCCAAAGAGAAATTTACTAAAAAGCTTATTATGTGCAAGTAAAAACTTATTGTTTTTTCTTTAATATTCAAGTAGCAATATAACATGTTCATAAACATTTTTAAGTACTAAATAAAAAGTAATGTTCTTTACTTTAAAGGTGACTTTCAAATGTTGAACTTCTGATAATCATAAAAATTTAAAAAGGAGAGAAAACTATGACGCACACATAGATAAATCCTTTTTCAGGTGTGTTACATATAACTTGTAGTTAAAGACTGAAGTTCTACAGCATCATTGACAAAAAGTAGATTCTTTTAAAGCTAATCAGAAAGTATCTATCTATATTTCTGAGATGAGGTATTGTAATTATTTAAACTATTTACATTGTTCGGACTGTTGTCATCATCTTTGTTGCCATATTCACAACATTTTGACCTTTGTACATTCTGACCTTCTCCATTTTGAATCAAACCCTTTATTTGTCCACCAGGGTAGATTATTCTAGTTCCACATGCCATGACTCTTCTGGATATTTCAGTATCAGTTATCTCCCTTTTAACTCAAACTCTCCAAGTTTTTTGTTCATCTATAACAGGGTATTTAATTCACAACTCTTTGGGTCAAATCACTGGATTCCATCAATGCTCTTATCCACTGGGTCATGTGTCCTTAAGGACATCAGTATATGAATTTTTGGGACTTATAAACCTAATGCCTCAGTATTACCAGAGCTCATATTACAATTTGTTCAGCCACACTTGATTTTTCTATTTCACTTTGTATTATGACTTTATGGTGTTACTGCAGTTTTATCTTAAGGGATTGGTCTTTTTCTTCTTTATATTTCTTATCACAGCTGTATGGGATTGCATACACACAGTCCTTAATCATGTTCTCCACAACTTCAACTCCCACCACACATATAGTGTAAAGAAAGGGATTGTCTGTTGCCTACAACATCGAGCAAAAGTCATATGGCAACCCAGATACAAATGAACAAAAAATGGTCAGTATAAGCAGTATCCTACAATGTAACAACTACCCTGGGTACATGACAGCAACTGTGACAAACTGGGATAGAAGGGTGCAAGAGGATAACAACACTCAGAAAATGGCCTTGGTCTGCCTACTCTATGTGAAGTGATTATCCAAAAAAATACAAAATTGGTTTAAGACTTTGCAGAGACCTCTTCTGAGTAAGACCTCTCAGTGGATGAGATAAAAGGTTCAGTTCATAAATTCCAATCACCTGAAGAAGGCCGGAGCATACAACAGTTGAAACATCAAGAATATGGCAACAAAGATAAGGACAACAGTCTGAACAATGTAAATAGTGTAATTAATCAGAAAGTTTATTCATTTTTTTTATGTAACAAATCTCACAAATCAATAGTTCATATTAGAAGCTGGTCTTCATAAGTGCTTACATGAATTAAGAAATAATTACTTTCATGTTGAATTTGATTTAAAATTTATAAATGCTAAAACCTGCATAAGTGAAAACTATCTCAGAATCCATCTATAGTACAAAAAGAGGGGTTTAGTTATTGAATGTTCCATTAAATAGCTTATTTCTACAGTTTGTTAAGTTATTCTGTCATGTAGCATAGTAATAATAGGATTATGTACATGTATATTTCTTTTCTACAATCATATATATAACAAGTGATTTTTCCCTTCAACCACCATGGCAAGATTTTACATCAAAATCCATTAAACTCCAGGAAATTATGGATTTCTGATTAATTTATTAAATAGTATAACAACAATCAAACAATATTACTTTTTTAATTTTTTTGCCTATTCAAGTGCTTGAAGGATGGCCACAACATAGTAAATTTTCAACTAATATGTTACCCGTCTTAAAACATATATGTTACTTATAGACTTAGGGACTTTTTATGAACTGGGATTTAAAAGTTTACTCACGCATGATCACAGCTTCAGTAGTGATTCTACTGAACAAAAAAAAAAAGGATTTCTCAAAATCTCTACCATGGTGGCTTAAAAAATTTCAAAGTTATATATACAATTGTAGAAAAATTCTAGTAATATGCACTCATTTTACTGAACATCAATAAAGTGTCACAACGAGCTGGAGACATGCTTTTTAGTGGCACATCTTTGTACAATCAATGGATCCCTAAAAGTTTGGAATCCCCCCTCCTTTATATATCAGTACCTTTATGTTTACTTTAATTCAAAACCTTATCATGAAACTTATGAAGAATAAAATAAATATCTTAGGAAAAACAATTTTATAAATCTCAGCCCTGTTTAAATAAGAATTATTTTGTATATTAATTTGGATGTATGCAGTGATTTAGGTGTTTTAAAATTCAAGAGAATATAATCTTTGAAATATTAAAAATTGTTTTTCATAAGATAAATGCTGAAAATATATTTATAAGAAGATAAAACTGATAAAATATGTTGATGCTGCTATGTATTTTAGAGTAATTAAATATCTACATGCAATGACTACAGCTAAAAAAACAATTGCAATATTTTAACAAAACCTTTTGTGATTTAAGCTAACAGTAAAGAAATACAAAAATTCTTTCTCTTTATCTTATCACCAGTTGTTATTAAGAATTAAAAACAATGTGTCTAGATTTATTAAATTCAACTGCAAAATAATTGAGAAAATAAACAATGGTGAAAAATAAGAACAAGTTTCTGTTAATATTAATAACAGAAATATTGTAGAAAAGATGAAAAAGTGTTTGCCAATGACTTATACAGCAAAGTTTTATAAATAAAGTGAATACATAAGATAAAAGGCAGAGCAAGCATCATACAACAGGCTTTTTTCATCATTACATTATTCGAATTATTGTCCTCATCTTTGTTGTCATATTTATTTATTACAACGTTTCAGCCGTCTTCAGGTGGTTGGAATGTTGAACGGAATCCTTTATTTCGCTCACTGGGGTAGACTTGTTCTAGTTCCAGGTGCCATGTTTAATGGATGTCAGTTATCAGTTATCTCCTGTTAATTTCCCTCTGAAAGTTCTCCACTGCCTTAACTGGGTATTGATCTCACACTCTTTGGGTCCTGTCACTGGATCTAACTAACACCTTTATCCACTGTGCCATGTGTCCTTGAGGACATCTGTGTATGAATTTCTGGGTATTATAAACCTAATGTCTTCCGCAACCGGTTTTTACTAGTGCTCATATTGAAATTTTTGCTGTTATCATTGCATGTTTTTTTTGTTTTTTTATCAGACCTCATATTGCAATTTTTGTTGTTATTATCACTTTTTTCTGGCACTCCTTATTACTGGTATTGTATATGGTATATTGTATTCATTTCTATGCTTGGTCAGCTCAGGAGATTTTTGTGGCCTAGTATATGTGCTGATTCCTTAAGTTTACGAATTTTCCAATGATGTTCTTTGTCTATGATCTCAACCTGATCCCACAGAGGGCAATGATCTCCCTTCTCTCTCCATATGTGGTCAGCCATGCCTGATTTTTCCTCATGCAATGATAACAGTGAAAATTTCAATATGAGCACTGGTAAAAAACAGTTGCTGAAGCCATTAGGTTTATAATACCCAGAAATTCATACATTAATGTCCTCAAGGACACATGGCACAGTGGATAAAGGTGTTAGTGACAGGACTCAAAGAGTGTGAGATCAATACCCAGTTAAAGCAGTGGAGAACTTTCAGAGGGAAATTAACAAGAGATAACTGGTAACTGACATCCATTAAACATGGAACTAGAACAGTCTACCCCAGTGAGCAAAATAAAGGGTTCAGTTTGACATTCCAACAACCTGAAGAAGGTTGGAGCATACAACAAAATGTTGTAATAAATATGGTGACAAAGATGAGGACAATAGTCCGAATAATGTACATAGTACCTCATCTCAGAAATATAGACAGAAGCTTTTTTTCTATTGATATTATAAAGGAAATTATGAAATTATATTTTTATTTATACATAACATTTCCCATTTAATAATACTAAGTATAAAGTCAGAAATGATGTGTATCTTTCTAATTTTTAAGTAACTTTTAAAAATTCTAATTTTTTTCTGTCCCCAAATTAAAATAATAAACAACAGCAATATTTGTTAACCAAGTAGTTAAATATAATATTTTACAATAGCTTCAAAAAGGTAAGTTATCAAAGCATATTTATCTTTAAACAGTGAAACTATAAGTAATAAGAAAATAATAAAAGAAACTTGGTATCAAATTTTGTCATATAAAGGTAGAAAAAGTATGTCTTGGCTATAAAGAAGAAATGTATTGTCAGTACAACGTGGAATAGGGAATCTCTTTAAGATGATTGTGACATGCAGGATTCTAGAACATTTGGCCTAAAGCATTAAGTAGGTTGTTAGGAATTGTCTAGCAGTCTTTTTCACAGAAACATAACAGAGAGAGAAAAAAAAGTCACCATTTGCTTTTCATTTTGTACACTTTTCATCTTAACTCAGATAATACACTAATATAGCTATGACTCAACTGCTATGTAATGCATGCAATCTACTGCTTGTGGCTATAGACTTTGAATGTAAACACCTCTCTTGTCTGTAAAGCTGAGCAATTTTGCAACCAGTAGAAATCAAGAGTTGAAGCTGATGTTACTAAAAAGTAGTATTTGAGCAAACAAGTGATAAATTTTCAGAAACTAAACTTATGCAGTAATATGAAAATCAGAAATGAACAAGATGCTCATTTCTTTTTCATATTAACATAATATTTCTTTGCATGAATGGAAGTAATTTCAAACTTGTCATGAGGGAACAATAAGACTACTGAAGCACGCTAAAAATAGGTTTTATCATAAAACAATGTAAGTTACAACAAAATCATAGTGAACTAGAATTTGAGAGGGATTCAAGACATTTTGTACAGTAATATACAAAGTATATTTTTACATATATAAATATTCTAAAAATTGTTTATAATCATACATTTACCATTTTATACTATTCATATTGCAAGAAAAAGTAAAATGCTGACTTAAAAAAATGATTTTCCAAAACTCTTATTTTCCCAAACAGTCAACATTTTACATTCTTTTGGTTGAAAGATCAATTATGAATTCAATCTGATGTGCATAAATTTATCAATATAAGAACAATATTTGAATGAGTTTTATCATTAAATTTTTCATTTTTGTCAAGCATTTTTATCCAGCAAAAAGATACAAAATATAAACATGTGTTCATATGATATAATGGAATTTTTATGTGAAGCCCAATGAAGTTGTCTGACTTACAAGATATTAAAACTTGAGAAGATTGTCCTTTTTGAATAGCTGTTACTTTCACCTTTTTACTAAAAATTCACTCATCAATATTTAGTCAAATATCCAAATTACAAACAACAATGTAAAACTATTTTAGTTGGCATCGTTCTTAAAAATAAAAAAGAAACAAAACAAATTTAAGTCTAAACAAGTTTCATACTATAGTCTAATAACAGAATATCTATTTCCTTTTTTCAAAACTTGATATTATGCACGGCAACTATTTTACTTCATTATAAAAGTATTTCTGAGACTAATAGTTTATTGGTATGAAAATCTTTAGTAGACATAAACAGTCATAGAAAAAACAGAATCTCTGAACATTCATAACTCAAAACAGTTTTTTTCATTGTTGTTGCCTAAATTTTGTGAGATGGTACATTTTAATTATTGTATATAAGTTTCTTAAGATTATTTCTCTCATCTTTCTTTGTTTTCTGGACTACAACAGATACCCAATGAAGGCTTGAATGGTACATGAGCAAAACAATGTGAGAAAAACAAATAAAAATAAAGGAAATAAAATAAAGGAAATTAGTCCAAAATATCACAACTTGAGGTTTTCTACTAACTAAAAATTGTTAATTTTTATATAGCATACCTAAAAATTTAAACTCTCTTTTGTTATATTTCCTAGAATCATCAAAACAAAATGAGTAAAATTCTGAAACCTATAGAGAATGTGAATTACTATGGTTTTGAAATATAGAGTAACAATAGGAGAGAGAAGGCAGTAATTCAGGCTACTGAACTCAGCAAGCAGTTTTGTAAAATGAATGTATAAATATATTTTAAATTAAAAATGTTAATTCAATTTAAATTAGTTAAGTAAGATTTCTCATGTACTTAACAATGCCTTCTGCGAAGCAAAGTTTCATTTCTCATACACATAAAACAATTTTCATACATGAAATTTAAGAAAAACTTGTTTAGATTAAAATATCCTAGTAATTTTCAAAAAGATTAATTAAAGAAAAAAGATTAATCAAACAAAATTATTTAAACTTATACTTCATCACCACCACCAGCTATTGTGTGTCCACTACTGAGCAAAGGTCTTTCCTAACTCTTTCCATAATGATCACAAATGTACATCATAGTTGTTATACATCCATTATACACTTTATATTTTAAGCATACTCATAAAGTGCTTTTCTCTACTTTTACAAATTTCTTTCCAAACAATTGCTACAGAACATATCCTTCAAATTCTGCTGTAAGATATATAATAGGTTGGGAACTCATACAGTTTTTATTTTGGAAATATCATAAAACTATTTTTTAAGAACATTAATTTCCTTCATGAAATTGCAACACCAATAAGCTGGCCTCACATGTTATAAGCTTAAAATGTTTTTTTTAGTTAAATTTATATATTACTAGTGTAATTACATTTCTTTTTTTTTATTTACTTTTTATGTTTTATTATATGAAGATCACTTTGATATAAAAACATTTTCATTAATTTTTTTTGCAATCTATATAAATAAAGTCTCTTGGCTTGATTATCAAATGCAGAAAAAGCTGATTTTTTATTGTATTTTCACAGTGCCTTTCTTTATATACACTTATAAATGATACAAAGGTTAATAAATATTTTGCTATTTAGACAAGCATGCTCATCTTAGTTGTCATACTAAAATGTTTTTAATATTCAATAATTTTTTTAAAATTTTTTTTAATTTTTTGCACAAAAAAGATAGCTATATTAGCTGAGATGTGTTTATTTATATAGCATGTTGAAAATGAAGATGTGAAAAAAATATTTAAATTTAAAAAGGATCTTGAACTACAAGGAATATCTAAATGAAACATTTATATAATCTCTCTGGCATATCAATAGTATTTTAAGAGATTGAGGGAACATTAAGATAATTTAATCCATCTTGTTTCATAATTCAACGGTTCTTGCCTTTAGTAATATTCATATACGACTTTTGTTTTTCTGAATTAGAAAAGCTTCAAATATTAGTAACTCTCAAAATTTTCCTATCTAAAAATTCTTATGACAGAAAGCAAATGCAATTTCAAATAAACATAAATTTAATTTCACAGTTATAATCAACATTTTTATCCCATTACAAATACTTAAAAAAAATACCTCCATACATACTTTTGATTTATATTTGAAAGAATATTGTAACATAATTAAATTATACATACTCCTTTAAAAAGCAAAAATAAAATGATACTAAAATTTAGGGAACAAAAAAAATGTTAAAATCATTTTCTTTGAACATCTAAGCATTTATAATGTGTAATTCAAGTCATAAAACTAGAAATATTAATTGAAAGTGTCAAGTACTTCCAAAGTGATCATTTTCATATGAATGATGATTAATGTGACATATATTTATAAAATACTGTATCATAAAAGACACCTTAAAACTTTTTTATTAAATATTTTTCACATTTTAAAACATAATTCTTATTCTAATGTTTATTGTCAGCAAAATAAAATTTCAAGTTTATGTTAAAATCTATTAGAAAAAGTTGAAGAAACACATTAAAATATTTTTAAGGGATATAATTTAATTAAAGGATATGCTACAATATGTGAAGTGATGATACTTTCCACAAAATTGCCAATTTTGTTCTACAGCTTACTACATAACAAGGACAACATTTAAACTGAAGTTACCAGTAAATATAACCTGACCAGTCTATATAAAATCTAATTTGAGTTTATGCTTGACTTTTAGTAGCTGACAAAAGTTCTACAAATATGGAAATTTCTTAGGATGTGTACAGGGTTTCATTCCATTTTGATGATATTTTAATTATTTCAAATCAATGCTTTAAATTGACTTTTTTTTTTTTTTTTACATAGGTTGTAGCCAAAATTGCTTTTGCTGTAATTTAAGTTGATTTTGTGATTCAGTTGAGTAATGTTGATTCCTATTGGAAATGTTTATGTAACTTCTTACTGTACATATGCACTTTTGCTACTGAATATATTTCAATGAGCATTTAATGAATTATAATTGCAATTTGCTTGATTATGTTCCTGAATCAACAAACCAGTTTTCAAAGCAATAATTTTGTAAATTGCACATAGATATTGATTTATGTCAAATATATATAGTTGCTCATCTGTTGCAAATTATTCTGCTCATGATTCTGATAAAAAGAGAACTGTAAGAATGGTCTGTTTGGATTTATTTTTTTTTAACAAATAGAAATTAATTTTTCATTTGAAATATATATTACATTTTAAGAAGATTATATAAAATTTTGATTAATAAATCTTATAGGTCAATAAGGATAGATCACTTCTATTAGTTTATACCAATCAATTGAAGTTAGTTTTTGAAATCTGATGTACATGCAAAAGATATTTTTATAGTGATAATGTGTTAGGTTATTAAAAAATATGCAATTTTTTTCACTGGCTATAGTTTAAAGAAAGAAACATTTGAATCCAATCATTAAACTTCATAATACTTTACTGCTTTACATTTTTCAAATAATTGGAAAATAAAAAATAGCACATTAATCAATTCCAAGAAAAGATTGTATATTACAGAAACTATTTTACACTAAAAAAATTAAAAATATTATATCCTTGAAATCAATGGTGTTATATGGTTGTATATCTTTTCCTTTAATTGCAAAGAGAACTTTTTTCAAAGTGAAAATGATCAGACATAATTTCACATTTTTAACCTAATAAAATTTTTAACTGCTAAAGTTAAGCATTAAAAAATGTATTCTGCTTAAAATATAATCCTTTAAACAGCATAATTAGAAAGCTTAAAAACTGCATTAAAATTCATAGGATTTAAATTAGTCATTCATTTGGAATATTTTTATTTTAGGTATTGGTCAAGATTTTGAGTGTAAGCATCTAAAATCTCTCTCATTAAATGAATTTTTACATTCATTTTCTTTTTTTCAATTTATTAGATAGAAACCGATTGTATCCACTTTCATCAGCATAAATCTGCCCACAGAAAATGTGCTCTGATCTTTAGGAAGTAATTATATCAACTTCACCACATCAAATTATTTCAAATGTATACAAGTTTCAACTTCTTTTATTAAAAAAAAGTTAACTCAGTTATAACTAGTTTAGTCATTTTTTTAAAAAGAATTTTTCATCCAGGAGCATTTCAGGATTGATATTTTCCAAAGTTATGAGTCAAAAGCAAAATATGAATCTTGTAGAAAATTTCTACTATAGCAAAAACTAATAACCTCTGTATTTACACATATTTAAGAAAATTATTATTGGGCTGAAAGGCAAGTTTGTTGCATTTTTTAAGTGAATTTTAAAAACAATATTTATACATAGATTTATTCAGCCACATATGTACCATTTTATTTCACTAATTTTGATGCAGCTTCATAATTCTATATTCCTAGAACTTAATATGTTTCTGGCTGATGAACTGGGTCTAAGAGGTTCTTACAAACTTACACAGTGAATTGAAGTTCTTCTCATTAAAAGAATTTTTTAGGGATCAAAATAAGTGGTAATCCAAAGGTGTAAAGCTAGATGAGTAGGGTATGTGTAGTAGAACATCCCAGCCAAGCTCTATCAATTTCTGTTGGATCTACAAAGAGACATGAGGTCTGCTGTTGTCCTGTTGGAAAACACTCTTCTGATTGGCCAACTCTGGAAACTTTTCATCAATTGCTACCTTTAATTGCTTCATTTTGGAAGAGTACTTGCCTGGATTTAATATCTGATTTAGAAGGAGTTTGCAATACACAATGTCCTTCCAATCACAACAGATACACAACATCACATTCTTTGGATGCAGGCTAGCTTTTTGTTTTCCTCAGGATGTTTTTCACATCACATTTTTGTAAACAATCTATTTCTCATCATCTCTGATTGTTCTTTCAAAAAATGTGTCATTATTGTTGCACTTAAACAGAAAATTGCAGATGGAAATGTGGTCCATTAAATAATTTCCTGTTAAATCATATGGCACCCAAACCTCATAGTGATTCACATACGCAAGTGCTTTCAACTTTCTTATGTGAAGGAGTATCTCTGCAATGTACTGTATCATATGACTTGGATTATATTTTTAATTACTATTGCAATTTTGTCATTGTCAACAACTGCAAGTCTGCGGAATATTTTTGATCTTCCAGATCAAAACTTCTACTTCTGAACTTAGTGAATCACTTATAAACAGTACTCTCACCTATGGAACCATCTCCATAAATAGCACATATCACTTTTGCTATTTATACAGTGTTTTTTTCCCCTTTCTAGAAATAAAAGAACATCCCATTTTCTTCCATTTTCATGTTTAATGTAAAAAAAACATTTAAAATTTAGAAACTACCCACATGTGTCTTAAAGTATGTATTTCATAAATTTCAGTCATATATGAAGTAAAATCACATTTTCAAATGTCACATATTGAACAACACTAGAAACTTTTGTTCCAACAAAATATATTCACAGCAACAGAAAACAGAATTTTCCTTAAAAGTTATATTTTTATACAAACAGTAGTTCTTTTATGTGCAATGTCCCTTCAAAACATGTATGATCATGGCTTACCACAACTTTCTACTTTTTGTAGCTCTAAGCAATGTTAGTAATATTACACATATAAAACAAGTTAACATTAATTCCCTACAAAAGTAAAATTCATTTTCTGCTGAAATGTTTTTATATAGATACCAACAAATATGTTAATAATATTTGGCAATTTTACTAACTATATTTCCTGCATGAATAATATAGGAATTTTATCTATACAATTAACTATTATTGCATATAAGAAAAATTTGTTTTCTAAAACATTAAAATAAAAGTATGCAAAGAAAGTTAATGTAAGACAAAAAAAAAGAAAACTATTTGCATCCTGATCTCCCCTATTAACTAATGCGCTATTTGCTTACTAGCATTGAATAATGTCCCCTATAACTATAAAATTGAAATCTTATTAAGAGGAGGAGATCAGGCTGCATGACCAATAAATATATGAAGTAACATTGTATTTTATATTATAGAATAGATATTTGTATTAACAAAATGAACACAAATGAAAAATAGATTTAATTATAATTCTAAGCATTTATAAAAGATTTAATAAAGTAAAGAGAGTCTGGAAACAAGTATTACATAGAAAATTAGCCAGACAAGTATTATAGATAGAAATATGGTATAACATGACAATTTAAAGTGAAGCAAATGTAAAAACTAAATAAGAAATCAGCAGATTTCTAGATATTAAATACTGAACACTAATAGTAAAGAGATTGAAAGTTGACTAATAAACTAAGGTGACTTATAGTATAATTGAATAATAACTATTTGCTTTTCAGGTTAAAGTGAAAGTATTTATAAGCAAAAATAATAAAGAAAACTTAAAATGTTCCAATTAAAAGCAAGAACAAGCCTCTCTACTAGAAAATGCAGTAAAAAAAGTCAATGTTTTTAAGCATAAGTCAGAAGGGGAAAAAAGTAGAAAATATTTTTAAAAAGTGAAAAGGGTACAAAAAAAGTAAATGAGGGTGCTGAGAGTTGAACTTTCTATGGTACATAATGAGGAAAGAGGGCTTGGAAAATTTGATACACACAGAAGAGATTGAAGGCAAAAGGAATAGAAGAAAACAATGTATAACCTACCTAGTGAGCTTGTGTAAATGTCTAGCAGAACAAGGTTTAAGAGAGATAACAAAAAGACAAAATTTATTAAGAACCACAAAGAACAGGAAATTGTGGACAGCCATGATCTCCCATGTCCTGAAGTAAAAAAGCAGTGGTAAATTTTTCCAAAAAGTAAAATGTGAATGATATAGTTCGAAATGAAAATTTGCCTTGAAGATGATTCAAATTATTCATTTAATTCTTAGTTTATCTCTTAAAATAATTGAGCAGTTTGTTCTTATTCAGCAATTATTACCCAATTTACATTAGATTTGAAGCTGTAAAAATAATGATCCATTTTACATCAGGTTTCATAAACTCAAATTTGAAACATTATATACTGAATATCAGAGATATAAAGATTAAAAAGTAAATTTGTTTTAGCAGTAAACATTTTATAGGAAAATAAGTATAAATATAAAAATACTTTTATATTGATTGCTTTTTAAATCAACATAAAAATATTTTGAGTTTCATCTTTATAAAATTTATATTTGATTTTTGGGAGAAAATAATTAAAAAAAAATTAAAATGTTTGCTTTTATTGGCCAACTCTTCATATATAAGCAAATTCCAGATATATTCTCATGACAAAATTAAACTGTTTATAAAGTTTCATAAGAAACACATAAAAATAGCAAAAATACATATAAGGAGATATTAAGTTGCTTATTAATGATAAAAATTCTAATGTGAACATAGATAAAGACTAAAAAACATCTTTGGTTTGGGAGTTCACCAGGAAAATCCTAGTTTGAGTAATTTGACCCAGTGATATAAGCTATCAGCATTTATGTTTTTCTGAAGCTTAAGGGATGTTGGTTCATGTAAATACTTACTATACAAGAAAACTATAATAAAAATGGAGAACTGTCCCAGTTGGAAGCTTGAAAATTACGATAAGCCAAATAAAAACCATTCTACAGTTAAGCATGCAGTAGTTGATTGTTAAATATTGCCCACTTGTATATGAAGAAGCACAACCCGAGGTCATCACATGTCGTAACTTGTCCAGGAATAACTTCATTATAGTAGACCTACATTAGGCAGAGTAGATCTAAATGTTGGGATCAGGCTGAAATAGATCATAGGTAATGAAACTTGGCAATAAGAACTTAGTTTTGCAGCCAAACTTGATATCAGCAGTCTGTACTATGTCTATGTACTTCATGATTGAGTTCAGGAATGGCAGCAGCCTTAAGGCATTGTTGCTCTCAGTAAAACAGTCAAAAGTAAATTTACATTTTCTGCTCATACTAAGAGCCAAATTCATGCATTTTAATGTAGTCTCCATGAAATGCAATTTTACATAAGTATGGTTTTTGATATAGTTAAACATTACTAATTATGCTTGACATGACATGAGACCTGTAACTCATTATGGCCAAAAGAGTACATGTACTGCAGCCATAGCAGGAGTGGTGTGCCTAAGGCAAGATAGCCTGATAAAGCCAATTTGAACTATTTTTCTTCTCCTAGACTGGTTGCTATGAAAGGTAAAAGATTCCAGTTTGCTTTGCTATTTAACCCATAGCTGAAGGAAGAGGGATCCATGCCCTTTCTAGTGGCATTAGTGACAAATGATTGAAACAGAATTGGCCAGAATTTATACTCAGCTCACCAATTTTACTTTATTTAACATCAGAAAAAATATTAGCATATACAAACATGATTTAAGTAAATATAAATTTATTACAATTTTGAAACATTTTAGTATAAAAAGAAGGCTGTGTCTTAAATTGGTTACTTAATTTATAAGTAATTCAGATATATCAAAGTTATTATACCTATATGTTGTATTTTTAGACATTATATACAAGTATTTCCTGACACTATTTTAAATAGAATGTTTATTTTTTGCTTCAAATTTAAGCAAAATGCTAGCAATATTTAAATTAGCTTTATAAATGAAAAGCATTAATATTTTTAAAAACAATACATACAGTATATTAATTAAGATAATACATTTTTAATTACCTCCAGACAATATCTTCATAAATAACCAAGAAACTCAAGAAATAATGGACAGTGAAGAGAGATTAATATCAGTGATAAAAAACCCAAAAAGATTCAATGTAATATAAAATCAAGAAAATATTTGTTTCATAAATTCTAAAGAAAAGACAAATATAAAAAAGAAATAAAATAAATTGAAAAAAAGCTATAAAAATTTAATATAAGAGATTTCTATCTTTTATCATAATTTAAACAAAGAATACCTTTTAAATAAAAAAGGTATAATCAGTAAACAGATCTTAATGGGAAATCTTTCTCAACATATTAAAAATTTAAAGGAAAGATATGCATAAATCTATTATCTTTAACAAAATAAGGAGGTGCTGAAAAGATTTCAGCTTTATCCACTTCCTAAAATCACATTGATAATTCTTCAGCACTGCCTTGTAATTATTTACCCTGGTATCTGTATTATATAAAATATTGCTTAAAGAGCTTGAATTTTACATTTTTGGTTTAGTTTCTTTATTTTTTTATATTTTATCCACTTTCTGAATAAGTAATTTGTAGAGAACAACTTCCCTGTTTACTCACCTATTTTTGTACTTTTTCTTCATTAACAAATAAAAAATGCAGAAGAGAAAAGTATATTACAAGTATGATGCAAAGTTAAACTAATAAAAATATGGCAAAAAGCAAAGTATACAAAACATCAAAGTTTCAGATAAAAATTAAAAAGTAGTTTCTGGCTTTGCAAAAAATGAATCTTGATTTAATATAATTTAAATTTATTTTTAGTATTTTTAAAACAGATGTTTAAAAAATCTCATATTGTAGTACAAATACACAGATACACATGTACATACAGATATAAAAGATAAATACACTTAAGTAAATGACTAAATATATACTTAATTCATTGTAATTTAATGTTTTGTTTTCCTTCTCATAATGTAAATAATTATTTAAAAGTGGATTTTTTTAGGAAATTAATATTTAGACATTTATCATGAGGTCACAAAGACCATTATTTATAGAATTTTATACAAGTTATTCTTATTTAGTATTTTTCATATTTTATCAAAATTCATTACTGTAGTCAATTATAACTGAAGAAGCATATTTTAAAGTTATTATTTAAACCCAATGTTTTTAAAAATGACTGAAAATACACAAAATATTTTTCTTCACTTTTGGACTTCTGTATATGTGATTGGATCAATAACTTCATAGCTTGATAGGTTAACTGAATTTTCAATATATAATTAGACTTAAGATATATCCTGGTTTAAACATTATTCTGGTTTGTAAGGTTTTTGTTCTGATGATATAAGTTATCAGTATTCCTTTTCTTTTTTGTGTCAGCCCTAAAGCTTAAGGGGCTTTGTGTTATAAAAACACTATTATACAAGAATAAAAATTGTAGACTTGGAAAATATGATAAGCCTATGTATAATGTATGACCCAGATGATTAAGATTCACCCCAAAATTAAGAAAAGAAATAATATAAAAAAAATTTTATTGTGTAAAATAAATATTTTTTGGATTATTAGGTAATGGACTTACTGATGTACATATATCTACAAACTATTATATTTTTTCTTTGAATGCATTATTTATAGCTTATCATTTTACTATGATATAAACTATTTGATAAAAAGTTAGGTAAGTGCTTATTTTATATATATATATAATATGGAAAAGTATGGGGGAGGGATAATGAAAAGTTTTCAGCCTGATCAATGTCCTAAAATATGACCACATTACCAAATATCAGATTGAAAGGACTTCATAGTTAGGATGAAAACTTTTCAGCATGCCCAGGTATAAACCTAGCATATTGGAATACTCTAATATTATTTCAAGAGTAATTAAGGCTTCTGAATCTAACATTCACAAAGTGTAGGCTGTAGAACTAAACATGTTAAAATGAAGATACTATTCTAAGTAAACCATCAAATTAATAATAGTGTTTACAAGCAGTTTCAGCAAAAACATTTTGAGAATTCTATCTCCATATGTAAACTGGTAAAAATTTTGACAAAAAAAATGATCATGCAAAGATTTTCTGAAAAGCATAAAATCAAAATAGAAAAATAACATTTCATGATAAAAAAAATTATTTAAAATAAGCATATTGGTTACCTGGAAGAAAAGAGACTCTTCCACTTCTCAAATTCTGCATTATGATGTACCAAGAGACACGAAGTCTCCATATTTCCATGAAAAAAAAGTTCTTGCAAATGTAAACAAATCAGTGCATAATCTGACTTACATTAATTCTAACTATAAAAACATTCCAAATATAACAAAGGGGTTTACAATAAAATGTTTTGCTTAAATAAATTTATTCATATTATTCTGTTAAAAGAGCATATGCATTGATTTCATTTTTTGAAATGAGGGATTATTTTCTCAAAAATAATTTAAAAGGGGCATCTACTTTTCATTTTGCTCCTTAGTATACCTCAAATTTTTGGCAAGATAATATAACATTGTTTTAAAAAAAAATCTAATAAATTTTATAATGTAGATTTGTGATGGCAAAGTAACAAGAACAAAATGATTAGACAATAAAACTGTATAATTACTTGCTTCATTACCGATAAAGTTTTCAATTAATATATGTAAATTTTATAATCATTGTGAAAGCTAAACTGAAGTGCCAAAAATTAGAGGCATCAAGTGCTTGATCAAATAATGGTGGTTACACAATGTGACATGGAGTCTATAAATGTGCTGGTGCCACTGCACAGGTATATCTATCAAGGCACATTCTGGAGCTTTCCATAACCCAGTTATCTTTGTTGGGTGTGATTACAGGGAATTTAGTGAGGTTTACAGCAGACCTAATTTTTATTTTTTTTTATGACAGAAAAACAATTTGTTATTCTGATAGTATTACTATTAATACAATTTATTTTTAACAAGTCATCTCATCCATGGTAGCTTTTTCAAATACACTATTCATTTTTGCTTTAATGAGATTATTCTTTATAGTTATTTTCTGTTAACATTACATAAAACAAAATTATTTCTGGTTAAGCTATGAAAAGAGAAAAATAAGCAAGAAAATGAAAATGAAATTTTTAATGTTAATGAAATTTTTATTGTAATCATGGAAACTAATTGAAAAACAATAAAATGAATAAAGAAAAATGAAGAATTTCCAAAAGTGGCTAAACATAACAGTGCAGACAGCTTTAGGAGAGAGTTTTATTGGCATACTACACAATTTATCAATAATGCAAGTATTTAGTGAATAGATGATGGTTTAGCTCATGACAAGATAACAGTGTCAATAATAGTAGACAAAGTCAAGAGCAAATAGTACAGCTAAACATTATAATATTTCAAATAAGACCTGAGTCTAAAATCAGATAACAAAAAGACATTTCTTAAAAGAAACAATATACTGAGAAATCTGGATCATATCATAGATCTGACAAATTACATAGTTGAGTAAATAAATCAAATTAAATATAAGAGAAAATTTAAGAAGAAAATCTAATTTATAACATAACATTGCAATCTCTATATCTATCCTACCTAACAGCCACAATCAACAATAAAAGCAATTGGCAGAAATAAATGTCAACAGCTTTCTCCATATTGCAACTTATTTTTGATTTAATGATGCTTTTTTTTTTGTGGATTGGCAACAAGTATCACATACACATATATACATACATGTAGAAAGGGAAAGACATGAATGTGATTTGTTCAGAAAAAAAATAGACAACTAGCACAAATAGTTAATGTCTGAGATTTATCTGTTGGAAAACAATTTTTCTCATTTTTTTATGTCTCCATCATGGGTCTATGTCAGCATGACTGAGTAGAAGAGAAATATGGCTCATTCTGCTTAATTGAAAGGTAGTTCTTTCTTTTACATTTCTGACACTTTTTGGAGAGACATGGCCTAGACTTCTCTATTCAAACATTTACTTTGTAATGACAGCATTGCTTCAACAGCCAATGGAAGTGGCCAGTGTAACAACAATAGAAATTGGAATGACTAACTGAGCTATAACAATAGAGTTTCAAGACACATGACAATCATGAATGACTGACCCCTGGTCAGAGGCAATTGCTCTTCTCTATCTTTCCTTATGTTAATATTCTTTGCTTCCTACCATAAATGAAAATTCTCTAGTCAGACACATTGGTGTTCATACTTAGTGATTCAGGTCAATTCTTTATACTCCAAGATCCAAACAAAGAGGTTTACATTACTTCTTTTTTATATAATTGTTTTTTACTTTCAACATTTTCTTATGGCACTTTCACACTTAATGTGAAAATGTCACTAAAATACTTTACTGGAAAACCTGATTTGTTTTTTAGCCTTTTCTAAATATTTAATTTTCTGTTGTTTTTATTATTTAACATCTAATTGGGAGGACAGTTCCAGGTGTTTCCCAAAAGTATCTTTCTGCTATTCTATCATTAAATATTTTCTAATTTAACTACTGGTGTTTCATGAATTTGATTCTAAAAGGAGGGGAAATATTGTCTAACTTGCTACAACTATAAAAGAGGTAAAAATAAAATAAGTCCAAGAGAATCTTCAATGAAAGCTCAGCTTACCTCCAAATATCAGAAAATGTAAACAGATGAATAAATTTTCAGGCCATTAAAGTAAGCAGCTACATTTATATTTATTTGATTCACATTTACTTTAATATTCTTAATATTCTTTGAATGCAATATATATATATATATATATATATATATATATACACTGCATGCGAAATTATTATCGAGATAACTTTTTTCTAATATTTCAAAAACCGTCCAATCAATTCACACAAAATTTTCACACAATGTTGGCAAACTGGTGCCATATTTGTTATCAGTACGGTGATTTGAGCATGCGAAATTATTAGAAAGGTTTAGTAAAATTCCCAGAATTGAACAAAGAAAATGTTTACTAATATTGCACGTGAATGTTTATGATCAAAAGAAGCTAATAAATAAGATAATCAAACAAATAATAACAGATACAAACAAAGTCACAGTTTTAAACAAATTAATAGGGAATGTGATTTCCCTGTTTTGAAATTACTTGAAGAAGTCGACGATCCATAGAATTTGTTAACTGTAGGATGTCATCTGCTGTAATGCCGCGAGATATGTCAAGAATTGCTTCCCACAACTCAGTGTTGCTCCTGAATTGTCGTCTTTTGGCGTACAATCTTCGCTTCATGATGTTCCAAAGGTTTTCAATTGGGTTCAAATCCAAAGAATTTGCTGGCCACTTCATTTTTCGAGGTTCATCGAAGCCTAACTGTTTCAAATATTCAGTAGTCTTGTGAGCAGCATATGAGGGAGCATTATCTTGCATAAAAACAATGGCCCTTCTGAAGGCAATTCTTTACCTTTTCATCCACGGTTCAAGGTGCTCCTTCATAAACGCTATGTATGCATCAGCAGTCATTTTGATGCCATCTGGTACTCTCCATGGGCCCACTAATGTTTTTCCAATAATACCATCCCAGATCATTATGCCTCCACCGCCTTGTGTCTCAAACGCTGATGGCAATTCTGTTCATTCATTACCCAGCCTTTGCACCATCTATCTGGCCCATTAAGTGTTGCTCGAGTTTCATCTGTGAACAAAACTTTAGAGAAGTCAATCTTCATATTGTCCTCGGCCCATTTCAATCGATTTTGAATGTGATTTCTCGTCAACGGAGGCTTCGATACAGGTTTGACTGTTGTTGCTATTTCCCTCACATACCGACACCAAGTACTTTCAGACGCAGTAGGATCCCCAATGTGACTGAAAAGCTCTTGACTGGTAAGTCCAGGGTTCTTCGTGGCCTCACGTTTAAGTTGTGACATGAGACAACGTGAAATAACCCTCGGCTTGCCTTTATCTGTCCTTTTGCGTACTTGTGTAGAGTCGGAGGTGAATTTTTTCACTGTTTGATAACACCTATCATTTTAGAAATTTCTAGGGTAGATTTACCTTTTGAGAGTTCTGAGGTGATAGTTTTCTTTTCAGCATCACTTAAATTGCTTTTACGGCCCATCTTTTCACTTAATTCTTACACTTTTCTAATAATTTGACATGCTCAAATCACCATGCTGATAACAAATATGGCGCCAGTTTGTTTACATTGTGCAGATCAGTATGATAATTTCAGTGATTGCACAGGTCAGTATTGCCAACATTGTGTGAAAATTTTGTGTGAATTGATTGGACAGTTTTTGAAATATTAGAAAAAATGTTATCTCGATAATAATTTGGCATGCAGTGTATATATATGAATGAATAAAGACAAAAGGAAAACTTAGCCGACATGTTTCATCCTCTGAGGGTCTTTATCAAGGCAAATGTGCATTCATGTTGGCTAAAATAAGGTTTCTTTTTGTCTTTATTCATATTGTCTTTTTACAGATATATGAAATTTTCACACACACATTTTACATTTTGTAGGAGTAAGGGAGTACAAAAAATTTCCATAATTTTTATTGTCCCAAGTGCTTTCGGCCACTTTTGTAGCCATTTTCAAGGGTGTTTTGTCTCTGGTGTTGTTATTTTTCCCTCATGTTTGGTTGTTACATTGTAATTTATTTTTCTGTTGTTTTAAATAGGAGCATTCATTCCAAGCCTTCACATGTTGCGTGTGGCTAGAATATGCATGAGCATCTATTTTTAAAAAATTTTTAACACTCCATTTCCACTGTTGAATAATGTGAGGTTGATAGAGAGAAATGCTTGATATACAGGGCCTCTCTAATAGCGAGGTGTTTCTGATAATATGATTTATATAGAATTCTAGTGTTTTTGACCACAATTTTTCTTAAGAGTTCTTGTAAATTATGGGTTGATAGATGTTTTTTTTTTATAACACTTTGGTCTGATAAGTGAAACATAAGGCGTCTACTCAAGGATATGGTAGTATGTCTGATATAAGGAATTGATTTGTGACAAAAAACAGTCTTGTACTGGGCAGTGAAATTGATATACGATATTGGTCATCACTAGTTTAGATTTGATGGGGTTATTTTGATTAGTAACAACAAGGTTTGCAGTCTTACGTTTTCTGTAATATATTATAAATTTTACATTTTTCGGGAATTACAGCAGAAATATGTTTAATGATTCTTTGTATAGTGAGTTCATCCTGCTTATAATTATTGTGCATCTGGATGCAGTAAAATATGTTGATGTTTCGTTGTGTGATATTTTTATTTTTGGTGTTGTGCATTTTTTGTAAGAATAATTTTATTTGTTTATCAGTGATGTATCTGGGAAAATTATTGTTGACTAATTTTTGTTTTATATTTTTTTAGTTTGCTCAGAATTATTCTTTAGGAAGAGGAATTTTGGTGATCTCTATTTAAGACATTTGTTTTCCCTGATATTTTATATCTTTTCAGACATTGGCTATCATAGTTTAGACAACAGTTTGTACCAGTGGTTTTTGTATATATATATATATATATATATATATATATCTATCAACAATAACAAAGATTATGTTTTAAAAACAAACGAAAAACAGTCAACTAGAAAATTTCAGTAGGTAGCAAGCATTATTTATAAATATAGTGCTCAATATATAGAGATAGAGCATTAATAGTAACAAATTATATATATATATATATATATATATATATATATATATCGGAAGACTTGATATTGTTATCATAAAAAAAGATAAAACTGATCAGATTGTGACCTGCTGGAATAGTTAAATAGATTGAATAAAACTGTAAGAAAGTGAAAAGCTGCACAAATATCTGAATCTAGCAAGAGAACTGAAACAAAAATATAGAATGTGACAATTGTGTCTATTGTTGCTGAGGCATGGAGAATGATTCCAAAAATGCCAGCATAGAAATCTAGAATATAAGGGAAGACTCAAAATTATCCATATGATAACATTATTGAAAAGAGCAAGAATACTAAGGAGAATGCTAGAATATTGAGTAGATTTTCTCCGATATAGATGCATGGAAATTGATCTGACGTTCTTCTACAGTAAATCAATAGCACTATATTGGCGATATAATGAATTCTGCTGATGAATTAATTGTAATGAAGATTGCAAGTTTTTCCCCTGTAGATGCATTCATAATATTTGTCTTTAGTAAAACATTATATGGAAGGAAAATTTAAATATTTAAAAAATTATCAACAAACAAATTAAACAAAATTTTTGTATCTTAAGTTTAGAATCATATATTTCTACTATTTTGTTATCAGGTTAAAAATTTATTTAGAAGATCTAAATATGGATTTTATTTTTCTTAATTATAAGATGATTATGATACATATTTTAATTCAAGATATCAGCAGAAAATTCTTTAATTTTAAAGAACATTCTTTATTTTTAAAAAATCATATTACCATGAATTTTAATGCAAATACTAGAATTTTGTATATAAAAATCAATATTTTAAGAATGTAAATTTATATTATCAAAATCTGAAATTCTATGTAAATCAATATGCATTAAATATGCAAATAAATGAATTTGATGTCAGTGAAACTTTAGATTCTAACTTCATTTATCTTAACTTCAAAATAAATGTTAATTTTGAAACCAATATTTGATTCATATAATTTATATAATCTACTGTTATTCATGGAAATTTGTACTTTATCACCTGGCAAGGTTAACTATCAAGAAATTATTATTTAACAATAACAACTGGATAAAAATGTAAATGAATATATTTGTTTTAAGTACACTTTGCTATTTAATATATTTTCCTGACCTTTTCTTTTTTTTATTGTCTGTGTATATGTGTATCTAAGTAGAAAGTATTAAATTTAGGTGAGGATTAGCTTATAATATGTCACTGGCCATAAGCATTTGAGAGTTGCCATGAAAATGAAACAATAAATATTGGCTACAAAAAGTTCTTGGTCTGACAAGTAAATCAATTCCTATTTATGTGAAAGAAATAAGGAAAGTAGCTTTTACTTCACTTACCCACTTATGTCCTCTTCTTTAGGATATAAATAAGTGAACACAGATATTTATCAACATTTTATAACTAAAGATGTTGAAGTATTATAGTCAGCCAAGAATATGTTAATATTGGTGATGGGCTGAATAGAATGCTTCTTGATACAAAGTAATTAATCTTACATGAAAACTAATATTATGCTATTATCTATGATAGTTGATGAAGACAGGAAACTTATTTGATATTTCTTCTAACTGTATTATTGAAGATAATGTAGTAGAGTTATGTTCTAGAAGAGTAAATTATTTATTCACAGACAAAAGTTATCAAAACCTTTCATGTTTTCTTGTAACATGATTTTATACATTTTACCAGTTTTTCCTTTTTTATTTGAAATCTCTTTATTCATATATTACTTTCAGTGCCTGATAGTAACTACAATGATATGATTTGTTTCCAAATAAGTAAGCATCAATGAGTATGAGCTTTGATATTTTTTCTTACAATCATTGAATTTGTGACACAGACAAAAAGAATTTCTTATAGTAATATTCAGAATAGTCACATAGCTGCAGGATATCAGGAAGAGGTCAAATTTTAGAGTGCACATTAATTTCTATTTTTGTAAAATGCTATTTATGCAATAATCTTATGCATTAATAATAACAAAATGAAAATACTGTATATACTTGTGTATAATAAGCTGACCTCATGTATAGAGTGAATACTGAATTTTTTTGCATGAATTTTAACCACTCCAGAAAAAAATTTACCTATGTATAGTGCAACCAGTCACCAAAAAAAAAAAAAATATATAAAATTTTCAAAAAAATTACCTGTGTATAATGCAAACCGCTATTTTATATTAAAAAAAATGATCATAAAAACTTACACTATACTCGAGTATATACGATAAAACTGATTTAATCAATGTTACAACAAATTTGCAGATGAAATATAAATTCAAAATGTCATTTCAGAAGCAGAAGGAAATGAATGTCATATAGAAACATATCACATAGATTCTTATAGATTTATTACTAATGAAGGAGAAAATGTTTACTAATTAGTCTTCATCAGGTATACAGTCTGTAAGGAAAAAGGGAGAGGGGGGCTTTTTCTGCTTTCCTTATAGAGTGTACAGAAGGCTGAAGAATAGGTCAACTAAAATGCTATGCTACCAAAAATAAATCTCTTAGCTCATCATCTCTAGCACCAAATTATATGTGTAGCCCCATGTATTCCAAAGTTCTTACCAGTGAGAAGTACAGTCAAGACACAGTAATTAGCATGTGTTTTAACTGGCTAAAACTGCACATGTGACTAAACTGGCAGTATATCCAGGACAGGGATGGCAGCATTGCTGGGCAGAAGGCTGCCCCTGAAAGAATCAACAGCCATGTGATTATGATCAAGGTGAACCTTCAACTCAAAGGACATCAATTTGGAGAGTGATGGGCTAGCCAGATCTACTTTGCCCCAAACACTATGCATGAATGAATACTTACAGAGATAGATTGAGGGAGCTGGTCAGGTGCTCAGTAAACCTATGAGTGCACCAAGTCATGTGATAAGCAACAAAAAAAAAAGAATGATATATTCAACATTGTTCAAATCTCTTCTTTGTATTATTATTTTAGTGCTAGAACATTTTAGCCAATCCATTCTTCAGTCACATCAGGTGTAAACCACTTTTAAAAAAAACAAACAGGAATGAATCAACCAAAACTTTATTTTAACAATAACTATACAAAGAAGAAATTTGTGCATATAAAGAATGTTGGATATATTGACTCTTCACAAAGTTATAGACAAAATGATTTGTTCAATATCCAAAAAAATTCTTGGAATGATTTTTCTTAAAATAACAAATGGTATCAATAAAAAATTGCAGTTTCAAATTCTGTAATAAATCTATACATTGACTATTTTTAATGAGAATTTTATTTAAACTGTATATAATTTATCATGTATTTTTTAAATTATTTGGCAACACTAAAAAAGTCTTTAAAAATTATCTCTTTCTTAAATATTAATTACAGCTGAATTTGCTCCCATATAAGTATTGCTCTTAAGTAGTTATATTGACATTAAAGTGATTTTCTTAAATATAATTACAGCTGTTTGAGTGTATATATATATATATATATATATATATATATGCACACACACATATGGACAAATGTTCTTGGCCTAATCCATTTCCCAAGATCAGTATTTCAATGACCAAACAGAATACTAAATGGGCAGAATTAAAAACCTTTTAACATTCTCTCATGTATGATAGCGTGTGTGTCTGTTATAAATATCACCTAAACTATGCCCAGTAATCAGTTAAGTAGGCTTTAAGAATAACTGATAAAAATTCCTAATACTTGCAGTAATTCTACTTATGATATACAAAACTAACTATAACATTTACCATCAATCAAATAATAGTTCAGAAAATTTAATTTAACTGATATAGAGCATCGCTTGTATAATTTCAGCTGTGGAACATGACCAAAGATTGTGCCAGATATATCCTGATCCTCTGTTTGACTGAGGACAAATACTTAATTATATACTAGGATTTAGCACTAGCAGAATATACAAAGATATTTTGCTGACATAATTTATTAGGATAGTGTAAAAGTTTATAATATGCAACACACAGATGGAAAGCATCCACATCAAAGAATACCATGACCTTCTTTTTTTAGTACCTAAAAAGGTTCAGTTTCAAATCTGTATTAAAAATGCTTAGATAATTACTAGCATCAGACTCACTCAAGACTGAAGTTTTTCCAGTATCCAAAAATAAGAAATCTCACATATACTTTCTATAGGCACCAAAATTAAGGCAAAAGAGCTATGTTTAAAGACTACCTTTCTTGTACTCATAATAGTTTAATTTTTTTTTTAAATTGCTTTGTTGAACAGGAACAGATGTGATTATTATGTAAAAAAAAAAAAATCCACAATCTGAAATGCATTTGTTCTTCATTTAGTACATATATTTTAATCTAGCAAATACAGACTATGCAAATCAAAATTGAAAAAAAAAACCTGGAAATTTCAGTTCTAATTACTTTTAGATCTTCAGTGTATCAATTTATTAGCCATTTTTGTCAAGAGTTCTTGAATTACTCTTACATTATCTTTTAGATACACACATGCCTAATATTAATCTGCTTTTATTATATTATACCAATAGAAAGAAAAGAAAATTTCAGTTTAATAAAAAACAAAAATATTTACTTTTGAATAATTTCTTTATACTCTTTTAGAATTAAAATGTGAATACACAATAAGAATAATGGAAATGATAGCTAATAAAAGCTGTGGTTTTTATGCTTTTATAAAATTACTGGAAAGTCAATGTCTGTTGTATGTCACTAATACGCCATTTTTGAAAGCCTACTTTTACATGACTATATCAAGTTCTAATATAAAAAATTTCTTGTTGAAACTTTTGACAATCCTTTGAATCATAAAATTAGTGACTGAGAAGAATACAAAGTTCAATCAAAATTTGAAAAAAGTAACCTCCACAAAACAATACGTAGGTCTTTTCTATAAATTTTGAATCAATATAAGCATGAATTCAATGGTAGTATATTTGACATAGTTTAAAAAGAATTTAAGATTTTAAAGTTAATCATTTATGAAACAATTTTCTTATATACTATAAGCTTGGTAAATTCATTGCTAATTTAAATATTTAGAATATCTTGATTTTCTGATTAAATTCATTGTGAAATAACTTACCATTCAATCTTATTTATAGTATTCTTATCAACTTGCTTATTTAGTAATTTCCAGGATTGGAATTCAAGTGAACCTCATTTCAAACAATGTTTAAAGAAAATTATTTACATTGTTTGGACTGTTACCCTCATCTTTATTGCCATATTCATGATGTTTCAGCTTCTTCAGGTGATTGGAATTTTGAACAGAACCCTTTATTTCATCCACCAGGGTAGACTGTTCTAGTTCCACATGCCATACCTCTTCTGATGTCTCAATTATCTCCCTTTAACTCAACTCTCCACTGCAGTAGCCAGATATTGAACTAACAACTCTTTGGGTCAAGTCACTGGATCTAACCAAAGCTTTTATCCACTGGGGCATGTTTATGAATTTTGGGGACTTATAAACTTAATGTCTCTGTAACCTTTTTTTTTTACCAGAGCTTATATTGCAGTTCTGTTGTATTATTGCTTTTCTCTAGCACTCCATATTACTGGTTCCCATATTGTATTCATTTCTATGTTTGGCTGGTTTAGGAGATTTTGTGGCCCAGCATATGTGCAGATTCCTTAAGTATTTGTATTTTCCACTGATGTTCCCTGTTTATTATTTCAACCTCAAATTGTCTTTCTTTAGATTTCTGTGCAATATTTTCATGAATATTTATCAATTAGTATATATTAAAATCAAAAATAATTAAAATCAGTGTACATGCAACTTATGAATCAATCACTTTAAGACAACTGCTCCCTCATAATAATGTAGTTTGAATTTTAATTTAGAATCCAAAGAAGAGTCTGTAATGTTATTGGTATCTTGACATCAGTCACTTTCCCACTATTGTAATATGGCTCCCCTCTGTCTTTTTTATAAATATTTTCATGGTAATTGTTCTGTCTTGTCTGCATGAATTTAAGCGTCCTACTAGTTTAGCTACTGGATCCCATCATTTTATTGTTGAATTAGCTAGATGTAACCATACAGGGCCTGTGCAAACATCTATGATACAGGGGGGCAGTCTACTACTCAATTTTCATAAGGTCATATTCATATAAAATACAAATTTTATTATAACATAATTATAAGTCATATGCAATATAGGTGAAAATTTTCAACTAAAAAAAAATTGAAAATAAATACAATGTATCTAATAATCTTATTACTTTTGCTATCAGCAATTTATTTGTGAAACTATCAAATCCTAACATTAATACTAACATTAACGTGGTTAAAAAAAAAAAATAACAGAGATTGAGATTTAACAAGGGGGAGATGTTGGTAGGCAAAATATTTTGCATAAATACATTATTTTATATGCCTTTTCTACAACTGCTTAGTTGCATTTGAATTCAAATTCATTGTCCTTTTTTAGTTGTACTAATTCAAACCTTAACACTAAGATAAAATTGACCATTTTGTTATTAAAAATGTTGGTGATGTTGCTTCTCAATCATTTAAGCTTCCTTGTGCAACTGAGATAAAAAAATACACTGGCAGACATGCCTACAGGTGAAAATGTAACAAGTATTGAGAGTCATCAGCATCCACTTTCAAACCCCCTGCCAAGAAAAAGTAATTGATAAGGCAATATGAATATTTAAAGTATGGCTTTATGAAGTTTAAAAAAAAAGAAAATACAAGAACCCAGCTCGCATTGTTGTATGTGCAATAAAGTTCTTGCAAATGAAAGCCTGGAACCATTGAAATAAAAAGTCAACTTGAGACAAAACATGCTGAGATCATTGAAAAAACAATGGTGTATTTTCATAGAAAACAAAGACCAAATGAATTTATCAGAAAAATTTCTAAGGAAATCAATCACTCTTAATGATAAAATATAACTAGAATCCTATCCAGTTGCTTATTGTGTAGCAAAAGAGAAAGTGCCATATAAAAACTTATTGTTGCAACTACGGTGGCTATTGTGTGTACATTTCTTGTTAAAATGTTAAAGATCAAACATAAGTCCCTGTTAGTAACATCTGATATTAACCATATTACAAATTTAGAATTTCAGTATGTGAGAAGATTTTTCTATCCAGTTAGATGAAAGTGCTGACATAACTGATAGTACACTTGGTTTATATGAGATATCCATGGAAAGAGGATTCCTTTCAGTATTTGCTATATTACTTGACCATACCTGAAATGATAACAGGGTCAGAGATATTCAAAGTGTTGAACACCTGTGAAGCTGAAAATACAAACTGAACTGGGTTAATTGGAAGAGAGTTACAATTGATGGAAGAGCAAGCCAGAAAAATAAAAACAGTGGAGATGTGAGTAAAATGTCAGAGGCTGCAGGTAATCATTGTTTCATTCATCAGGAAGCTATGGCTGCTAAAAGTATGCAACTTTTCATCCCCCATATTTAAGGCATTCATTTATGGATAAAACATTCAACTGAATGATGCAAGGTTTCAATCTAGAACATACCTGAAATCGGTACCAAAACAAATGCCAGTGTCAAGTAGTCATCATATATCAACAATGAAAATCAGGCTCAAACTTTTTCAATGATCTAATACTACTGAGCAAATCTAAGAAATAAAGCATTGTTTGAAAATTTCCATCTGCATCATGGATTATGCCCAATATATTTATCATTTAAAATAAACTGTTGAATAAAACTCTATGAATTTCAGGAAGCATCTGAACTGTGACAAAAACATTTGGGAGATTTATTTAGATCATGCTTCAGCTCTTTGGACAGTCAAAAATGGTTTGGCAGATTTTTATCAGGATGATTTTAACCTAAATGATTAACCATGCTCTGGTGACCTTCCAATGTTGATGCAGACACTCTGCTTGCCATCATAGGGAATAAACCAAAAATTTTGATGGAAGAGATTGCTAAGAGTTTAAAAACCAATATCTCAATTGCCTTTCATCATGTGAAGAGACTTGGGTTCATTTCCAAATTTGACACATGAGTACCATGTTCTCTGACAGAACAGAACAAGCTCGATCATGTTTACACAGTGATTTCTTCGTTGTTCTACCATGAAAAAGAACACTTGTTGGACAGAATTGTCAAAGGCAATGACAAATAAATTATGATAACGTTCAATGCAAATAGAGCTGGAGACAACTGCAAGAAGTATTGTGACCAACTCACCAATCTCAATGCAGTTAGTCAAGAAAAATGTCCAATTTTGGCAATTTGAAAAGATGTCATTTTCACGCACAACAATGCAAGACTATATTGCAAAACAGACCTTGCAGAAGCTTAAAGTTTTGAAATGTGAAACCCTCCAGCACCCACCATATTCTACTGACTTAGCTCCTTCAGATTTTCATTTGTTCTGGTCTCTATAGACAAAACATTTGACTCTATAGAGTCAGTTGAAAACTATGTCAAAGCTTCTTACAACAAAAAACATAAAGTTTCTATGAAAAAGCCATTAATAAGCTTATAGAAAAATGGGAGACAGTTGTTAAAAACAATGGAGACATTGTACTCCACTAATAAATTTTTTTGCATGTAAATTTTTTTTTTTCATTTTCTAATCAAGCACAAACTTTTGCAATGATTTAATACAGTTGGCAGCTTCAAAAGATCTAAAATTCTTAATCGGGTTGAGATCTGACACATTTTGCCAGTCAGGTAAACATAGTGAAGTCACTTTCATATTCCTAAAACCATTCCTGTGCTGTGTAGCAAGGTTCATGCTAAAAGATAACACTGCATTGTAGAAGTCTGTTTCCACAGAGTGGTGTACCTGGTCTTCAGTGATGTTGAGGTAAGTGATACACAATAAAGTACCTTCCATATAAATGATAAAACACAATGTTTCCCAGCAGAACATTACCCAAACTATCAAACTGCTTTTACTGGTTATTCAGAAGACTCATTAAACCAGGCAACCTTTTTTCATCAATTCAGTGTCCATTCTGATGCTTGTATATCCATCGAAAATGATTTCAGCAACAGATACTGGTTGATATGTATATACTGATATGAGTCTACAACCATGCACTTCATAGGTAATAAGAATTGATGCACTATGTGTTATGACTCAAACCCTTCTTCATTTTGATTAAAGCAATCTACAATTTGTGCAACAGTAGCTCTTTTATCAGCCTGTATTTAGTGGAAAAGTCTCCATTCATTTCTCATACTAAAATGTTTTGGCTGCCCAATGTCTTGTCAGTGGTTGATAATTTTCCCTCCTCAGACTACTGCAAACAAGTACTTATCACAACTGAACACGAACACTAACAAGCTATGTCATTTCAAAAATGCTTTGACCTAGTCTTCTGGTAATAACAATTTAGCCTTTATCAAAATCAATCAACTCTTTCTTCTTACTTATAACTGCAGCATTCAATGCATCAAAATGAAGTACTAGGGGCTGGCTTACCTATATACCTTTGATATGTACAGTTGTTATGAGACAGTAGTTGTCATTCTTGATATGTCACTGGTCATAATGGCTTGGTTGATCCATGTATATGGTCTTCTTATAGGTAGTATTTAAAACTTTGAGATAACAAAGTTAAAATAAGTGATCAAAAATAAATTATTTTAAGCAATTATTATTTCTTGAAAAACTGAACAGATGAGAAATTACGAGAGAAGAACATAAGCAGTGGCTTCATATTGAAAATTTTGCTAAATATGCAATAAAAGATGCTGTGTTAAATCAATCTTTTGTTAACTGCATTGACAGCATCTTCAACACATTTGTTTAGCTGTGCCAGAAAAATATATGTCACTTGATTTATAACTTGAAATCAGTAATACAGTCATTGAAAATAAGGGTGAAAAAATCAAGGACTGTTAAAAAGAGGTGAGAGGTCAGAAAGAAAGAGTGAACTAACCAAAGTAGGAAAGTTCTGCTTAAGTGAGTTGAAGAATAAGCAATTCAAAAGGACATACAATGGAAAGATATAATGGCTAGTTCACTGCAAAATATGAATTAGTGACACTGAATAAGTGCTTCATATTGAAGAGCTGCAAAGAATAAAGGTAGTTAACTTGTTGATGCACTATTCTGGAGATATGATCTTGAAGGGGATCCACTATCACAATTTTACAACCAACTTGAATATTCAAAGAAAGGTTATCTTTCCTTCAGAACTTGTGTAAGGAAAGAAAAGAAAACAATAGAGGCTGCTGTGAGATGTGCAGTTGATTGTTTGGAGAAAAGTGATTAAGGCAAGTTGTGCCAGCAACAAAATGTAAAAGAGTTAAAGTGTGTGCTTTAATAAGTAAATATTGGAAGAAACAGTTATCTACACTTGATAAGTACAAAGAAAATCATCTTTAAAGTTATTCATTATGTCCTAAAAGTTATCTATTCTATTTAAACTAGTTTCTATCAGCTTATGTTATGAATAAGATATTAAAAAATGGAAAAACATTTCCAGTCATATTTTAGAATACAAAGAGGTATCAATAATAGGAAATAAAGTAGAGAATCAAACCTAAGCAAATTTTTTCTTGGAATTTGGTCAAAGTTGGATATCTCATTTTGCTGACAGATAAATTACCTTAAAATGATTCCACACAATTTTTTGGGTATGTACACTCTTTTTTAAACTATAGTACATAATTATCCATATACAAAGAAAATTTAGTATATTATAGTGTGATAAAATAATTAAAATTTAAACATAAAATTAATTATAAGAAAACAAAAAGATAAAATATTTTAACTTACATAAATATTGCTGTCTTAAACATATAAAATTTAGAACATGTGTGCATGAGAATGAAAACTGTTAGTTTAATAGTATGATTTTAGAGTGCATTATTCCTTACCATGCTAACTTGGCATATTAGTACATTTAGAATTGGAAATAGCAACATTTATGAAACTTTATTGAGACAAAAACTTAAAATTTGAAATTTAGCAAAAGATTTCACCTGTTATTTTTTTTATATATACATCATGAAAATCCATTATAATGCAGAATAATATTTTACTGATTAAATCCAAATGCATGAGTATCATATAAAGAACAAACACAAATCAAAAGCTTGACTGAGAAAGGGATTTATAGTGACGGAAATTTTCAAAGCTATCATTAAAGAGAAAGCAAGGCAATTAACTGCATTAAATTTTTGGAACAGAATATATAATGAAATATAAAAGCATGGAATCCTACAAAGAAATGGTGAAATTCTTATATTCAGATTACTGGATGATATAGCAATTTATCTAATAAGATCAATAAAATATTTATCATAACAGAATGTACAAGCATATAATAATAATGACTTATTGTAAAATCACTACTGCATCTCTATCCAAGTAAATTGAAGTGAATAGGCATAATGGCAAATTCATCAGGAAATAGTCTATTCCCATGAGCACAGCTGGACAAAATAGTATTCCTATGATTACATATTGTACTGATAAGAAATATGTAACTGAAGCTAAGAATAGACAATAGCTACAAAATGAAATGAAGAATCATCATTTACACCACACTGTAATCAATGGCCTTCATTGTAAGGACAAGTTGATTTGCCATCAAAGGTAATATGTACTAAAGCTTCCAAAATATAGCCCAGTGTCTGTCATTAAATTAAGAAAATTGATATTAGGCTAATGAAAAAAAAAATAAAATCCCTTTTCTGATTAAATCTTTTGCTCATACAAATTCACACTATCATTTTTCAATTATCAAATATTTTTCCTGGCTTTCTATGACAATAAGACATTTTTTAGCTAAATTAAATGTATTTTATCATAAAAGACAATGACAGTTTTGATCCACTTAATTCTTTGATATGTTGAACTTGTTGGAATTACTGACAAGATGAGGTATATTGCATAGAGCAGGTCTGAAGGTGACAGGTCTACAAAGTAGCCTGCATGTAGCAGAACTTCTCATCTTAGTTTGATAATCATTTGCTGTATCATATTTCCAATATAAGAATGTGTATGGTTATGCAGCAGAATCACTAGTCAACTTTCCCATTCAGAAAAGGACTTTTCTAACATAAGGTATTATTCAAATGAGCTAATTGATCACTTCACTCTAGTTTTGTTGTGCAAAAACCGTTCAAGGCTTGAGTAAATCTGAATAAAGAGAAAAGGTTTCCTTCAATAAATTCCATTAATGTTGAAATAAACTCTAAGATTCATTTATAATTTTCATTATGGATTCTCATAATATTGATATTTTTCACTGCTAATGACAGTTGTCCAAAAAAGACATTTTTCTTCAAGCAACACAGTATTAAATACTGTTCCATTTCATTATTTCATGTAGAATCCATTTTACACGCTTCTGATTTTTTTCCTAGGAATTGGGAATGATTGACTACAGTTGACTGATTGAACAGGCAATAACAGAGCCAAGTAAACTTCAAAGACAGTCTTAACATTGGACAAAATATATTGCTAATAACTTATTCATCAACTACTGTATAAGAAATATCACCAAATATACAAGCACTCAATTAGAGGAATCTCAATTATACTTCAAATTTACAAGTTATTAAATTGATTGCTATGATAACAATATGGTTTCTAGGGAAAAATTTTGCATAATAGCTTTATAGACTTTTAACTATATAAGAATTTATCTTTGGTACCTAAGAGTGATCAGATATTGAAGTTTATTGGTTTCTAAAATGTACAACATTTTATATGCTGCCTTACAGAGATGAGTATAAAGTAATCTTTCAGAATTTGTTACTCATTGAATATGTATGAAGATATTGACACATGACACATAGGAATGAAAAAGATTGCCATTCTCTATTGATTTGATTTTTTTATGGCTTATTAACCCTTTGTTGGTTATTGAAAGCCAAAATATATTTTGGATTGTAAAAATAATTCTTTATTTGCAAGAGAATATTGCATCAATAATTTTTCTTTTTAAGAATAAAAAATGATTTTTCCAGATACATGTCCTACTATTTAACTCATTATCTATTGTAGCTAATCAGAAATTCAAGACAAGAAGTAAGAAAATAATAACTACTTCAGGTCTACTATTTAAGAATATTTTTGCATAATGATGTTTAGGTCTCAAAACATAAGAAGCATCAAAAACATTATGCTCTGATTCTGTTGATTACAAGAGGACCAACAAGGCACACAATAATAGTTCTCTTGCTAACCTTAGGCGTGGACATAGTAATTTGTTAACCAAAATTAAGAAGCAGCAACAGAAAAAAAAAATGAACAGATTGAAAAATATGCCAAAGATAATTGCATGAAATCTGTTGATTTAGGTGTAATTATTTTATTTAATGTTAGAAGGCAAAAGCTATCATAGCAACACATGACTCAAAAGTAACAGAGAATGACATAAAGGGAGTTAGTTCTCTTGGAATTGATTCCTTGCTGAGGAAGAAGAGGTATGTGCAGAAGGTGTCACCTGATTATCATTCAGTGACTGCTTGCAAAAATGACAATAGTAATGGTGACATGGAATAGTAGATACTTTACCAATATGGGGAGGCAGAAAATGGTGAAAGTAAGAGAAGCAGTAGAGACAGCAAGTAAGCAAGTGTATGAATGGACAGTTGAACAGGAATAAAGAGAAATGGAAAAGGGTCAAAAGTTACTTAGAGCAACAAAAGATAGAAATTGTGAAGAGCCTTGATAACTTATGTAAAGAAGGGATATGACTCATAAAAGAAGAAGATCATTAGTATAATGATATATTTGTAGAATCAGAAAAATTACATTTGTAAATGTAATAAAATAGAAAACTGATAAAAACTATTGCATCAAATTCTTCATGTAAAGTAGAACAAATTACCTCTTTATATTAGCCATTAGAAATTAGTTTATAAAAATTAAATTAACTTTAGATTATTTATATAATACCCAAGCCATAAAGGAAGATATCATATTGAGCCTATATAAGCAACTTTTAACCCTTTGAGCCCTGACCACCACTTTACCTGTGTTAGAGAAAAATGACGTAATGCCCAGCTACCAGTTGAACAGTGGGTAAACTATTTTTATATCTACTGTGAAACATTACATACCAATTATTTGTGAATTTTGAGTCAAGAGCTCAGGCAGAATGATTAAATTTTTCAGGAACACAGGGCTTAAGAACAAAGATACTAAAGAGAATAAACAGAAACACTAACACATCTACATAATGAACTGAATGGAAATTTCCTGCTGAGATTATGAACAATTTGTGCTATAGAAAAAGTAAAAAAGAGGTGTAACAATTTAATTCCTGTAATTACCACAGCATATTGCTGAATTAATGAGGCAGACAAACATTTACATTTGAGCATATCAAGACATGTTCCAACCTCCACATTCTTAAGATGCAGATGTCATCCATAGCTGAGCAGTAGAGGAAGTTGGATATTATACTTTTAGCAGAAAATGAGTGAAAGTAATATGGAACAGTAGATTAACATCAAGTTTTGCATAAAGATTGGTAAAAGCACTAGTTATAAATGGATTATGGTGAACATGCTATGAAGAAAGAGTATTTTTGAGTGGCACAGGTGGTTCAAAGTTGAGAAGATATACATAATGACACAAGAAGTGAGTAGTCAAAAACACAAAGAAATGATGCAAATGTGGACAGAGTAACTTTTAATATTGAAGATTATGTGACTTACAGCAGAACTGAATAATAAAAGGGAAACAGTGCAAATGATTCTAATTAAGAATTTTTGAACAAGAAAAATTATACATGTGAAAATCATGATTTCAAGGTTAAGAAATTCATTACAAAACTGGATCATTTGCATAATTCACCAGGCTTAGACCCCTGTGATATTTGGCTATTTCCAGAATTGAAAAATGCCCTGAAAGAACAAAGATTTGCTGATATCCAACAATACATGACTACATAATTGAAAAGTATTCCACAAAATGAAGTTCAAGAATATTTCCAGCAATGGCACTATCATCACATGAATTGCATAGCTGTACAAGTACAATGTAACAGCAACCAATAGTGAACAGTTGAACAAACATTGCTTTCACAAAGATGTTCTGAGAATTAAATTGTCACACATATATCAAAATTCACAAATAAAAGATGATCATGAGTAAAGATAGTATCATTGCTCAATGCCAAATATAACATCACAGTCTTATGCATTTTTTCAAACATTAGCATAAACAATTTTAAATCTATTAACTAAAAAAAAGTTATATTACAAAAAAGTCAAACAAGAAAAACATGTATCATTCTTTTAATATTTTTGCCTTAGGAAATAAAATGCATATGGTAAAGTGCTATTTGGAAATATGTTACCAATTTTCATCAGGCACTGGCATAATGCATTAATCTGTCTAGCCTCCAGTATTAAATGGCCTGGTAAGGTCTTACTGGGCACTGATTTTAATTACAATGGACTCATGCTAAATTGTTTGGCACTTGTAAGGTGAAATAATAATGAGAGATTCAAGTTAATATCCAGCTGTTTTGAATAGTAATTTTTGTTTTTATACCTTCATCATACAGATCATAGGAAGGGTTATTGCTCTCTCACTCCTCCTACCAATATTGTACAGACAGTGTTTGCAATAATGCATATCCATTTCATCAGCAAAATATAAAGAATGTGAACTTGTAACTAATAATTATCTCTAATAATTTATTATACCTTCAACATTTTTATACTTTCTGTGAGGGATGTTTATGCAACAAAATCTTTTTCACAAATTAAACAGTATGAATTAAAATCTTTCAATATTAGAGCATAAAGCTTCTTGAATCAAAATTTAATAATCATATTGTTTTTTTTTCTTTTTGAAAATTTGAAATTGATTCTTAGCTAAAAAAAAATAAAAATGAAAAAAATTATTAGGTTGGTAAAAAATGTTATTTATCTTTCTCTAGTAAGATCTCTCTTGTCATTTCCTATACCATCACTACTAATGTATGTGTTTATTCTGTAAGTGGCTGAAATATTATACTTAGAGATGAGACATTTTCATGAGAAACTATAGCATTTTTTGGAAGAAATAAAATATAATGTAAAAAATATAATAGGTGAGAAATAAATAGATGATAAAATAATATGCCAAATCATCAATATAAAATATAAATAGTTAAGCATCAGGATATACAGTAAAAAAACTTGAATGGGAATTATATAGAATTAAATAAAAAAAAATACTTAAAGGACAAATTTCTTTCTTAAAGATTATTTTCATGCACTTAAACCCATTAATGGTTCCCAAAATAAAATGTCATGTTAAAAATATAAACACTGATTACAAAAAAAAAAAAAAAAATAATAATTTTTATGAGGATATTCAGTACAAGTTCTTAACTGACCAACTTCCCAAAATCTGACTAAATATCAGATATGTTTTTTAAAAGACTTCTTGGTCAAACCAAGAACTTTTCAACACACCATTGTAATAACATATTATGAATCAGTGTATGTAGAGTCAATAGCCTAAAAATGAAAATAAAAAATTTACACCAGAAATAAAACGTAATCTCCTTCTTTGTCACGTCCTGGATATGATGATAAAATACATCTGGCAGCAAAGTCTCTGATCGGGAGGTTTTGAGGAGCAGGGAAGAACCTCATAATTTCTGTTGTTCCCAGGTTCACCCTGACCCAGGGTGGTAGCACCTGTTAGGGTACCAGCTATGGGTAAATAGTTAACCCCTAAACTGGGTTCAAAACATTATGAAAGTATAAAAATAAATTTTTATAGTAAAATTACCAGCAATTTTTTGCTCCCAAGAAAATAACCTATGAGGAGTTGATTCACTGCTAAACAAGCAAACAAACCTTCCTTATCACTCTAATTCAGTCGTGGTTATTAATAACATAGATTAAACATCATATAATGAAATCAGCTAAAACTTCAGCTGATAACTTTGTGTCAGGCTACAGACTTATTGATCCACTCTTATATTGTTGCTATCCTGCAAACAATTTTTATATTGTTGAGTATGTTTACATATATAGTATTTTACTTCTCTTTTTACTGTTCATTAAAGGAATATGTTAGTTTAATTTTATCTTTCTTGAATGATTCTATCATATTAAAAGGTTTAAAAATTATATTTAGTATTAATGAAGTTGATATAAACATCACCTTATTTTAAAATATTCACTACACAATGTACATATCAGTTATTTTTAATTATTTTCCTTTAGATAACAAAGAATACTTTTAAAAATATTTTAATATATATTCTGTGACATGTAGTTTATTGTAAGAATGTTTGTAATGTGATTCTTTATCTGATTTCTATACACATATACATATTCAAAAATATGTAGATAAAAACGTATTGATCCCAATAAGCATTACAAAATATTGCAACTTAAAAGAAGCCTAAAACAAATTCATAGCTGATGCACTTAGTAAGAACAAAGTGTAGACACCCAACAGATTTTTTTCTCAAATCACTTATGAATATTAATACCACATATATGCATTATATTTCAGCTGTGAATGAAAGGGTTTCAAGCAAGTTAGAATTCTAATTTTATCAGTTCACATATAAAGTGAATCTATTAAATTCCACAAATTGTTATAAATCTTTGCAAAAACACAGCAAAAAATCTCTAAACATTTTTTCCTAAATTATGCATGATATACATAAGTATTTTCTTGAAAGTAACATGCCCAATGGATTAAATATCAAATTATTCTAAATAAGATACACTTTTAGTAGTAGTAAGTAATAATTCTAAGTTCTGATGAATGGTGATGAGAGACAAATATGAGCTATAAGGCAAATTAGAAGAATATAAAAGTAAAAGAATATTGACTTGCTGTTAGGAAGAAGTAATAAGAACATGGACAAAGCAAAAGAATAGCTTTCAAATACACAGCAATATATCTGAGGTTTCACAATGAAAACCACTTGCAATTGGTATATACCACTCTAATCAAAGCCCAAATAGCATTAAGGCATGAAACCAGCCAACACTGCAAGTTCTATCACTTCATATGTATCAATGCTTAAGCATATGATCTTACATTGCTACATTAGCTGAAGTATCAAAACAAAGACAGTTACCTAATAATGTGTAGCTCTTCCTTTTGAATGGAGAATAGTGGGTATATGATATGGCATGGATTCTATAAGGATCCAGAATCTTTGTGTGGGTAGATCAATCCAGATATATTTGAAATGTTCTTATTGGGGTAACTGCAGAAAATTTACTGAGGTTTGAAACAAGTCTCATGTGTATTCAATTGGGCTTATATCTGACTAATGAAATACCTGGAAATCAGTTTCTGGAACCAATTTCATGTCACTGGTGTTCAATGTTGGAACAAAGTATCACCACTGGGAAACATGGCATGGATAAAGAGTTGAAAATATCTGCAACAAGATTGGTATATGTCATATCTGTCAAGTTTCCCTGAGCAGTTATTGTGAATTCTAGTAGAGCACACCCACGATTACAGAGTCACCATGAACTTGCATAAAATCCTGCTGACTTAGACTCATGTAATCTCATTCATGTAAACTTGACAGTATGCCTGAAGGAGCTAGAAATTTAACTCCTCTAACCAGGTAACATGATGCTAGCTCAGTTCTCTGATCATCATGAAACACAGTAACTGATGCAGTGTTATCAATAATGGTACCCTTGCTATCCAATGATCACACAATCATATACAATGCAGTGTACACAGTATAGTGTATCAAATGGCATCCTATAACCACCACAATTACACTATGGATTAGTTATAACAAATTTAGTATAAGAGATAAGAAAATTGGACATAGGATAGGCTGTGCTAGGCGTAGTTTTGCTCAACATCATAAATTGCTACAAAACATTATCCTAAAAATTCAAGTTATGTTTTTAAATCACCTTGTCAGATCGAGACTTTCATGTAGATGTCATGCATGGTTTCAAACTGATTCAGAAACATCTAAACTGTCAGCTATATACAACTGCTTTCTCAGATTAAATGTGGCTTTGAGTGAATGAAGCCTGTAGATCTTAGTAAGAACCATCCTCCTTCAAAACTCATGGACTGATGTTACAGAATCATAAATAAAGAAGTTTACCAAAAAAAAACAAAAAAAAACATATCACTTGAGGTCTTTCAACAACAGCAACAACTAAAATGCCTAGCACGTGTAACTAGAAGAGTAAAAAATGGCATAATAAAATGTATAACACTAAATTTCTGAAAAACTGTTTTAAGAGAAAGATTTTATAAATTTCAATCAAAAGTAGCATTGGATGCTCACTTAATGAATGCCAAATGTTTCCTTATATTCGAATGACTAATATTACCATTACCTATTTTATTTCATAAATGTCAGCTGAGTCTATTATCACAAGTGAGAGAAGGTGAAACCATCCAGTGTGTTGCCATCTGCAATTTTTTGGTACTTCAATTACATCTGACAAATTCATAATAAAATTCAGTCTTATACTACACTGCATGCCAAATTATTATCAAGATAACTTTTTTCTAATATTTCAAAAACCATTCAATCAATTCACACAAAATTTTCACACAATGTTGGCAACATTGACCTGCACAAGCACTGAAATTTTCGTACGGGTCTGCACAATGTAAACAAATTGGCGCCATATTTGTTATCAGCACAGTGATTTGAGCATGCAAAATTATTAGAAAGGTTTAGTAAAATTCCCAGAATTGAGCAAAGAAAACGTTTATTAATGTTGAACGTGAATGTTTATGATCAAAAGAAGCTAATAAATAAGATAATCAAACAAATAATAACAGATACAAACAAAGGCACAATTTTAAACAAATTAATAGGGAATGTGCTTTCCCTTTTTTGAAATTACTTGAAGAAGTCGACGATCCATAGAATTTGTTAATTGTAAGATGTCGTCTGCTGTAATGCCGTGAGATATGTCAAGAATTGCTTCCCACAACTCAGCGTCGTTCCTGAATTGTTGTCCGTTGGCTTACAATCTTCGCTTCATGATGTTCCAAAGGTTTTCAATTGGGTTCAAATCTGGAGAATTTGCTGGCCACTTCATTTTTCAAGGTCCATCGAAGCCTAACTGTTTCAAATATTCAGTAGTCTTGTGAGCAGCATGTGAGGGAACATTATCTTGCATAAAAACAATGGCCCTTCTGAAGGCAACTCTTTGCCTTTCCATCCACAATTCAAGATGCTCCTTCATAAACGCTATGTATGCATCAGCAGTCATTTTGATGCCATCTGGTACTCTCCATGAGCCCACTAATGTTTTTCCAATAATACCATCCCAGATCATTATGCCTCCTCCACCTTGTTGGTGTCTCAAACGCTGATGGCGATTCTGTCCGTTCATTACCCAGCCTTTGCACCATTTATCTGGCCCATCAAGTTTTGCTTGAGTTTCATCTGTGAACAAAACTTTAGAGAAGTCAATCTTCATATTGTCCTCGGCCCATTTCAATCGATTTTGAATGTGATTTCTCGTCACCGGAGACTTCGATACAGGTTTGACTGTTGTTGTTATTTCCCTTAGATACCGACACCGAGTACTTTCAGACACAGTAGGATCCCCAATGCAACTGAAAAGCTCTTGACCGATAAGTCCAGGGTTCTTTGTGGCCTCTCGTTTAAGTCGTGACATGAGACGACATGAAATAACCCTCGGCTTGCCTTTATCTGCCCTTTTGAGTACTTGTGTAGGTTTGGCGGTGAACTTTTTAACTGTTTGATGACGCCTCCTATCATTTTAGAATTTTGAGAGTTCTGAGGTGATAGTTTTCTTCTCAGCATCACTTAAATTGCTTTTACGGCCCATCTTTTCACTAGATTCTTACACTTTTCTAATAATTTGGCACGCTCAAATCACCATGCCGATGACAAATATGGCGCCAGTTTGTTTACATTGCGCAGATCAGTACGATAATTTCAGTGCTTGCGCAGGTCAATGTTGCCAACATTTTGTGAAAATTTTGTGTGAATTGATTGGATGGTTTTTGAAATATTAGAAAAAAAGTTATCTCGATAATAATTTGGCACGCAGTATATAGTTGTCATTTGTGAAAATATTCAATTCTGAATAAAAGAAAGCATCAGATTCAGTCAGTAATTGTTATTTATAAAATTTTGTCAGTATTTGATGATAAAAACTGGTCAGGAAAACTTTAAATATTTTTTACATTTTGTTCTTTGTTTGAAAGCATAGATAAATATATCTTCCTCTCTCAATAAATTTTATTAAAATATTATTGCAGCACTTTGAGCTTAAAATATTCATTATGTTCCAGTAATAGAATAAAGATAATCTTATTCAAAGATCTTTTACTGTTGGTGTTTCTTGTCTATGTCAAATTATTAACCCAAATTCAGTGAAAATGTATGGTACAAAATAAATTTTATACTAAAATTAAATTTTGTTGGCTCAAAAAATAATAGATTGAAAATAAACAGGAAAATTTGATCATTTAGAGGAAAAGATATTAAAGTCTCATGAAAACTAGATTTGTTTTCAATTTTATAAAATCAATGAGCTGTCTATAATTTTACTTGATTAGAAGTTAATCTAAACATAAATCCAGGAGAAGAGGAGATTTCTGTATTAAAAAAAAAATTAAACTTAGCTGTGTTTTGATATTAGATGCAGAATGGAAATAGATATCCTTTCTTACAAATTCAGGAAGTTAAGGCTATTGACCATAAAGGCACCAACTGCTTTATTGTTAACTAAGGCTAGAAAATCTATTCCTCATGAAAAAACTTTTTGCTGTCCTCAAACTGACTGTTAGTAGTAAATATTCATTTAGTATGATGGTAGAGGTAATTTTGTCTTTTGTCTTGCTGCTGATTGTAGTCTAATAAGCATTATACCTATGATATCCACAGTGACTTACAAATTGTCTAGGGGAGGAAGTTTTCATTTATTTCTTTATTTAGTGTAGCCAATTACTCAATACAAAGCAAAAGACATGGTGTAGCCAATGAGAAGCTTAGAAGATTCTGCCTTATCTAACAAATACATATATGGTAACTTTTTCTAGAATCTTGACTTTATATTGTTATTTCAACATGATAGTATTAAATTTCCCATCAATGTTTTTTTTTGCTTTTAACTATAATCCATTAATATAATTCACATCAAATCTCTAAAAGTAAAGCTCTCATTTTTACAGATAACAGATTTCTTTTTAATATTCATGATTTGAGTAAAGAAACATTTTCTGGCTCCTTCCAAATTTTGATCTTATAAAGAATTATTTTAATGCACTGTTCAGCTGTTATCTATTTTCTTACTTTTAGATGCTTTAATTCCTTAACTGCATATATTAAATAATAATTTTGTTATGAAAATCAATTTTCTCACATAAGTTAATACAAACTTATCATTAACCATTAGGAGACAACATGGCTGATATATTGTCTGAAAAGTGGAATGACAAAGAAGATGACTGGGATGGTCCATCAGCCCATAATACAATCCTCAAGATTATTTGGTTAGTCTTTCTACCAGCCAATCAGATTGCTTCTTGCATTTCTTGCATATTTGGGCCTTTCACTTACAGTTTCTATGGTAGTTTGCTATGTTCTGTGATTTTATATTGATTTTTTTTGTATTCCAAGTGAGGGCTTGTGAAAAGTTCTCTGCCTTCTTGGCACTGAAACTCCAAATGAGGTCCTGTCTCCAAAGGGTTAAGTAATTTTTTATTATAATTCTGTGCAAGTGTGATAGAATATATCTATCAAATTCTTCTTGAGAAATACTGTTAGTACTTTTCACTTTAATTATTTTTGTTAACAAACAATTAGCATATTATCTTATATATTTTTAAAGTTCTATTTATCACTGGAAATAGTAAATAAAAGTATTAAAGCGGGATCTTGCTCAACAAACAGTGACAGCACCTCACCAAACATCAGAAAAATGTTACCTGAGGAGAAATTTCAAAAAACTTAAATCCACTTTGGCAGTGCTTAAAACACATCCATTAAGGACAAGATATTGTGGAGAGCCATGATTGCCATTGTCCTGAAGTTAAATTCATTATACATCTATATTGTTAAATACAAAAGAATCTGGAAATGACAATAAAAAAAAATTGACATTAAAAAAGAATTCAAAATCAAGGATAATGAGAATAATGTCATTGCCACCTGATAAGTAAAGTTTGTGATATAGAAACCAAGAAGAAATTATCAGTGGTAAAAACTCAAAGGGATGGACAGTTGCAAAAGTGAGTTAATTATCAGAAAAATTAAGTCCTATATTATAAAGGCAAACAGCAAATATAGAATAAAGCATCTTGAAACGTAAATAATAAATGCTGAAAAATATGTCAAAAACAGATTTAGATCAATGTAAGAATAAGATTTCAATAAGAAAGGAGAAAACAATTATTGAATTTTATAATGTATGAGATAGAAATTAAGCATAAAATAGATGATATTTAGGGCAAAAATAAAATTAAAATGCTAACAAAAATGACTGATGAAAACAGTTAAAAATTTTTCACAAAATTAGAATTAAATAATAGTTTATGGAAACTAATTATATTAAAAATACTTATTGTTGGGGCGCACCCACCTTCTAACTAGTAATGGACTGGTCCCTCTTATATAAGTCAGCTCTGGAGAGAGAGTGACAGAGCGTCAGAGAGAGAGTCAGCGTGAGCAGTCCAGATAAGCTTACCCGGTACATACCGTTGGACTATAGACTTTGGATATTGTTTCGTACTAACCAACCTTCGTTCTACTAATCACTCTATTGTTAATTGCTTTTATGAATATACCAGTATTTTCCTCTACAACTGTGTTTGTCTTGATTCATACACCGACACGCAGGAAACTCACAACATCTCAACACTTATCAAAGTGTGATTTCTCTTTAATAATTGCATACAAGACAGACATTATTAAAAAAAAAGATAAAATATAGGACAAAATGAAAACACTTAAGTAGTTTTATACAAAAATACAAAAAAAAGTGTAGAAGAAGAAAGAGAAAAAATAGATTATTGCTCCTCAATCTTCAGAACTTGACTGAGGATAGTAAAAAAAATTGTGCACTAAAAAAGTTAGCTGCACACAAAAATTTTTACTATCCTCATAGAAAAATTACTATGCCATATCAGTAATATATTGAAACCAGAATACTTTACAAACCATACTGAGTCTTATCAACCATTCATTCCTTCTGCTTACATAGTAAAGGTTGTCATGACAATGAAGATTATTTCTATGACTTTCAAGTTGCAATAAGAATGTGACTTGCACAAACCTGAGTATATGTCCTCTCAATACGACAACATCTCCACAATTTTATATGAGGTGCTCTGTGATTGTAGACCAGGATGACTTATGCAAATTATATGGTCAACCTTTTAAGCTGAACAAGCTAAGCAATTCTCCTCTCAAGAAGCTGAGTGGTCCTGCCTATATAGTCAGCTTCACAGTGATGTTTAAATAAGTAAATGTCAGAATATGTTTTAATGATAGGTAGGCTGTACTTACAAACAGATTTCAATTCTGAGAAGCGAACATAATTTGTGGAGTAGCTGAAAATAGCATTTTGAAAAACTAGAGATTTACTTACCAAATCTGGAATTGGTTTCACCAATCCATAGCAGTTTTAGATAAACAGGATATTTTTCTGGCTGACAACATTTTAACTTATGAAATTGTGTAATTGTAGCATTAATGCTTGATTGTACATCTAAAGGATAGCCAATCTCACAAAATATTTTTCTAATAAATTCTAATTCTTGTTCTAATTTATTAGAAGAACAAATCAATAAGGCCCAATAGACTAAGGTCTTTAATCTTTTACCTTCTGAAACTAAAGAATCCCAGCATGTATACAATTCTGTAAGCATAGGCTTTTTGGTACAGAAATGTAACAGACTTAGAAATCTGTCTTTGTATCAACACATCCAAGAACAATAAAGCACTATCACTGTTTCACAAGTGAAATGAAGAGCTGAATGCAAGCCATTCAATGCTATATAAAATGCATCCTCCGCCAACTCATCATTAAACACACAAAAGGTGTCATCAACATATGGCACATTGCAGTTAGGGTGGCTGACACTAGAAAACAGTTTTTGCTCATCACTAATATATTAGCAATAACAGACCCTAAAAGGCTGCCTGTTGCTATCCTGTCAATTTGCCTGTATATTAAATAGTTAAAACTGAACTAACCAAACTTAATCAGCTCAACAAAAACAGTTTCTGAAATGTGGGAGAGATGATTACATAAAAGAACATAGGCACATATGTCTATAAATTCCTGAAGAGGAACATAAGTAAGTAAATTACTGATCTAAAAAAAAAAAACTTAAACTAGTTGTCAGATGAAAAAGGACAATTTTGTATTATAATTAACAAATTTAAATGTATCCTTAAGACAATATTTTGAATACATATCCAACACAAGTTGTAATAATTTGGTCAACCATTTAAGCAATTTATGTTGGACAAATCCAATCATTGACAAAATTGGTCGAACTAGGACATTAACCTTCTGGATTTTAATGATCTATATAGCCAGGGTTGCAATGAACACACCAGCCACACAACCTTATAATTATCAGCTAAGAGTAAATTATCTTTTGACAACTTGAGGAGACATTTCTTAAAATTCAACTCAATAGATTTAGTTTTATCAAAGGACCCAACCAGGACATCTCTCCTCATCATTCAAAATCATAGTTCAAAATCATTACCCCAGGTTTAGTAATACCAATGAATTTATTTCAATGCAAACCTTTTAACACATGATAATGTTCAAGATGCTTTGGAAATTCAGATTGACCAATGGGAGAGCCAGCAAAGGTTTGGGCCACATCATTCAATCTTGCCCTAAGCACACTAAATTTATCCAGTTGAGCAATGACACCACAAACTCAGAAAATATAACTTCCCCTTTCAATTGTGATTAGGGGAATACAAAAATCAAGTGTTAAGACATGTAACTCAACTGGAAATAATTGATAGAAAGAAGGATTGAGTACACACTTAATTATTCTAAAATTCAACACCAAACTTTCAAAATTAGAAAGAGCAGTCTCTTTTGATGAATCTCATGCGTGAGGGTTAAACCACTCTCATCCAATTTGGCTGGCAAGAGAGTTTTTAAAACATATATTGTCAAAAAAATAAAATCCCCTCAGTTATCTCCAAAAAGGAGCAAAACTTACCTTTCAGCTTATTGCTTATGGTGCTGGCCAAACCACTCAAGTATTTTGATATGAAAATACAAAAAGATACAAAAAAAAAAAAATTGGGAAAGAAAGAGAAAAAAAGAAAAAAAAAACATTAAGAGTTAACCTGTTATTACTCCCTTCAGAACTCAATTGAGAAGAGTAAAATAATTTTTGTGCACGATCATCTAAAAAAAGGAAATGGAAAAAAAATCAATACCTCATGTCAGTAATATTTCTATTTAGGTCAAATTAGTGGAAAAGATTCCTTGTAACTTTTAAAACAATAATACTAAAATTTTAAAAATAATGAATCATGAATTTTTTTTCCTTGGACACTATAAATTTTTATATCAAGAGAATATTTTTTTTTAATTCATCTTAAACTATAGTGTATATTTTGCCATCCATACTTAAAGAGGAAATAAAGTTACAAAAAAAAATAAAATAAAAGACATGTTCAAACTTATTTTTAACATAAATATTAGTCTGTCAATCTAAATTATGAGATTAACTAAAAAATAACCACTAAAATTATCATTAACCTTTAGGAATTAATCTTGTTACATTTATATTTGACATAGAATAAAACAGTACAAATGTGATATCAACACTATTTTGAGAATTTATCTTTTAACTAATCTATTTGAGTGTGATACTTTTTAAATTATTTTTCCTGTATGTCATCGCCCTGCTTAGACCATCCCAACTGCAACAATTTGATCTTGACTGTCTTATGATCAAACTTAAATCACAACATGGGATAAGGTTAGCTCTGGATTGAAGCAGCCACTTCAGCAACTAGTCGTAGTGTTGGAAGTCTTGGTCGACCAGGGAGGGTATTGAATGAGAATAAAATCCATTTTTCTTGTCTTAAAATGCTTCATGTATTCAGTATTATCAGTTCTTTTTCTCTCCATAAACTGAAACAAGTTCATTTAATAAGGTATAAAGAAATTTTCAACTATTGTAAAATGAAAATTATAATCCCATTACTTATAAGATGTTTAATAAGTATAAAAGTTTGACTGTTTCTAATCATTTTCTTTTTTTATACTAAAAAAAATATCTATTCAATATTCTGACAACAGAAACAATTGCTAATAATTTTAACCAATATATAATTACATTTTGAAAATAATTTACCTGTTAGCATATATAAAATTTATTTTAAACTGTAAAATTATAAATTTACAGTTGAGCTGGCTAGATGTAACTGTAAAATCTATGCTAACAGCTTTTTTTATCACATGTCTCGTTTGTGGAATAGCCATCCAGTTCCATGTTTTACAGTCAACTTTAATCTACAAAAATTTAAATGCAATATCAATCACTATCTACTGTCCTCCTGATTACTCTTTCATCTTCCTGCTCATTATTAATGTTTCTTTTCCTAATTCTTCGACACTCTTGTGTTTTAGTAGCTTTACTGCTTTGCATGGAGTGATAGCGATTAAAAAAAAAAAGAAAAAAAAAGGCTCACTGAAGAGATAATTTATGATTCAACTATTATTATCAAATATTTATTAATTCTATAATAATGTACAAAAATTATTTCTAAATAGTTACTTTGTGTTTTCATTTTATCACTATAAAGAATTTTTTTTTCATGCTCATTTTGTTATTTTTCTCAATTTTTTTAATTATCTTTTTTATCATGTAAATGTCCAATGAAATAATTTTGTCAATAAATGTTCACAGAAAAGAGTTGAAACAGTATTAGAGAATAATGGATTCTATGATTAAAGAATTATTAATACAAGAATGAAGTTTCCTTCTTTTCAACAGTGATGCAAAATTTGAAATAAATGCTGCTTCAGTCTTACAAAATCTAAGAGCAAAAAATCTCAAGTTTGGGGCATATATTTATAATTTTTATTTGAGAAATTTTCTATATTTTTATGCTAGAGGAATAAAAAACTTATCTCTATTAACTAAAAATTAAGTAGAACTATCAGAAAGGTCCTGAGAATTTCACAAAGTGGAGGAAATCTTTCATCATTTTTAATGTATATGCATTGTTCACATTTTATGATAATTGGCTCATTTTCAAATTTTAAAAATTCAGTTATTTGGTAAGAAAAATATGTTAACAAGAGAATTATATACTTTACAAGATTTCAATAAAAAGGAACTGTCTAAAAAAACAAACATCTCTTCATTTAAGATAAATTGTCTATATGTAAAGCTCATGACTTTTGACAGCAAAATTAGATTACCTTGAGTAAACAAAGTGATAAGATTTTAAATGTTCCTTAGGCTGGAGAAACCCTTCATGCTGTCTGTGTCCAGCCTACTTTAAAATTGCCTTCAGGATAGTATGATCTGACAATTTAATGAGAATCATTGGACCAATTACTGATCTACCAACATGCAATTTGCTCTTTAATAATCAACAATTGATATGTACAATAGCATGCTACACCATTGTATATATACATGCTCTCAACTATTATTTCTTACTCTATTTCAACACTGTACACACATGTTCTTACAGTTTTGGTATTAATCTATAAAAAATTATATGCTGGTGAAAACATTTTTTTTTGGCATGGAATCAAATTATCTTTGTGAAGGTTATTTAGTAATAGTTTAAGAGAAAGATCATCACTCTTAAATTCTTATAAGACTTTTATGTTATTTTTTAACAATGAACCAGAATTACATAAAAGATACAATTCAGCTTTACTAATAAATAAACAATGAGAATGTGCAATACTTTAAGATTGTAAGACATCCTTCCAATAGAACATGAGTTTTTATGCCAAAATTCAAAGGTTTTGTAATGTAATTGATCCTGACCTGGCATCTCCACTTCAGTCACTTTCTCACTATCCTATGCTTGTGCTGTACAAGCAACAGACTCACCCATGCAGGCTATATAATCTGTGACTTACCCTCCTTTTATTTTGTAGCTGAGTTTTGTTTAGCTAAATAAAGCTGAGTACTTTTACTTCTGTTCTGAGTTTTGTTTTACCTATGACAATTTATTTAGTTAAACAAATACAAGAATGAACACAGAAACAGTATGGAAGCCAAAGCACTTGGATATTGACCCCTGTTCACCAACAGTTGCCAGATATTATCCTGCTGAACTATTTTGGCAATTACAAGGAAAGAATTCCTAATAAGTACCAGGCCTTCTTGAGCTGTATAAGTTCCAGCATTTTCAAATATCTAGAAGGATGTACAGATTTTGACATGGCTATACAATAAATTGGATAACTAATGAGGTTTTCACAAGTTACCTGTTGGCTATAAGATGGCAGAAGCTGGGAGAGTCACTGGACAAGTTTTTCAGGGAGTTGGAAAAGCTGAGGAAGAACTGCAACTTCAGAGACCATACTGCTGAAAAATGTGGCAATGAAGCAATGCAAGACACCTTCATTACAGGCATAGGTTCACATTCCATATGGCAGCATCTACTGGAAAACAAGACTCTGGACCTACAAACAGCTTATACTGAAGCTTTTGCATTGGACTTAGCCTAACAGAATAATGGCTCTTACACTACTTCAGAAGCTCAAATGGCAGCAATAGTTGAACCAGAACCCACAATGGTATGTGAGAATTGTTATAAACCTCCGGTCAAACCTAACAAATCAGCAGCAGCTGCGACATATCAAGCAAAACGTAAATGCTTTTTACCGTGTATTTCCCTATCATTCACAGGACCACTGTCCTGCTCACATAACTACTTGTAAAAAATACTCAAAGCAAGAACATTACACTTGTGCATGTCGGTCCAAACCTTTGTCAAATTCATTAGCAACTATGGCTGGTCCTCATATACTGACCATGCTTACTAACCTACCATGAGAATTCTACCCTGCTGCAATGCACATATTGTTAATGGGAAAAAAAACAAAGTACTCTACTCAATTCTTGTAGCATTGACAGTTATCTCAGTGGAAGAGTCATGTGGGAACTAAAGTTGAAAGTTCACCCATCTAGTAAAGTTATTACCATGGTCCAGAAAACTTTAAACACTAATTCAAGGGGCTATGTCGTTGTAAATCTAAACCTTTGCCTTAATAACCAATTATATGTTGCTACCAGTTTGGGCGTTTTGAAGGATTTATGTTCTGACGTGATACTTGGCCAGGATTTTCTGTGTCAGCATCAGAGGGCAACATTCAATTACAGTGGGTTCCTGCCTGAATTAACTATAGACAGTGCTCATCAATTCTGTGCATTAAACATGGCAGAGATAGAAGAACCATCACTATTTCCTAATTTATCACTGAACAGTAAGCCTATTACCGCCAAGTCAAGGCACTTTAACAAGGAAGATCAAGCCTTCAGAACTTGTTTTCTGAAGGCGTAATTGAAGAAAGCATTTCACCATGGTGAGCCCAGCTAGTAGGTGGTGAAGGACCATAACCACCATCATAAAAAATGAATATGTGTAGATTACTCACAGACAATAAACCTATACACAAAACTGGACACTTATCCCCTGCCCAAAATTAATAAAATGTTTAATGACATCACTAGATACAGCATTTTTTCTACATTTGACTTCAAAAGTGCCTACCACCAGGTGCCACTTAAAGAATAAGATAAAAAATACACTGCTTTTGAGGTGAAAGGTCATTTGTTTTAGTTCTGTAGAATTCTATTTGGTGTCAGAACCAGGCCCGCCTTGTTCCAGAGAGCTATTGATAGAATAATAAAGAAAGAAAACCTACACAGTGCATTCCCTTACATCAATGATATCACAATTGCATGGTGTATGCAGATGGAACATGACCAAAATGTAAAAAATTCCTAAAGACTATTACGAAGGCTAAACTTACCCTCAACAAGTCAAAATCTGTGGCTCCATCAATTTGTTGGGATACTATGTGTCAGCTGTGGTGTTTTTAAGCCCAACACAGAAAGACTTCATCCCTCCACCAGAAAACTCAAAATCATTAAAAAGGGTACTGGGCATGGTCGTATATTATGCAAAATGGATAAATGAATTTTCTTATATAATTTGGCTTTTAATAGAAACTTAAAAAAATTCCTACTTGAGAAGAGGGCACTTGAAGCTTTCAATCAATTAAAAAAGAATTATGGGAGGCTGCACTACCACCACTAGATGAAAGCTTACATTTTGAGGCTGAGTGTGATGCATCAGACATCACCATTTCTGCCGTCCTCAACCAAGGTAGATGCCCAATAGCATTCATGTCAAAAACACTAAAGGGAAGCGAATTAAAATATCTCATAGTAGAGGAGGCAACAGCAATTATTGAGGTGGTTCTCAAGTGGAATCACTATCACAACAACATTTCAACCTTGTTACTGACAGATATAACTGCCATTACCACTTCAGCTGTCACCAACATTCACAATGGACTATGTCACCCAGGAATTACTTGACTCCTGAATTTTGTTAGAGCAAAAAAATCTCCCTTTCTCTACAGAGGAGGTAAAAAAAAGTGTGCTTTTCTTGCAGAAATTAAACCTTGTTTCTATCACCCACTAGAAGGCAACTAGACCCATGGAACGACTAAGTATTGACTTCAAGAAATCCATGCCTTCTATCACGTGTAACACGTTTACTTGTTGTAACTGATGAATACTTGTAGCTTCCATTTGTCTTCCCATGTCCAAACATGCACATGTTATCAGTAATTAATTCCCTAGATCTATTGTTCAGCTTAGCTGGGATGCCTGGCTATATACACTTGGACAGAGGGATGTCCTTCATGTCTAAGGAACTTAGAAATTATCTCTCCCACAAAGGGGTTGCAACAAGTAAAACCACTCCATACCACCCAACCGAGAATGCACACGCTGAATGATTTAATGGTATTATATGGAAAGTAATTAATATAGCTATTAGGTCACATAACATATCTGAAAAGTACTGAGAATTGGTGTTTCCTGAAATCTTACAGTCTATAAGATCATTGCTGTGTACTTCAGCAAATGCCACCTCTCATGAACACTTCTTTGCATTCCCGTGCCACTCATCACATCCATTGCCATCCTGACTAATGTCACCAGGTCACATACTATTAAAAAGGTTTGTAAGAAATAGTAAAACTAATCCTTATGTGGACCAAATCAAACTCTTCAACAGTAATCTGACATATACCAACATAAGATAACAATATAGGAGTACCTTGATTGTTCTTATACTGGAGGAGGGCACAACATGTAATAGAGATGTTGCTGAGGTCCAACAGATAAAGAGATCTGGACAGATGACAAGACTCTCAGATTGTTATGGATGGTGATGCCAGAATTTTCCAGGGAGTGAAGAATGCAGTATCCTATACTTGCATTGTATGATCAATAGACTTGCCCACGCAGGCTATATAATCTGTGACTTACCCCACTTTTATTTTGTAGCTGAGTTTCATTTAGCTATAATAAAGCTTAGTACATTTACTTCTGTTCTAAGTTTTGTTTTACTTATCACAACATGACATGGCTTCCCTTTGTATTTTCTACAAATATTTTCATGGCAATTGCTCTGATGAGCTTTCTTTCTTGCTTCCTTGACTGCATGAATTTAAGCATACCACTACTGTTGAACAAGCTAGATGCAACCATATGTTCTATTCTAATAGTTTCTTTTCTTACACTTCTCACCTATGAAACTCCATTTCAATTCCTTGCTTCCATGCCATATACAATCTTCAAAAATGTAAATGCAATGCCAATTTCCATATTCTGCCTTCTTGAAACTTGTTCTTTTATTATACTTTCTCCTCACTAAAGTTTTCTCATTCTTTTTCACACCCAGTAACCTCTTGTGTTCTAGTAGTATTGTCACTTGGCTTAGGGTGAAATGATTAAAAAAATGTTATTTACAAAAACTTAAAATATTTTTTTTTATATTTGTATAAATATATTTTTTGGAGAATATGATATATAGATTTCTATATACCAGAACAATGTTAGGCAAATGAATGACATATTTTTAAAACCAGACCTCATTATCATTGTATATATGTGTTTAAAATAAAGTAATGCTTAAACAATATCAAAATTATTTAGCTAATGGTTCAGAAATATTATCTCTCTCTTAAGAAGTGTTAAAAACAAGAGTAGTCTTACTGATGGCAAATAAAATGCATTAAACGACACTAAAGGATTATTAAACTTTTAGTGCTCCTTGTTTAACTAGTGGAATATATTTTAAGATACATGTCCATGCACTAAAGAGTTAAAATGAAGAGTATTCAGTATATTTAATTATAATATTGGTTGTTTGTTGTAATATTTTACAGGTTTAACTTACAATTCATCAAAGTTTTTGCTTTAAATTATATGGCTTAAGTATATCCTAAAATTGTACTATTACTAACAAATGCTAGTCTGAGCTATTCTCTGTATATTTCATTTGACATTGTGATAAACGGTAATGTGTTTTTTTATATTTTCTAAATTTAGACAAAGTTCCAGATATGGTTGCTGTGTAATAAGCTGTCAGTAGAAAGCTGACAGGAAATGATTCATGCAAGAATATAATTCCTTCACTTATCAAAATTATGAAGACTAAACTACTGATAGCTGTCTAACAAAATAAAATTTTAAAGCTTTCATCATGCTTGATGTTATAGAGAAAAGTTAACTTCAGTATTGCAAGAAATCTGAGTTTTTTTTTATATTAAATAATTTGTTGTACATAAAGTTTTCTATTTCTTTTACAAAATGACTATATATAATTTGATCATGCATTTTTATCTTCCTTATTTGACATAATGAAATATTCAATTGTTATGGTAACATGATATAATGCAAACATGTCTCATATTAGCAACAAAATATCTCCCTTGAAATTAATCTATTGCTTTGTTTTGTTTCATATTAGCTTTCTTCTCAATGATTCAAAAGACAGAATTTATTTTTCACACAAGACAATACAATTAATTGTATAGGTAAAAATTTGAGATTTTTCAAGCAGAAACTATAACTAAAGCAACTATAAAATTACTTAAATACTTCCATAATTTCTGACAGTATAGGTAAACTAATTTTATTATAAGTCACCAAATGTCTTTTTGTCCTTCTGTCTGCCATTACAGAAATCAAGGAAGGCTAAGATATGACCACCAATTTTTTGCATCTACTAAAATGACATTAGAACAGGTTTTTAGTCTACTGGTCTTTGAAAAAATCCTGAAACTTTATAAGTTTGTAGTGAGTTTGATAATGAGTATAATGCTGAACTTACTTTGTGTCAGTCAGGTTACACTTAATCTATAAAGTAGACAACTTATTGAAAATTTTCTAACCAGAAAGCAAAGATAAAAAAATTTTCCATTAATTTTTTCCTATTACTTTTTGTTGGACAAAGAAAAAAGTAATTATGTTGTCATAATTACATCTATTTCATAAGAAATGACCACCAGAGAGGCATAAGCATTAAATATGTGACAATGGTTTTTACAGAAAAATTAGCTTGGTTTTATGCCAATGAAAAACTGCAACAGTTTGTCAACCATATATAAGGTGTATACCAGAAAAGAATCAGTGGATTCATAGTTCATATATTAGAGTGGTATTCACAAACACTTTAAATCATTGAAAAAAACACTCCCCAAGTGAGCTCTCCCTTGGGAGAAAATATGACCAAAAACTGTGTGCATTCAATTAATTGTCCAAGAGAAATATGACAAAGTGAACTGAAGTATTGATTAAAGGATATATGGTTTCCTAGCAATTGTCAGTTCAATCCTTCTGTTGGATAGTGCAGAAAAGACATATAGGGGTTGGACAAAATAATTGGAACAGTTGCAAAATCCACTCCTATATTTCAAAGACCTATTATATTTAGAACTTTAACCAAAACTTCATAATTGCAGGTTATATCTATCTAACTTACTGTCTTTGTCTTATTTATTTTTAGAATTTAGTAAAATTTAAGCTAAATGCGTGACCTCTCCAAGTTCAAAAAAGAGCAAATTGTTGGATCTCGCATGGCAGGAGCCTCAATCACTAAGGTTGCTGAATTGTTTGGTTTTTCAAGAGCTACCATATCAAGAACACTGATGCAATTCGAGAAACAGGGAAAGACCTCTAGCAACCGTAGCAATTCAGGCCGGACCTGCAAACTTACTGACAGGGACTGACATGCATTGAAACGCAATGTGGCAAAAAATCATTGGACAAATGCGGCCAAAGTGACTGCTGAGTTTAATAACCATCTGAATAGTTCAGTTTCTACTAAAACTGTTCACTGTGAGCTCCATAAGGCTGCATATCATGGAAGAGCCGCTGTGAGGAAACCTCTTCTCTCCACTCGCAACATTCAAAAGAAGTTGAAGTGGTGCAGAGATCACAATGCCTGGTCTGCAGATCAATGGAAGCAAGTCATATTCTCAAACAAGTCCAGTTTTTCTCTTTTCCCAACTTCAGGATGAGTTTATGCGTGGAGGCAGCCCAAAGAAGCTTACAACCCTGACTGTCTTCTTCCAACAGTGAAGCATGGAGGTGGATCACTGATAGTTTGGGCCGCCATATCATGGAAATGTCTCAGTCCAATAGTTGCCCTGCATGGTAGAATCAACAGCAAAGATTACCTGAACATTTTAGGAGATCATGTTCATCCAATGGCCAAGACTTTATTCCCTGATGGTGACTGCATTTTCCAAGATGATAATGCTCCAATACATACTGCCCGAGTGGTTAAGAATTGGTATGAAGAGCATGAAAGTGAGCTAGAACACATGGAGTGGCCTCCCCAATCTCAAGATATCAATATTATTGAACATTTGTGGTGCATTTTGGAGCAACAAGTTAGGAGCTGCTATCCTCCACTGTTGTGTCGTAAAGAGCTGGAGAAGGTTTTAATGGAAGAATGACTGAAAATTCCTCTGGATGAAGTCAGGAAGCTGTATGATTCTGTTCCTAGGCATATTAAAGCTGTCTGTGAGGCTAAAGGATGACCAACACCATATTAAATAAATTTTCTTTGAATTTAACAAGTGTTCCAATTATTTTGTCCAACCCCTGTATATTCTAGTACAATAAAAGTGAAACAAAGTGAACAAATATATTAGAGAGAATTAACTAATATGACCTATCCTGGAAATCAGAATGTGAACAATTTGCTTCCATGGATTGAATAAAGTGTTATGTTTAAAATTCTAAGAATGTTATTTAGGAATTTCTTTCTCTAGTTATGAGTTAAATAGAATGTAGGCTAGTCTTCAGCCTTGGTCTAGGAGAAGGACAACACTGAATTCAAAAACTGTGAAGAATGCAACAGGAAACCACTCCAGCATCTTTCCAAGATTTCATGGCAATTCACAGATAATAAAGAACAGAATCTGTGGACAGTCAGGTATCTGCAGGTATTTGGAACTTTTTCTAAATACAAAAATCCCATTTTTAAAAAGTTAAATCACTGCATTCTAAGATATTTACCATAACAAATGAAGGTAATCCTATACTTTTAAAATGTTTTTATTATTGAATGCCTACCTTATTTGATATTAATTTTTAATTTTCTGTCACTTTTCTCCTCAAACCAAAAATATTTTAAAAATGTGTTAAAATTATAAAATCTAAGAAAGAAAGATCAAAAGCATTTGCTAATCAATAATAACAACCATAATTCAGATGAAAAAAATTATCACCTGATGATTGAGGATGAATGATAAATAGTAGTTTCTCACAATCAAGGCTAATGAAGACAACAGACAAAATAGCAAAGAACCCAATAGCAGCTCAATGATTTTAACCTATTTTAGCTTGATAAAAAGAGTAAAAATAAAACAGTCTGATATTGACAAATTCCACCCAATTCAGAAAAAAAAGAAGAAAAAAAAATTAATTTTACTGTTATTCAAGATCTTCAAATTATTTTGTCTACAAAAACAGTCTTTCTAAAAGATCTTAAAGAATTGAAAGGTACATCCTTCTCAATGGTAAACTAAAATATTAGCAGTAATATTGGAGTGCAGACTTTTGTGATTATTTTTTTTACCAAATAATGTAAAGTTGACTGAGGATAACAAGTGACCTGACTCTCTTATTAAGAGTGATCTACCAATCAGAAAAATATTATTTATCATCATTGCTTTCATCTCCACACTTCCCAAAACATGAATACATAATTCTATTAGTTTACCCTTGACAAATGCTTAGCATTTGTCTAATTAATAATTCAGTGAATTTCCATGAAATTTTCAGAAACTTTAAACTACCATATTGTAATGGACTCTCATACATTACAAATGAAAAAACAAAACAGAATCTCACATATATAATTTATTTCACTTCAATACTTTGTGAGTTACTTCAGGCCACTGATCTAAAATATGGACCTTACATTTGCATCTGAGCTATCTAAGAGAAACTATCCAACTCATCTCTGAGGTGGGTGTTTTTAGATATCCTGTAATACAATTCTTTTTTCATATGTGTATGTCTGGTGCAGCTGGGTTAATAACATAGTTTTACACATGGTGGCTAGGAGGCTATCTCAGGTTAACCTTGCACCTGACTTCTCTTAAGGATGCTAAGTATAAAGTCTATTCTGCCATGATCTGGGGTGAGACACATAAACAGTGATCTTATTTAGACATAAAATGTTTAGGGCATTTCTTTTAGAAATTTTTGTGTTGGCTTGGTTTTTGATTTTCTGTCAAAAAAAACTTTGAGCAATAGAAAAAAATGATATCCTAATATTTGAAGAATCTAAAGCTAATATATGCAGTGATGCATCATGCATATCTAGAAAAGCACAAAAGAAAAATGTTTATGCATTTTTGCACAAGCATTATAGAGAACACATCCAGTTATATCAATGTATTACATTATTCAGAAAGATGACATTTTCCAAAAGGAAATAAAGAACAGATACAAATGCAATAAAGTTAAATTTTACTAAAGAAAGATATCATTAGCAATTACAGTCATCTAAAGTAAATAAAATTTTTCTGTTCCTTGTCTATAATTTGTTTTTGATAAAGAAAAAAGCTGAAATCTGAATGACTGTCATAGTCTTGAATGCCTTGGTAATAACACAATATTGTATTGATTCAAATAACAATATAAATATGCTACATCTGGTAAACATTGTGTATGAGGTATAATTACTATCATGGTAATATTAAGCATATTTCAGCTAAAATATACTAACATCAGTAATTCAAATTTGTTTTTTTATCACTTTAGTAGTCAAACTTATAATTTTGAGCCATGATTTAAATTATCCTAGTGTTGATAACACATTTCAATGCTAACATTAAACTAAAAGCTGAAGTATCCATTTTTATATGTAAACTTATTTAGAACTACAATAAAGCACTTTTTAAAAATGTTAAAAGAATTATATTAAAAAAAAAAAAATAACTGGCAAACATTTAAGTTCATGATTAGAATCAAATATCTAATTTGTCAACTTCTGTTATACTAATAAATGTATCAGTTCATTACAAATTATATTTCATGATGTGCGTGCACACACACACACACACACTTATATATATATATATATATATATATATATATATATATATATATATATATATATATATATATATACACTAGCCAAGGTACCTGGCATTGCCTGAGTGTACACGGCCGCAATTGTATACCCATACACCTGTCTAGAAATGTCTGCCTATGTGACTGCTTGCATACATCATGCATTGGTATACTAAGCTACTCTCCCACCTCATCTTTTTTACGGTATGTCCTTCACAAATGTTTGATTGTTCTTAATAAAGGAATTCCATTGATACAAGCTTCTTGTGTGGTCATTGCGTGGGGTTAAATTGTTTCAATGTTTTCGATATACAGTAAATTTTCTATGGCTGTAATAACTTTCAAATAGTATGGCATCATTCACCAATCTAATAATCAAACAAAAACATGGATGAAGCATGAGAGCTTGATTCAACTGCAAGTGCAAACGCATGAATGCATCCCCTCCTTCTTCACACATTTACTGTTCTTCGGTAATTTTTCCCTTTTAATGCTTCAATAATCCTTCTCAAACAATCTTTGCATCAAAGGTTGTTTGAATGCCAATTTAGGATGGAATCATATGAAAAAACTATTGGCTAAATGGCAAAACTAATTTTAGACCTAATTTGTCACAGATTTCATCCACTTAACTGAAATAATCTAAACCAAACATTTACGCCCGATAATTTGTGTGTCATATGTAATTTACATGGCAAATTTGGAAAGCATCAAATGAAAAACCAAGGAGTTATGGCTGACAAACAGGCTTTATGAACAGTTTTTCTTGGTTTTTCGTTATATGTAGGGAAGTGAGCAGGATTAAAATCATACTATGTTATTTCTTGCATGATGGCAAATTTTTTGCAACATGTATGAAGAAAATGTGATAAAAAATGAGGAAGTTATTCAAGATTATTTTTAAGTAGTACAAAAAACTTTTTTTTGTGTGTGAAACCAATGTTGCAGGAAAACTATCAAGCATTCTACATATACCTCCATAACAGGAGCTATGTTTTGCATTAAGAGCAAAGAACATCAGTTCATTCAGTAAAAATTATTTGCTTATAACTTTGCCTCATTTTTTGCAAAAAGTTGTACCCACCTTTAGTATTATTGATTTTTCTGCCAAACCTGGGGGGCCTGGAGATTGAAAAGTTGGTCTTGACCTATTTTAGTAAATTTGCAACGTGTGTACAATTTCAGTGAAATTAGTCGAGAAATGTGGATGTGCATAAATAGCATACAAACACAGAGACACACACACATCTGTTTTATAGATATAGATTATAGATGCTTGTGTGTGTGTGTATATATATATATATATATATATATATATATATATATATATATGCTGTTTCTGTCAAGTATTGTAAGTCCTTTGCTGGTTTTAAAAGACACTGCCACTCACATAACAAAGAGCTGAAAATTTAAATTCAAAATAACACCAGAGAAAGGACATAGGTATGTGGAGAGGGTGGGTGGTCAGCAATGTTCATGCTAATATGAAGAGTTCGACAGCCATCATATATATGTATGTATGTGTGTTTATATATATATATATGGAAAGATAAAGAAAAGAAATCAAAATGAAATTGGATAGGTTAAAAAAAAAAATCAAAATGAAAAATTTTAAATCCCCAGCATCTTTTGTTTGTGCACATGTGTAATTGCAATGACTTAACAAATTTAGTTTGATGAAGTCCTAAAGGGCAAAAGGTGTCACATGAAAACTTTTTCCACTTTGCCATACAGTTTTTCTCAATACTGTTCTTAATATTTAAAAATATATATCATTATCTCATTTTATATATATATATATATATATATATATATATATATATATATATACACACAAATACAAGGAATACATAAATGGAATAAAACTTTACTAACTCTGTCACTAATTTTTAGTTTAACTCTGTAGTGGCTATAAATGCTCTGATATTAAATACAGAAAACATAATAATCATGGCCTGAAAAAATAGAAATAGAAAAATCATTTGGTACACATCCCCATTTAATCAAATGGTTAGCACTAAGTTAAGGCCGACATTTCTCAGTTTGATTGAGAAACATTTCCCGAGTAATAATGCTCTAAGCAAGATTTTCAATAAAAATACACTTAAATTAAGTTACAGTTGTACTGATAATCTAGAAAAAATTATTAGAAAACATAAAAACAAAATTTTAAATCAACATTTAAATCAAAGTAAAAATATCTGATTATATTTCTGAGATGAGGTATTATGTACACTATTTACATTGTTTGGACTATCATCCTCATCTTTGTTGCCATATTTATCACAACTTTCGGCTGTTGTACTTTCCAGCCTTCTTCAGGTGGTTGGATTGTCGAACTTAACCCTTTATTTTGTTCACTGGGGTAGACTGTTCTAGTTCCACATGCCATGTCTAATGGATATCAGTTATCTCCTGTTAATTCCCCTCTCCAAGTTCTCCACTGCCTTAACCAAGTATTGAACTCACACTCTTTGGGTCCAGTGTTTGGATCTAACTATTGCCTTTATCCACTGTGTCATGTATCCTTGAGAAAAGTTGCGATAAATATGGCAACAAAAATGAGGATGATAGTCCAAACAATGTAAATAAAGTAACAATAGTAATTTCAAAACATAATACTGATAATAAATTATGTAATTGCAGAATCCTAAAAATTGTCCATAGCAAAATAGGTGTCTTACTGATCAATTGTTTATCAATCACCTGCTGAAAACCTGGCTGATAAGAAATTTTATATTAGTAGTACAAAAAAAAACCCCATTAAGCAAAGGTGGTATCAGCATATATCTTATTTTAACAACAATGCATACTGCAACCGAACATCCCTCTCTAAATATTTTTTGCATTTAAAAAAAGTTAATAAAACCCCTACCATAAACTTGTAAGTCCAGAAATGACCCATGTCCCTTCCATTTACATGAAAAGTTGCATATTATAAAGTTTCCTGAAAATAAAGTTCTCCTAAACCAGATAAATGAATTAACAGTAATTTATAAGTATTGTATGTTTACTTTACAATATAGTTAATAGAATTTTTCATAAAAAATGTATGCATTATAATTACATATCCATTATTTTATTAATATATAATGGTCCACATAATATTTATTTAATTCTTTGATTTTTCAATTTTAAATTTAAAATTAATTGCCATGTTTTATTGCCCATTCAACATACTAATTCAATGGTTAAAAATATATATATAATAATTTAATGGTTAAAAATATATATGAAAATGTTTTAATTACACTAGAGGCCTCTTTATGATAGTTCTCAAGTATAAAATTTTAAAAAAATCTTGAAATACCTTAAAATTAATCTTTTGTTAAATATAATTCTCTGTCTACTTCACAGTATCTTAACTTTAGATTTGTAACAGGATGTCATTTGTGCTGGATGTGTTTAATATGTCAACTTATCTAGACTTGAATTAATAACCCACCTACCCCTACCTTCTAACCTTACTTCATTTTTCTATTTTAGCTTTGATCCACCTTTTGATTGGTTAATCAATATATGCCCACAAATGTGTTTATCAATTTTGGAATTTTGGTTCCGCCTTTCATTTTTAACTCTCAAATGAGCTACCGAATTGTTTTCTGATTTCTCAAGTAAATCATTTTCATCATAAGTTATCTAACATTGCCTGTTGAGGAACAATTTTATAGTTCCAAAACAGAAATTTTCATGTAGTAATGTTATATATATATATATATATATATATATATATATATATATACACACACGCACTACAGGTCAAAAGTTTGAAGCCACCCCCAAAACAAAATTGAAAAAGAGATCTTAGAGTCATTGAAAAAAAGAATGGAATCAATTATCAAACTTACATTTTGAGAAATTTTTCAACAAATGCCAAAAATTTGTCCTGCAGTAATCAAGGCTTAATGGAGGATATTTTGATGAAAGCAAATTTTAATTATAAAATGCTTTTTTTCTTTTTCTCATAATAAAATTTCTAATAAAAAATCATGCCTCACTTTTTTTTATCATGCATAATAATTTTCTCTTATTTAAAGTACAAAACAACTACTTTTTGGGCCAATTTAAAAAATTACCAGCAGTGGCCTCAAACTTTTGAACTGTAGTGTATATATATGTACAAAAAATTAATTCCCAAATAATTTTGAAAAAAGTTCCATTAAGGGTACCTAAGTATATGTGCAGAGTAGCTTTCAAAGTCTTCTTGCAAAAGCAAAATGACTTGATAGATAGCAACAACAGTAATGTAAGATAATAGATGACTGATACATTACTGATATTTCTTACGTTTTCAGAAAAAGATCAATATAACATCTGGATCAAATACATTAATGTACCTTCAATATTTTTGTGTGGAACAGAAATGCAAGAAAACTTCTAATTATCTTGGCTGTACTTTAAGAATGTGACTGATATCTTCCATTTTGCTTCTGGCCATTGTCAAAAGAAAACTGCAAACCCTACCACAATTCATGGCTTATACTGATAACATTAGTTTTGCATGAATATTAATAATAAATCAATGTTATGTAAGCTTATAGACACAAAATATAACTTTAACATGTTTTATTAGATTAAGAAACATTTAGGAGTAGAAGTTATGAGTATTTAATCAAATTTCAGTGGTAAATCTTATTTTAACTCATATCTTTTATTTGAGATATAATCATCAAAAAGTACACAGGAATTGTAAAAAGAAGTTGATTGCTTTTATTTACTTATTGCAATGGCACTAATTTAAATTCAAACATAATCTATTTAAAATAATTAGGATGATAATTATAATTATTTTTAAGACAGCTATCTCTTTCAAATTGATACTATGTAAATCTTGATAGACACCACTTATTATGTAAACTTTGATGGCATTAATTTTATTTTACAGTTGTTAATTTTATATATGCCTTTAAAGAACCAAAATATTAATCAAATGATTAGTGAATAGGGTACAGCAGCAAGTGGGGGAAGAGGAAGTGATGCCAAATATACACTGATCTGTCAAAATTCATGGGATAACACCTATGGAAAGGTAATGATAGGTGTTGCCACAATAGTTTGACATCATGGTAATACACAGCTCTATCAGTTGTGCTCTGACACCTAGCAAGTCAGTGTGAACAATGGCTACACAGAGCAAAGTGACATGAATTAACAGTGTTTGAATGAGTGTGATAGTAGATACCAGACAGATGGGATATTTGACATCCCTCAATCTATATTGTCACATGTGTACTGGAAATACCTGATGGAAAGCATTACTGCACAATGTGGATAGCAGAGTGGCTGAGTACATGTCATTAATGACTATGACCAGCAAATAAGCAACACTGGCTCAAAATAAACAAATTCAAGGCTAAGACAATAAATAATTTAAAATGTAACAAAAAAAGTGGAATAAGACAGTTTTCCATTTTTCCACTTCCCATAGTGAGCCTATATATGAAGCCTGCATAAGTTGTAGTGATACATGGTCTGATGATTGCTTGTGGTATGAAACTGATTCTTACTATACAAAGTTGATTTCTATATCTACAATGCTTCTATTAACACTATCTCCAATGTGGAGAACTCTTTCCCAATTGATATAGCAAATTTTAAACAATATATAAAAATTGAGTTAACCTGCAAAAAGCATTTTGTGGTAAAGGAGATATGGTTGCATGGCTAAGGAAGGCAAAATTAACAAAAGGTACAAGATATAGAAACCTTTCAACTCTTGTATATAGAGCTGGGGTGTACTGGCTTTATATTTGAAAACAGATGAGGTTGCTCTTATACAGATGTGAGATAAATAGGTTCAGACTGAAAGAGGATTTTATAGAGGGAGTATTTATGGCCTATAAAAAAGTGGGGAGGATAAAATAAACTGGGGAGATGTACAATAATAATTTCCAAAAAGTTGGCTGGATTGGCAAAATTTATGAGGAAGTAATTGGAAAGAATGGTTAAACTCTAATTTGTGAATAGTTTCCCTGATAATATTTCAATAGGGCTATAGCATGTTTATGGGAAATTTGGTGGCCAGGGAGAGGTTGGTGACAGTAATGGCCACAAGCTGATCTAGCACATGACAGCAACTATTGAATAATGATAAATCAAGAAGGGAAATGCATGAACATTTAAAGGCAGTATTATCTTAGGTATCAGGGGCCACATATGGTTAAGCAGTGCAAAAAACCTGATTTAATTTGTTACCAATATAAGAAGACATGTAACTAGATATTGTAGTCAGGAAAATGGTCAAGGAGAGACTACTTCAATAGTTGCTCCTTCACTTTAATAAAGGTACTCCTGCATTCATTGGATGTGGAGAAGAGAGCAAGAGTCTTCATTGATACAGATTACACTTTGATTACTTATGTGAAGATGGTGAGTGGAACAAGCAGGATAAAAGCTATCAGTAGAAAAGAGTGTTGAGGAACCAGTACCATGGAGATGATGATGTGTGAAATGCATATGAAATTTCAGGTAAATGTACTTAACAAAATTGTAGAAAGTGTTGGTATAGTAATGGCTGTAGACTACTGGGGAGGTCTTACAGATCATAAGGAAAGAATAATGTTCAAGGGAACACAATGTGCCATAAGCATGCAACCAAAGAGTGGAAACTGTAAAATTATTCAAGTAAGCCATAAAGAGATATATATTTATTGTAAGATTATGGACAAGTATTTCTGTGCAGCACTTGACAGTGAACAATGCATGGTTGAATGGTTCTAGAACTGACAGCCACTCATGTTGAAGAATATGGGGAGGTGTTATGAACATTTGATAGAAGTGGGTAAGCTAAAGTCAAACTTGAGAAAAAGAGATGGAATGAAAGGGGGTATACTTGTGATCTGGGGAGAGAAGGTTGAAAGTGGAGTGTTTCCACTGAGAAAATGGGAGAATTATAAGAGCAGAATGTAGTGTTTAATTAGGCTGTAACTTGGACTGACTTCTGTACTAAAAATCACAGTGACCATCCTGAAGATGATATTGGGATAGATGATATATTAGTGGATGAAACAGAGGTGGCAACAGCAATGGTAATAGATCATTTTAAAATATGTACATTGTATAAGAAACCACCAGAGCTATTGAAAGGATAAGCTTTTGGGCTTATATTGAAGAAAGGAAAAGTGGACACGCTAGTTTTTTGTTTTTTTAAAGAGGAAATGAGATCCTAAAATTTAAAAGCACTGAAAAATTAGGAACCATTTTCTATATGCAGAAGGGAGATAATCTCAAGATGAAGAAAATATGGTTGGACATGCTATAGGGACTCAATGAGTGAAGTGGCCATGGTATGCTGTTTAAAAGATCTTGATCCCCCAAAAAGACAAAAAAAACCCAAAAAACAAACTGTATAACATACATCATTTGATTGTGGATAAGATTTGATTCTTGCCAGGGAATTTAACCCTGATATAGGTAAGGAGGATTTTCCAACAGATGGTCAGTTGTGATAGATATCAGTCAACTGATCTTATGGAAAATGTACATGAGAAAAGAGAAACCCATGTGAAAGACTGTATATTGATGGGAAACATTGGCAGTAATATGTTTCTTTCAATGATTGTGAACCTAGAAGGATAGCTATATGGAGAAAGATTAAGTTGAAATTGCTGAGGTGCACAATTAGATATTTTAATGAAGCTCAATAGATAAGATGATAAGGAATAATAGTACTGCCTTTCACTTGGAATTATTGAAAGAGATATTGGATACATGGAATATCAAAATGCATATAGACCAAGTGATAATGTAATTGTAGATATATCTCACTGGTTGTGAGATATATATTTTTCAATATATCACCTAAATCAGGGCATGTAAAGAATTTAATACATCAGAGCATTAAGTGCGAATGAAGATATCCAGGCACAGTAGTGATGGCCACTAGGGAGAAAAAGGACCTGCATCTGTTCAGATTAGGGATGAGTTTTGGGTAAAGACTCCAAATATGCACTGTACATCTCAGATGGGGGAAGGAAGGGTGACATTAATTAATTCCTAGAATAATATCTCAGTCAATGATGTGGCTTATCATTTTCTGGAGATTTTATAAGATTGTCAGCTTGTTTGATGGTGAAAAGACTAGTGATGATGTGTGAAAAGATGATGAGGCAAGTAGTATAAGTTCTGAAAGACCACAGAGTGCAATATCCACTTAAACGGATAAATGACTATGAGATTTTGCAAAAAGGATTAAGCCGCAAGGTTAGTTAATTATAATGTAAATAGAATTTTTTTTTCTCTCCCTACAGTGATCTTTTTTTAATTGATGGAATGCCTGTGAAATTATTTGTGAATATTCAGAAAATGATTGGTGAACATGGTGAAGCAGGAGAGAAGAGGAAGTGAGAGTAATAAATCTGAATCATGACAAAAAAAGGGGATTGTTATGAGAATCAAACATAGTTGCTGTAGATATCCTATGTACACTGACTTAACAATTGACTGTGAGCTATAGTTATAGCTTTCTTTATGCTAATTACATGTTAGCTAAACCAATTCCATTACAGGGATGAACTGAGAAAATATATATATATAATAGTATTTAAAAACTCAGAGAATTGGATTATTGAAGGAAATTAACAACTGTGAAATGCAATAGTTTGCTATAAGCATTCTAACCAACATTTAGGTCCTTTTAAAATGGTCATGGTTAACATCAAGAAATTTGCACGTTTTAGTGAGCACACCAATCTTACATCAATATTTGTTAATTTTAATAGTCATTGCCTTTACGTCATATATCTAATACTTCCTTTGTGGAGTTTGTAACCCTCTATATACATTTTAGGTAGGTAGATTTTCATGATATTTGAGGTTTCAAATACTTATTAGACAAAAATAAACATTGAAATTGAAATAAAAAGGTCTTAATTTTCCTTGATAACCTTGACTATGAAATAGTAACTGTTCCCATGCATAAAAAAATGTATGCATGCCATTGATTTTTACTATTGAATGTGCCAGTCACATATCTTAAATGGAAGCTATCTTGGAATAATGCATCCTTTAACACATTTTAAGAATGATTTAGACAGATTTGGAATGCTCAAAGCCATTTCCTTTTTCTTGTGATCAAAGTTACAGCCAAAATGAAAGTAGCAGATTTTTTCTATGAAATGCCATCTTTTCCATAAAGTTGTCAATTCATGTAAGAATCCAGTTGAAATGGATATAATCATCATCTAATTTTTCTTAAACCTTAATTTATAGAAAATTTATGAATCATAAAATAACAAAAAATTGCTCTCAAGGTGGAAGCAAGTAAAAGTAAAATGCAATAAAAAATAAGTTCATGTATGTTGAATTAGCAAGCCATTAATTAATATGCTAAATGATTGTGAAAAATGAAAATTTCATTTTAAAGATATTTCAGTTGTTCAAATCTAATGCTTCTTAAAATTCTGAAATTTATATCCACAAAACATTTTACTCTTTGGAGAGTTAAGTTTATTTCATTTTAGTAATTGCTGTCTCTTCTTTAATTATGAAACAAGTTATACAAATTATAACAAAAGTCATTTTTTAAAAGTTATTTTGATTAAATAAGTATTAAATATATTTTTACTTACACCTATCTACCTCGATTAAATTAAAATTGACATAATTTTCACATAATACACAGAAATTAGTGTAATCAGTAAGGGAAAAAATTTAAAGCATCATAATTCTCTCTCAAATGGTATTCAAACAGGTCACAGAGTTGTCTCATATTTTTAAAACATATATTTTCAAGACATTCTCACTATATACAAGAGATTGATGAAAAGCTCTTAAAAAAACCTGACCAAATTACCATGCACCAGAAATTTTTTCTTTTCTTAGTATAACTAAGAACATTCTCGCATCACCTTGTCTGTAACTAATGATTATTATAGATTAGGAAGATGTTATATATGTGTGTGTGTCTAATGATCATTATAGATTAGAAAGATGTTTTTATATATATATATATATATATATATATATAAACATCTTTCTAACCTATAATAATCATTAGTCACATACAAGGTGATGATATGAGAAATGGCTGTTAGAATTTTGTTATGGTAAATGTACAGTATTTAACAGATTCTCTATCTGACTACAAAAGAATACTTCCAATCATTATCAAGTACAAAGTACATTTGTTTTGTTTCTTACATTTGGTATTCATGTTTCTTGAAATATTTTTAGTTGATCAAAATTTATTTTTCAAATCAATCATAACCAGTGTACATATCTAATATACATCTATACAAGATATAAATTCTCACTGTAAAAAATTAAAGCTATAATATATATTTCGCAAATTGAGGAAAACTTCATATTTATACTTTTTTTTCTATAGCTTCTAGTCGATGCAGAATAAACTCAAGTTTTTTTAAAATAACAATAATTTCCAGTAAATCACTTGTTCCTGAAAAATATTGCATGCAAATTGTTTTATTATACAGTCTGACACTCATGTTATTTGTCACTATAAAATTATTTGTTATTGGAACCTACATTTCACATCCAACTGAGCTACTTGTTTTAACAAAAAAAAAACTTCATATTCATAATTATTTCCTCATTCAAATGTTAATATTTTGAGTTCTTATAATGACAAAAAATATTTTAATTCAGAGAAAACAAACTTATCAACTAACTTTCCTTCTTATAAGATGCAATTGAACTTCTATAAATTTATCTATTCTATTTAAATCTGACTGTGTATGAAAGAATCCAATACTCACATTTCAAAGTTGATATAGAATCAAAATTTGAAGAATTTAAAATGGAAAACATTGATAAATTTAAAATGTGCCATATTCGTAATATTGAAAATAGTCTAAATTACAGTTTATTTTTTAAAATATAAAAGACAGACTTGCAAGAAATGCAATATGAATTTTAAAAGGTTGTCTTTAAATTTATGATTATTCACCAATATTATAATGTAATTCAATAAAGATGGAAAAATTATAGTATCAAGCTACAATACCCCTATGAAAATTATTCATTATCCACTGAAATTTTGGTTATTTTGGCATTTTTATTTCAATGCATGTACATGAAATTCAGTAAAAATTTGATTTTTTTTCTTTATTATACATTAAGCTCAGTAATATCAAATTTCATCCAAGACAAAAAAAAATGTTGATAAACATTGACAATGTTGACCACATTCCCAAGAGCCATCGTGAACAGCGAAAGGTTTGCTGCTGCCGCCGTCGACCGACCAGCTACAGAAAAAGTGCCTCTACCCAAGCCCACCAAGAGCTCACTGTATTACTTTAATTGTTTCGGGCCCAACCATCTGACCAAGCATTGCCAGTTTGAATGACCGGGGCAGCACCGAAAGTCCAACATCCGATGTTACAGGTGCCAGAAGGAGGGCCACGTCGTGTCTAAATGTCCGGAAAATGGAGACAGGGGTGAGGTGTGAGCACCACTCTCGCCCCGAGTAATGAGAGAACTAACCTGCCAGTGATGCGCCTGTGCATCAACGGAGTGATGCATAACATATTGGTTGATTCAGGATGCACACAGTCTCTTGTGAAGAGTTTGGTTTGTGGTCCACCGAATGGACGTAGGATGGATGTACTGACTGTTGACGGAAGGAGCATGACTAGTAGGGGAGTGACCAGTGTCAATCTACAGGTGAATAAGAGTATTCCCATAGTGGTCAAAATGCTGGCTATAGATGCAGATCTATTGGGGTTCAATCTCCTGCTTGGACTTGACGTTATACGCCTGTTGGGCGGTGTTCATATAAATGAGCATGGTGAGGCCAGTTTTCCAAACAAAGTGTCGGCGCTGCTGTCGCAGTAAAAATAGAAAGATCTGATTCTGATGTGGAATTTGACCCCACTAAGAAAACATGGATGGCGACCTGGAAGTGGTCAGGTGAGCTGCCACCAGATCAGTTGATCAATCAGACACCTGAATATACCATGCCAAAACACGTCTGGAAGGAATATAATTGCGAGTTGCAGACTTGGATTCATAACGGATGGCTGATACCATACCCAGAGAAGGAGCTCGGTCCCCCAAGAGGCTTGATCCCGCTAATGGCAATTGTTCAGCCTAACAAGGGAAAAGTATGACCTGTTATGGATTACCGTGAACTAAACAACCACGTGGAAGTGTACACGGCATGCGCCGATGTGTGCTCTCAAAAACTGAGAGACTGGCATAGGAAGGGGTCCGACATGTTGGTGTTGGACTTAAGAAAAGCCTACCTTCAGGTGCATATGCACCATTCTCTGACCGTTCCAAACTGTGATGGTTAAAGTGTGAAGACACTGCCTAACTTGGATGGGATTTGGGTTGAACATAGCCCCCTCCATTATGCAGTTGATTGTGGAGGCTGTTCTATCCAGAGATGTGACTGTTCAACAGTCGACATCGGCATACATAGACAATGTGTACATCAATAGCAGCATGGAGCATTTTTCCCGGTTTGGGTTAGAAAGCAAGGATCTGGAGCAACTTGAAGATGGTGCTCAGGTGCTTGGATTGGAAGTCTGGAGGGAGCGTGGCACTTTGCGGTGGAAGTGTGGGAGTGCGATTCTGGATATCCCAGAAGTTGTGACACGTCGTACCGTTTTCTCTCTATGTGGGAAGCTAATTGGGCATCTGCCAGTGTGTGTGTGGCTCCGAGCAGCAACGGGAGTTATAAAGCGAAGGGCCAACACCATGACCTGAGGATGGGATGACACCGCTGCAACAAATGATCCAAGAAACAATAACCAGGGTGAAGCAGAGCGATCCTTCGCAGGGCATATGGTGTGTGAATGAACAAGACGTCAATGTATGGGTAGACGCAAGTTCCCTGGCGACTGGCGTACTCCTGGAATGTGATGATGTTGTGTTCGAGGATGCGTGTTGGCTGCAATCTGCGAATGACGCCCAGCACATTAACTTGGCCGAACTTGATGCAGTACTGAAAGGCATCAATCTGGCGTTGCAATGGCAGTGCAAAGTCATGCATTTAAAGACAGACTCAGTGAGCACGTATCACTGGCTAGTGGATACACTCACCGGAAAGACCCGAGTATGTACGAAGGCCACTAGCAAGATGTTGCTCTGATGATGATTGGAAACAATAAAGTTGCTGGTAGAAGAATATAGGTTGTCTATAGACGTTACTCTGATCCCATCAAGCCAGAACTTAGTGGACCCCATGACCCGGGTACCACAAAAGTGACTTGAGAGGATAAAATCCACAACTGAGCCCGTACTTCTGGCATGTGCCGCAAGGAGTGATGAGATGACAAGTAGTCAGATTATGGAAATACATAAAGGTAGTGGACACCCAGGCATCCGACGTACTGCGTATTTCACCCGGCGGGTTTGCCCAGCAATTACCAAAGCAGATGTGAGGTGAGCTATCAGGGCATGTGAAGAGTGTCCGACAATCGATCTGGCGCCAGTTCATTGGACAAAAGGAGGATTAGCGGTAAAAGCTAATTGGCAAAGACTGGGGATGGATATAACCCACTACAATGGCAAACACTTCCTGACGATCACTGATTGTGATCCAACACGTTTTAGCATCTGGCGGCCGTTGTCGTGGCAGGACTCAGGAAACATTATTCGACACCTCGAGTCTATGTTCTTTTAGCACGGTCCACCACAGGAATGGTTGATGGACAACGACACTGCATTCTCCAGCAGTGAGTTCAAGGAGTTTGCAGCCAGCTGGGGAGTGCACCTGTGATTTCAGTGTGTCTATATGCCAGCAGGCAACGGCATCGCAGAACGATGCCACCGCATTGTTAAACGAATTGCAGCCAGGATGGTGTATTGGTACAACCAAGCACCCAAAGATGATACATCTCCGTTGGCTGCACTTGCCAACGGAATCTACAGATATGAGGTCAGGATAAGGGATATCGACCCAGTACCAACGTCACCGGCCCCTGCAGAAAACAGATACAGTTTGGGAGACTCTGTGTGGGTCAAAACGCCCCATTATCGATGCACTTCCAGATTCCAAGAAGGAATAGTGATAGAGGTGATCAGCCCACAATCTGTTGTTGTCGACGGTGTCCCACACCGTATAAAGGACATACGATCCCAGACAAATGTCATCCCATTTGGCAAAGTGGATGACGAGTCTTCTGACGACACTGGGTATATCACACTGCCTAGCCGACAAACAGCACAAAATAGAGAAACCACAGAACCACCCTTGCAACAAAGCACACGCCGGAGATTACCAATGTGACATTGCCCGTTCTGTGATCATTAAGGATCAGAGGGGAGTGTAACAAATTAATGAGTGAATGTTTGACGAGGCAAACAGCATGCCGGTGGACACAAAAATGGTAGTGTGCGACTAGACTGGGAGCGAGACCCGTATTCATTTGCATAATTGTATGCCTCACCGGTATAAAAGCTGAGAGTTTGTGAGACTAAGGGGGAGTAAGGTGTCCAGTTGTGCGAAAGACATACGTGTTATTCATTTCAGTGTAAGACTGAGCAGAAGACGGAGAAGACAAAGACTTCAGTAATTTCACTACAGACTGATTACACATAATCAGATAGTTAAAACATTATATATGTTTGTCTGAAATTTTGAAATACCACATTTAAAAAAAACATTTTATTACACTTGAGTATTTGGGATTTTTTTCACGTTAAAAGTGACAAAAACTATTGATGTTTTTGTTGAAATAACTCAACATTGATACAGAGCAAGATTTATGGAACACCTAATGAAAAATGTATTCACTAGCATTAGCTTATGAAAAATCCAGTAACCATTGGACTTTAATATATGCTCAATCCAAATAAGATTGAGCATGAAAGACTTGTATTTATTAAAAATGAAACAAATTAACAAGGCAAAGATACTCAGATCTAAATGTCAGGATAAAAACAAACTGATGTAGGAATTTACAAAGGTCTGAAAAGTTTATGAAATCAAATTCTTAGATCTGATATTAGAGACATAATGCCATCAAAGGCTGATAAACCAGTGTTTTGTCTATCAAATTATTTTTATATTTTTTCTCTTTATTGTCTAAATTAGATCAGAGATCACTACTAAAACACCAAAACTGATGGCCCATACAAAATTTTCCTTTGAATTCAACAGAAAAAGAGTCCAATTAAATATTTTATGAATGTTTCTTCCTTGAGAAAGCAACAAATAATTGATTAATCTTTTCAATAAGCCACAAAATTTGTCAAGTTTCCTTCACTCAGATTTGAAAATGGGTTGTGTATGATTTTATGAACAGTAATTTAAAAGTACATGTCTTTGACAAAAGCCTCACCAAAATGACTTTAGTAGCTACTGTCAAATACAAAATCATAACAGTTGTTCTGCAGTGAGTCATTTAAATTCTTCAACAACATATTCTTTTTTATTTATATTTCCTGATGCACAATAAAGGAAATCAATTTATTAAAGTTATTAGAAATGGAGTAAAAGCTATTCAAAGTAAGTTTTAAATTAGGAAAATGGAAACTATTTTCCGTAAATTGAGTTGAGGATTACTTGAGACAGCATAATTTTCTTTTTAAAATATAGATTTCAATAATAATAAAAAATCTTTATTTTCAAAACTTGAGCAGATAAATTTTTGATCACATATCCATACATTGGGACAATATTAATCAGAGTGAACTCAGTTGTTTCTAGTAAATTTATTTGTTTGATATTCATAAGCATATATTTTATCATCTCTAAGTTTATTTTATTTGCAATTGATTTTCATGAACTACTGTATTTTCCAGCTTACAAGACGCACTTTTTTCCTAAAAAATATATGTGCATTTTCCAAGGCAACACTCAATCTCAAATCACCTAATTGGCTTCATTGATAGAGACGTGGATCTGTATGTTGAATCATTACACTATAATTAGCTAATCTGTCTAATAATTAGCTATCTATCTAATTCAGGCCTATATATGATGTAAACACAGTACTTAGCTGTTAAAAGTATATGCAAGACTATAAACCTTCCTGGAGCCAAGCCACAAACTTAAACATGCTCTGTTTACTAGCAGTGGTGGGAGCCTTTCTGCTCATGACTAGTATGTTATTGCCATACAAACAAAATTGGACAAGTGATTAATGTAAACAATACGTGGCACCAGCATGTGAGGGACACATACTGAATGTGTTGTTGTATGAGAATGACTTTTTTTTTTCTTAGAATTTTTTTCCAATATTAGGGTTCATCTTCCAAGCCATACTGTCTTGTAAGCCGGAAAATATGGTAATTATTTTTTTTTAAACACTGTGTCTCTTCATGTCATAAGTAATCATTGTCTTAAATTTCATTTTTTTTCATCTGCAAATTGCCATGCATTCTTTGAAAAGCTAGTCATGTTTCCCATTGCCTTCTCCACAGTTTTGTATTCAGAGTAGTCTAGACTGGCTGCCATTGAAAGCCCTGTCTACCTTGCTATTTAACCCATAGCTGGGAGGAGAAGAGATGGATTCATGTCTTTCCCAAGGCCATAGTACAAAAGTAAATACAACTGACTAGTCCAGAATTTGAACTTAACTCACCGATTGTTGTGGTTATTAAAATGTAATTATTTGTTAATATCAACATCCAGTATGTTTAAAATGATATTTTCAGTGATAACTATGATAATTGCACCTCATTTTTCTTTATAAAACCAATTTCAGAATATCAACAATGCATAGCAATTTATCTCTTATGATAGTTATGCTTCAGGATGTTCTTAAATCCAGAGATAAAAATCATGGTCTAGTAATTTAAAAGCATAAAAACAATTGGAATAAAAGTGACAACTTGATTTTAAAATATATAACATCATATAAATGAAGTGTATTCCGATTCCTTATGATTTAGCATTTGCCTCGAGCTTTTCTCTTTATCTTTGATCTCAAATTTAAAAGAATAATCTTGTCACAAAAAAGTGAGTCCACTGTTAATCTGAGGAATTAACAAATTGTTCTTTTTTTCTTTTTCATATTTTATTTCATCACCATGAAAAGCTTTGTTAGTTAAATGTGTTTTCTGGTCATAAAACACATGTCCACTTATCATAACATGATTAAGGATCTACTTAGCCATAAACAGTTCATACATATTAGCATTTTTTCATCCTCTCTAGAGATAAAAGAGTTGGAAGTTCATTGCATGCACCCACCTTTTTATATTAATATCATTTTACGTGTGTGTGTGCATATTTAGGCAGCATATCTTCATTCAAACATGTTTCATTAAATAATATAGTGTCTACTTAGTTGTATAATGATCCTTTCCAATTGTCTAATCAGTTTCTTAGTGTTAAGATGAAATTTGCTTTGCAAAAAATTCCATAACTAGAATGGATAAAATAAAAATTTTAAAATAATTACAAAGTGCATTCATGCATGTTTTAAAATATTACCATCACAAGAAAATGCAGATTTTATTGCAGTTACAATAAGTTTGTCTTTGTAATCTACCCTTGAAGATTATCTTCGTAACTATTGAAAGTGCTTGGGTTAAAAAAAACTACAGTGCCTTCCTTGATGAATTTCACCTTAGCATCAACAAACTGATTAGACAACTGGAAAGGATCAGTATAAAAATAAATAGACACAATATGTCTATATTATTCAATGAAACAAACACATATATTTTTTAGCATTTCACCCCAAGCAAGGCGGAAGTGCCACTAGCATGCAAGGGGTTACAGAGAGTGAACGTAAGAGGGGTGTTTCAGAAAAGGATAAAGAGAAGGACAGGATCAAGATCAAGGCATCAGAAGATGTTGATTGACATTACATTAGAATATTTTATAGCTGTCAGGGAAGTAAATAAGAGGAAGGGAGTTCCACTGTTGAGAAGTGTGAGAGAAGAAGCCGTTGGAGTAGAAAGCCAGTTACATTTAACTGTTTTGACAGTGAAAGGGTGGAACTGAGATGCCAACCTACTAGCACACTTAAATTCATGCAGTTGGGGCACCAGTGAAAATAGCTCGTCAGAGCAGTTGCCATGAAAATATTTGTAGAAAAGACAGAAGGAAGCCACATCACATCTGTGAGAAAGTGATTGGAGTCAAGATGCCAGGTCAGGAAGGATGGACTCACATAGGAAAAAGCTTCTGGCATGACACAGAGAACCAACTTTCCTAGTGGAAGTTGAAGCTATTTATTCAATGTAGTTGTTCCACCTCAGATCAGTGGAAAACATGAGTCCAAGAAGGTGCAGAGAGACACTCTCATGAAGTTGCACATCAGCCATGCTGAAAGGAGGCAGGGAGGTTTCTCTATATAAGAACTGTTTTTTTTTTTTACTATGAAATTGTTTGGGTGGTATGGGTAGTCTATACTGTTGTTGTTACTATTTATTGAATATATGTATATTATATATATAGCTGATGCTCAAAAACTTATGATGTACATTGTAACATCACCTTACATACAACTAAATTGCTAAAAATTAAAAATTAGCAGTATTACCTATCCACATATAGAAATGAACCCAACCTGGTGATATACGTGGGATGCAGTGGGTAAAGAGGTAGTACAGATGTGGTAGTTATGAAATGTAAACAGAATTTACTACTGTTTGACTGTGAGATTTAAATATGAGGCACTCTGCAATAAAGTTTATACCAGGAATATGTGTCATATAAAAACTTTGATTTCTTGCAGATTATACAAGAATGAGGACCCTATTGACTGACAAGACTTAACAAAGAGGAGCATTGCATTAAATACTATTTTAATGCTGGGTGCACTGTAATGTGCCTACTATATATTACAGGGTTTTCAAATCACCAACTAACACTACTGCATTAATTTTTGTACTTCTTTATGGCCATAGAACATTACCATTGGACCATGAAAAACTGGTATAGTGCTGATCAGAATTATAGTTTCTACTCTTTTGGAGAGATGATCAAGTCTGGGAAGCTGTCAATGGCTCAATAATTTTGTTGAGTGCATTCTGCTGAAGTTCAAAAGGACCATTAGTGAAACTAGAATCTATCTTGATGGGTGTGGCATACAGAGATCATGTCTCTAACCCTTTATGCTCATTGTATTTCACAGTGATAATGTTTTGTTCCAGTAAAATAATACAACACTCCCACTGTGCATAGATGACATGAAACTGATTCTAGAAACATTTGGCTCACTTGCCAGGTTTAAACTTCTTTATGCATGTTACAGGTCTAAATTCAGTGCAGATATACCTAACAAACACAACTCTGTAACATGCCTGGATAAATACACACAAGCAGTGACATGAATATCAGGCAGATTCCATGCCATGTTTTATAGCCATTGTTATTCACGTGAAAGGGAAGGTACATATTATTAGGTAAATAACTAATTTTTTGGTACTTCATATATATGAATGTGTGTGTGTGCATGCACAAGCCTATGCCAAGCCATTATAAAAATGATTTAAAACTATATCTTTCAAAGATGTATATATGTCTAATATTTGAGTTCAATGTAATTTTGAATAATTCTTTCAAAGTCTATAAAATATTAACAACTGATTTTTCTTTCTGGTATCCATATTCATGATATTCCTGATATGTAGAAAAGGAGACCAAAAACCCAAAATGTTTTATTTATTTTTTATGACATATTTACTAGTTTCAACAGCAGACAATGGTTGGCTAATTAGAGAATCTGAATATTTATAATTTTTAAACACTGAAATAATCATAATCTTTTTAACAGATCAGTTCAAAAAGTAAAACAAAAAATAATCAGCAAATCTATGATTATAATTTCTATTTGTTTCATGTTAAAATAAAGAAGATCCTGGATATTATTAAAGATTTTTGAATGACTATTTTATGTACATTATAGCTGTACAGAATAAAATCTTTAATAAAGTGTGACACCCACTGGTGTGGTTGCCACGCCAATATGTGACGTCCACTGGTCGCGACATCAGTATATGACACTGTGCCGTCTGCCCGTGGTCAACTCCTAGTTGCGGCGCAAAGCTGTAAGGTTTCTTCCACCAGCATTTTGGGGTTGACTCTTTGTCGCTGCCACCAGCCTCTGTCCCGGTCAATCTGGTCGTTCCCGGTTCGATACCAGCTTTGTCGTTCTCAGCTCGTCTCCAATGCCTGGTCACCGAAGTAATTGCTTTGATCTCAAGTCTAACCTACCCACGTTGTGACTTTGATCTTAGGTAGACGAAATCAAACAGGCGTCAGGCTGTAGTGCAAGCTGAATCCAGGGTAAAGGTGATACCGCACAAGTGTAAGTAAAAAAAATAATAAAACAAACTCAAGAGGTTCAAATGTGTTGAGAAATAACAATTATCTTTATCTGTCTGTTGAATACAGGAGTGTGTTTCTCTCCCAGCCCGTTTCTATGGATTTGTGACACTTTTTGCATTTCTTAAACAAGTTATGGTATCTTAAATCGTTCCTCAATAAAACTTGCTTTTGGTAGGAAGACTAAGTCGAGAGGACGTGGAAATCTTTCGGTCAGCTTCTGTGAGGCAACACTCTCCAACTTCTCAAACTAACTCCAAACTCGAACTGTCTGGAATTGACTCAGCTGCCTCGAGACGTTCGTTTATATGGGCACTGACCAAAACCTGGTGTGGGGGCCTGACGTGGTTTGGGTTCCTTGATAATTCTCAGTTCCCAACAAGAATTCTCTTTGTTCTTAGGCCAGGAAAATTAATTACTTCCCATTTTTGGAAGATTAATCACTTTGCACTTCGAGGGTTCCTCCCTCGTCCATGAGGGAAGGTCAGAGGAGAGTTATCCTCCTAGACTTTTCCTCTCATTGGTATCTTATACCAATCCCCTCAGTGGGTGTTAACAACTTCTCCGTCTTTCTCATACATTCACCTCTGCCTATCACCCATGCTACCACTTGGCCAATGATATCTCGGCAGTGTGGGTGTGGCTAGACTGGCCCTCTTAAAATTATTCCAGAATATTGTTTACAAAATCCTTTTTTCTTTTTCCTTTTCCTTCAGCCAAAACATTTACAAATCCCAGATTGCCAAATAATTCTTATCACATCTTGATTTTGGGGACACCCAAAATCCACTTAGCTCAGACCTCTACTGACTCATTAATCACTGTCAAAACCCGACACCTGGTTTCTCCGCTAGTCAACTTTTAACTGGGTGGTCGATGTTTACCTGAGAATCAAATTCTTTATTTTTCTCATGCCTTAAAATTCTCTTATCACCAGATGCTCATTTTCGAGATGCTATGTCTGACGTCAATAGTTTGAATAAGCAATAATAATGATTCCCTTTTCGATTTTCCTTCTCATGCCAAGATTCATGCATATACCAGATGGCTTTCTTCGCGGGAACCAGGAATTAAAATTAAATGATATCTCTGAAAGATAACAAATATCTATTCTACGTGGTGGCCTCAAGCACAATTTTTTTTTATGGCATTGGTTGGCTTTGTTTTTCTTTCAGAATTCTATTTCTCTTGGTGTGTCACTCCCTTAAGCATGACATTAATTAATTTTGACAGAATCACAATCTCGCTTTTTCTTTAGGAATTTTCTGTCTTTTGCAAAAAGTATCTTTTTTTTGTAAATAAAATCAAATCTTTTTTTTAGCGTTGATTAGTCTATCTTTCAATATAGCTCCTTCTTGCCTTAAGTCTTTCCTGTTTTTAATTTCTATGGTTAATTAGTTACCAATTACCATAGCTAAATAGTGTCACAAAAGTTTTCTACTAAAATTAAATAAATTTAACAAAAAGAAGTGAAAAAATCTGTCTGAATGAGTCAAAACATAGTGGTTACAATACCTCAACTAAAAAATTCATATAATCACTTCTTTTGATGTCAGATATAATGTATCAACTTTTCTGAGAGACACTGGGACAATTAAAATTTATATACTAATTCCAGTACCAACTGTAAAATATACACATTCAAAGGACAAAAAAATTTAAAAATCTAAAGCAACTAATTATGTTGGTATTCTTAAAACATAAACCTATAACTGTAATGACTATATTAAGATAGTTATTCTTATGTTATAAGAATACCAACATAATTTGTTACTTTTAACTTGAATACAAATTAAAACATTAAACATCCAACTAGTTTTGGTAAAATAAATTTTACTAACCTCTTACATACAGCTGATCAGTTGTCTCTTATAATATATTTTTTATTACAGCTTTATACATTATGGTTTAATTCTTTGTAATTTTTGTTAGTCTCCATCTTCTTAAAACAACTTTACATGCATTATTATTCTTATGATCAGTGATTTTCTTCTATCAATGCTTGCCATATTTTTATACGTTGCTTCACATTTCCAACATCAGTTTTCCTGACTAAGTAGTTAAAACTACCAAATATAAGTAAAATTATCACCTGTTCTTGAAAAACAGCAAGTTTCAATCCCAAGAAATACAGAAGGATGAAATGACTTATGGCTTCACTATGGAACATTTATCGAAACTGTTACTGTTCCAGTATATTCAGGCTATAAATATTACCTAAGGCATAAGCAAACTTAGCAACAAGGTCTAAATAAACATAAAAAAGAATCTCTTAGTGTTATAAAGCTATAATTTTCCTTCTAAAGTGATGTATAATATTTTGTGGAGAGAATTTTCAAATTCTTGTTTTCTTCTTTTTCTAGTGTAGCCTCTTCCTGACTCTAGCCTGGGGTATACTTCACAAATATGTCTTACATTTTTTTACAAACATTTTTAAAATGTTAAGATTTTTTCTTGAAAATTTATAAAATAATGATTTTCCTAAAAAGACATAAAAGTTTATTACTTTTGTTTAATGAAAACACTTCTGATGTTTTGGAATTAATCATGTTTTTATATTATCCACAAATGATACAATAATCTTGATAAAAATTAAACTATCATCAGTCCTTCACTATTCTTAAAAGTAGTCATTGTTCGAAAGAACAATAAGGCTCAGATTATAAAATTTTTAAAATTATTTCTTTAAACCTGTTAAGATGTAAGCAGAAATAGGCAGTTGGTACTGGATGTTCTGAGCTTGATCAAAAAGGAATCCTGGTGTTTGGTTAGAGAAGTCGGTCAGACTAAGAACTTTTCTGGATCTATTCATAGTTTATATTCTTACTTGATAAAAATCTTACAATAAAAGTACTTGCAGTCATATAAAAATCATTTTGAACATATTTTCTATGATCTTACAGATACAATAATTAATGATAGATTCATAGAAAAAAAATGATTCACCAATGCTTTCTCTGTTTAAGCACTCTAACATGTTCAAAACAGCATTTATATCATAACATTTAGAATAAAAGATACAAATAATATGAATATTATGCTTATTTAATGAAACATTATAGATAAAGAAAGAAGCCTAATTTTTGTTTCAGATGAATTAATAAAAAGTCATAATTTATTTAATTTAAAAACTCTCAATAACATTTTATATCCTACTCAGATTCCTTAGTAATGAGGAAATGAAAGAGATGATGTTATTACATAAGACTAAAATGATTGATATCCATTTGAAATGCAGAATATTTCTTGAGAAAAAGGAAGCCACCACAAGAATGGTTATACTGTGTCAAAAGTACTTTGAAAGAATATTAGGGATTGGCAGTCCTCTCTGTGAAAAGTTGTATCCAAAAGCAATATAAGTTAGAGGTATGTGCAAAGAACAAAAATAATGTTGGGACCATGAAAGCATTGTAGTGACCTTAAATATAATAGCAGTAGCAGCTCTAAATAGGCATAATATCAGCAGCAGCACTCAAATATAAAAACATGTGAACCCTTAAGTAACTCTATCTCTTCTGGGTTTTTCCTCTTTCAAACTGGTATCATGAACTTTTCACACTGAAGCTAAAAGGGCTGTAAATGCTACACACAAACACAATAAGTTCCTACTATAACATAATCATAAACGTTTTATTATGTATACAATTTACATCTAACAAAAGAAATTCTTGTTTTAAACTTTCCTTTTGTTAATTTATCTAATAAATGTTCTTGCATTGCAAATCAATTGGTCTGTTATTTTGTGCATGTACACTTTTTCATCACCATTATTTCATATACTATAAAATGTTCCCATAAGAAACCTTACACATTTAATTATTGAAGTAGCTAATCATTAAAGCACCAACAATGCACTGAATTGCACTAAAGATTGACAGTTGCCAACATGAGGGTTTTTACTAGGTAAAGGTAGTTTTATGATAGATATGTTATAAGAGCCATATAATTAAAAGAAAACCATTGTTCATTTTCTTAGAGTGAAAACTATTAAGATATTTTACATTAAAAAAACTTCAATAAATATCTACTTCTGAGATGTTTTAATTCACAGCATTTAATAAATAGTATGATTCAAGTCCAACAAATTAATGATAGAATATTACAAAACTTAAAGGCTGTTTTCTTTTCACTGTCAGTTCTCATGAGAAATGAAAATGTTATTTGTAGAGTATTATGAAAATATAAAACTATATGGCCCTAAAATTTGCAAAGATTGAGATTCTAATGTGAAATCACTTTTAAGGAAAGTTTTAAATACATATATTTGTTAGTTATAAACAATTGAAATTACATTGAAATTGTAATAAAAAATGACACAGACTTGAATACTTTGCCATTGTAAAGAAACTATAATTTATATAAATTTAACTATAACTTGGATGTTTCTAAATTTGGGGCATCAATGAATTAACTAAATGAAACAATAATATTGGATCCATCAATACATGTTGAGTGAATCTCAATATTAAATCTATGCAATATTTAAAATCCAAGTCAGTATAAATCATTTTATATTAATTCCATCAAAACTCTACAAAGTAAACAAATTATTATCTTTGATGCCATACATTTATTTGCTACAAGCCAAAACTCAAAATACCATCTGAGAATTTTTTAATTAAATATCATCATCTAAGAAGTATATGTTACATGTTTTTATGAATAATAACTGTTTAACTTAAAAAATAAAATATATCTGTATAATAATATAGCACTTCATGGTGAATGAAAATATCATGTTACATAATCACTGAAAAACAACAGCCTGTATCTGTTAATAAAAAAAATATGAGCAAAAATTACTTAGATGCTGTTTTTTAATATTTTTACTAATACATAAAGACTAAAGTCATATTTTCTATATTAATGACAACTGGCATGATGTAAAAGTCAAATGGTATAGTTTTCATATGACATTTACAAAGTGATTAGGAAAATGATAATTACTATAGAAATTTAATATTTATCCTTTTTTATTATTATTTTTAATTCAGGTATGGTATTTATTAATAAGAAAATGACATTGGTACAGGAAATAAACATATGAAGAATAAGCTAACAAAACCCATGAGCAACAAAAATCTAATGTAATCTGATTAGAGCTTAATGTGCTGTTAATTTAAATTAATCCATATCTTAAGTCTGTATTAATCTTCTGAATAAAGAAATCAGAACAGACAGCCATAATAGGCTTCTTGTAGACATTGTTAAGTAAGTATGCAACAATGTGTGTATAACTTTACATCATTAAAATTCAATAAAGCCTAGAAAGATATATTCCTTTCTTTCTATACATTATCATAAGTGAATTCATTATTGAATTTCAATTCTTCTTGTTTAATTAATTTTTTACTTGCACATAAAAGGATATAATAACTGTATGATCAGTTTAAGTTATAGTTTTAAATTAATCAAATTTGGTTAAAATGTAGCTATTACAATTTTAATAATCTGTATGAAAAACATATATGGATTGAACTATATTAAAGAAATTATAAAAAGATAAAGTGAAAGCTGAACTGTTATGCAATATCAGTCCCCCTATATAGTAGTGAATGCTGGACAATCTCCTTACAGATGAAGAGACTTGAAGCAACAGAAATGTGGTTCTACAGAAGGATGCTAAGAATACTGTGGACTTGTGAGTAATGAGAAAGACAATGGAAACAAAAAGGATACTTATATTTAAGATCAGGACAAGATAGTGAAATTTCTAGGGCACATAATGAGGAAAGAGGGGTTGGAAAATTTAATATTCACAGGACAGATTGTAGGCAAAAGAGACAGAGGAAAACATTGCATAACCTACCTGGTGAACTTGAGTGAATGGATCGTGGAGCAGGGTTTGGGAGAAATGTTGAAAAGACAAAATTTATTAAGAGCTACAAAGGACAAGAGATTGTGGAGAGCCATGATCCCCAATGTCTTGAAAGGACCTAGTACATAAAAGAAGTAGTATGTATCTGCTAATTCTAGCAGATCTATAGTCATCATTATGACTGTTTTAATGTGTCTCATAATCATCATTATTATTTCCAGATAGAAAATTCAGATAGTTACTGAAATTTTTATGCAATAAAATTACTTTATATAAATTTGTAAAAATTCAACATCTATTTCTTTATTTCACATTGTTTAAAAATCTTTTCTTCATTTTGTTATGTTTTTAATCTTAAATACTTCTTTTAACTTAATTACTTTCTTAGTTCACTTTTGTTTACCTTTCTTTCAACAAATTTTATAAATATTACGTTAGCACATCACTATGAACATTATTTGCTTTTTGTAATAACAATTTAGATTGCCATTAGCAAATATAGAGTAATCAAAATCATTTACTGCATTCAAGCTTGCTTATAGGTTTTTAATTTTTTAAATGAATACTTACTTTGTGCATCTTTTGAAGGGAGAAAGTAGGACATTTCTTCATTCTATTTGTACTCTTTAAAGGAACTTTGTAGAAAGGCAATATTCAAAATCACTAAGACAATGAACAGTTCAATAATATATAACCATTTTATTACAAAATATATAAACATGAATATTTAACTAACTTCATATTATACAAATTAAAATTGAAGCATGAATAGAATTTACTTTTCCTATTTTCTGTTCTAAAATGGTCATTGTTTTTACTTGAATAATCACTTTAATTACATAATTCAAAACATCAGTTGTGAGAGTTTAAAAGAATCGCAAGATGATAAAAGTAAAGCTGACAAGCACTAGAAGGGAATAAAATGGATTTCATCAATAGAAAAAAATACAAATGAGATAAAAGAAATTACCAGCATCTTATTTGAATCTTAATTACTGGTCATTAGATTTTTCATGTATCATTAAAAAGGTAAAACATAAAAATAGAAATGCGATAAAAAGAAATTTTGACAGATGGTATTTGACTTGTTAATACAGTGTCCACAAGGTGGAAATGAATGAAAGGAAGGAATTACAATAGAAAGAGTACAGAAAAGTCATGAAACACACTGAAGTGGCAAAAGAGAAAAAATATTAAATAAATAGAAAGTTAAGGCATACATTTTGCCTGGAGCTAATTTAATATTTTCTCAGTTCTAGATTTGAATTTTTTTTTCACAAAATTTAATGTGAAATATCAATGCTGTATCTTCAAGTACTCTCATTTTAAGATTTAATTAATATTATTTAAGTTTTTAGATAAGATATTATTGAAAAAGAAGCAATATAAAGAAATTCTGAATACATATTTTTTGTAATCATTAAAAATAATGATTAATACTAATATAAATATGGATACTATTATCAAGCAATCCTTGTGGGTCTATAAAACAAAAAAAGTAACTTAGCACACAATGAAAAATTGCTCTTTTTGAAATAATACAGTTTTATTTGAACTTTACTGAAAGCAAATAAATTAAAAGCTTCAACAAAGTTTGAACAGTTAATCAGTCACTTAATCATAGACAAGAATTAATTAAGCCTAAAACAAAGAAATATCAATGAAAAATGAGGCTGTCAGTTAATGAAAAAGAAATATGGGTTATTTTTTCCTGTTAAAAAAGTGTTTTAATGTATAGTATTTACGCTTTCTGGGGAAACTTATCAGTATATATGAATAAGAACTCCTACAGAAGGTAGTAAAAGGAAGCAAGAAGAAAGGATTAAAAATCAATTACCAGAGGACAATACATGGTTGTTAACAAAAGGAACAACTTAACATGTAAATTACAAATGAGAGATACCAAAATCAGATAAGTAAATATCTAGGAAGTGTTTTAACAGAGGATAGAAAGTGTGACACTGAAATCTGAAGATGCATTGGGACAGTGCAAGATGCCTTCCAAAAGCTGTTACAAAATAGAAATAGAAAATAGAAAAAATTTCTAAAAACAAAGAGTACAGAACTATTACATAATATCAGTCCTTCTATATGGCATTGAATGTTGGATAAACTCCTCACAGATGAAGAAGGGACTTGAAACAGCAGAAATGTGGTTCTACAGAGGAATGCTGAGAATATCATGGACCAAACATGTGAGCATTGACAAATTTTTTGAGAAAATGGAAGCAAAAAGACACATTAGAAAGAGATGCTTGAAATTTCCGGGGCACATAAAGGGAAAGTGGGTTTAGAAAATTTGATACACATAGGACAGATTGAAGGCAAGAGGGACAGAGAAAACGATGCATAACCTACCTAGCAAGCTTAAGTAAATGGATGATGGAACAAGGTTCAGGAGAAATAAAAGACAAAATTTATTAAGAACTACAAAGGACAAGAAACTGTGGGGAGCCATGATAGGCAATGGCCTGAAGGGTCAAAGCACTTAGAAGAAATCAAAGTTGACATAACTTTGCTTAAAACAATATTTTATTATATATTGATGGAAAGATGTATCAACATATATTTTTTAACTGCATATATATCCAGATTTATCTCATATACTAAGTTGATACACTTGTATTCATGCACAAATGTATTCAAGAACTTATTTTTTATGATTTTTATCAAATATAACCGCAGGTAGGAATAATATTTAACAGAATTTTAACAGAATTGTGATGAAAAATACAGATATTGAGAAAGAACATGAAATAATAATTAAAAAAAAAATATTATAAAAACAGAAACTTTTAAAAAAATAGTTTCTAGACACTGACTACTAAATTATTAACATAGTATAGGAACCTCCACTAAATTTTTGATACCTAAGGTTTAAAATGAATTTTAAAAAATGAAAAAGTATTCTTGAATCTTTCTTTTTAGCTTTAATTGAAAGCTAAATGATTAAATTTACTATTTCCAGTGAGAAAAATATTCTGGTGTATTTCAAACAGAAATTATATTGATTGGAATCTCAAATTTTTAGGTGCTTTCAGAAAATCAATAAAAATCAATAAATATCGGCCATTTTGACACATTTGTAAACAAAAGTTAATTTTCTGTTTTAAATCTTTCAAAAATAAAATATATATTTGTGACATGTTGTTTGAGGAAAATTAGCAAAGTTAAATTAATCTGATTTGAAACAAATATTACTTTTACTTATAGCATAAAACATAGTATATAAGCGTTTAACCACAGGGTCTTGTTTTTCTGATGTGCTGATTGATTTATTGGCAATCTAAGGTGTTGACAGCTAAGTATGGTTGCCCAGATATTGAGATAAAATCTACGAAAATCTAAATGAACATTTTGTTTTTGGTTTTTAACTACCTAGTAATTTTTAAAAATTAACATATTCTCAGCAATTATCTATTTTATTGAATTTTAGTTACTTTAGTCTTACATTTTTATAAAAATAACTCTCACAAAAAAGAATAAACTTAAAAAAAGTAAAAAACCACTAACAAAAAAATTTTATGAATGGAGTTAAAGAAAAAATAATTTGAAAGGAAATTTCAAAATGACATGCAAATTAAAAAATAGGAACTTCAAATAGAAGGACTTCATCAAACTAATTTTTTTTTATTGATGGAATTATATACGTGTAGAAATGTGAGGGGGGAATATAAATATAAACATCTGTTATAATTATGTACCAAGGGGAAATGCTGATTTTCAATTTTTTCTCAGATGTGTCTGGACACTGAGTCAAGCCAATCTCATTCATTTTTTTTGTTTTTAAATATCCCATATTGTGATAACAGAAGATATGCTAACAAAGATGAAAATGTTGTAAGAACCTGAACACAAATTTACTATGGATGATTTATCAATTGGTGCATTTTCTAGACATTTCCACCTTAATAAATTGCTTTCTCTTTTAATTAAAGTAGCATTTTTAAAATTGTAATTATGGGCAAACTCTTTTCCATATATATATATATATATATATATATATATATATATATATATATATATACACACACACACATAAGGGGTGCTGAAAAATTCTTAACCCAACCAAGAAGGAATTCTAAAAAATTTTTGATGCTTCATTATTATGTCAGATTTTGGGAAGTGAGTTGACCAAACAACTTTCCAACATCCCCACTTTGTAATGAGTCTTATAGAGGAAAAATAAAATTTTCAACAATCTTCAGAACATGATCTGAGGTACAGAAATTATAATCTATCCTTCAGATTTATATACAAAAATGATTTCTGGTCAATTTCCATTGAGTTGTGGTAGGGTGAAGGGGTGAAAATTTGGCCTTGTAAAAATATTCAACTTGTCTACAAAGAAAAAGGAAAGGAAAATAAGAGAAAGATAAAGTGTAAATTTAAAATTTTATATTCCAGAAATTCTTGACATGAGAAATGTTTTACAAAAATTGTGTTTTTTGTTTTTAATTCAGTTTTTTCTTATGAAGACAATTTTCATATAACAGGAAATAGATTAGACACAGGAAGGTTTTTTAATGACTCCATTTAAGTACATCAACTTGGATGGTTACATCTATCAGATGCCATGCAGTTGCCTACTTGACATGTTATCCATTATTTATATCTGGTGCATGGATGTAGTAGTAGACACAAAATGAACATGAATATTTAACAGAAAAATGTTTGGCTCTGTTTGAATGTGTTAGTTGTGTATGAAATTTCTGCTAACTTAATAACTATACATGCTAACAAGTGAAACCTTGCAGATTAATAATTTGGTATATGTTCCAAATGCTGTGTAATTTTTATATTTCTCCATAAATTATAATTAAATTTTATTTTAAATTAGTAGTCACTCATTATACTGTATCTTATTAATAATATTCAATAAAAAAGTTTTTATTTTCTCTTAAACAGATTAGTTAATAGAACATGCATAATTTGAATCTATCTGATTACCAAATATTGAATTTTAAAGTTTTACTTCATAAACACTACAGAGTATTTCAATTAGACATTCTTGTTTTTAAGTGTGTTATAGACAAGCGTATGGTTGCAAGAAAGAAATACGACAACAGCAGAAATAGATTTACATGATTTATTTCAATAGGAACGTGTGGTTTTGGTACAGCTACATTGTGGTATAGTTCATAGGCCGGCTTGAAGATCTGGGTTGATCTCTCATAGTAGTTCTCGCTGGTTGGCGTGGCACTACTGCTGCTGGTTGCTGCTGACCGCTCAGCCTGACCGTGACAGGTCTCTTCCCTGGCCTCCTGTTGACTGCCGTTGTACTTCCGTATGACCCTTTTTATGACGTTTTTTTTTGGCTTGACAGGCTCGTAAAACGACGCGAGTATAATTAGGAGGGAAGCATTTTTATTGGTTGAAAAATAGAAACACTTTAAAATATTATTTTATTTTTCAACCAGAACTCGTGCATCAGGAATATGCATAAACGCGTAAATATGCTCATTTTGTGACAGAGCCTTGTCCCGTTCACATCCGGCTCTCGCTCTTGAATATGTTAGTTTATTTGCCTGCAAATCAGCTGAGATATGTCTTATTTTATTTTATAACAAGTGGAACAACTACTGTTTTTCTACTCTGTCTGCCACCTCTTCTTTTGCCTGTTTGTTATGACCTTGTTGGATGATAGTGGAAAGACCCTTGGCTCTTATGACGTTTGTGATGGTGGATATGAAATTTTCAAATGTGCCCGTTTCTTGCCTGATGATGCGTCATACTGTATCATTTGCAATTTGGTCTGTGTAGGAGATGTCTAGGATAGTTCTGTAGCATCTCATTTGTAATGTTTGAATACTTTGGTGTAATTCTGCTGGTAATGTCCAAGATTTACAAGTGTACAGAAAGACTGAGAAGGCCAATGCAAACAAAAGACAAATATTTTAATATTTTAAAAATATTAATAGTGTATGGTATTTTACTAGAAAGTATAATTAATAGCAGTTTTTTTTTGAGTTTTTGTGTTTATACACTGTACCTATCAAATGAATGAATTTACACCTACCATAAGCATCTGCATCCATCAATCCAAAGACTGGTAAGTGAAACTCATCCCAAAGTTTTCTTAGAAACAGTCGTGTGTTGACATCAGGAAATCCTTTGCCCTACAATATATGAAGAGAGAGTTATTAAAAAATTGTATATTCAAAGGTAATTATTGATTTAATGAATTGTAATTATGAGACCCCAAGTTAAAAAGACCTTGTGCCACATTCAGAATGAGTAGGTACTCTGTTAAATAATATAAGTGAATATCTTATTAAATTGACATTTTCCTTAAGAGATGTAAATATATAAAAACATCTGCATCTCAAAAACTGCAATTTCAATGTTTACAAGATTATCATCATAAATTGCACCTGAGCAATTGCTCGTTTTTTTTTAAATCTTACACTGTTAAGGAATTTAAACCTGAAGAGTATTGAACCAGTTTCCTCATGATTTATTTTTAACACTTTGGCATGCTATCTAGTTTTTATCAGTTATGATTTCATCTAATGACCTTCAGGGATTCTGAAGGAAACTATTCTTAGTTTTTAAATAATTTAATCTTTTATTCTGTTCAGTCTTGTCAAACATAGACAATATCTTGCTGCTTAAAGCAAATCTTCACAAACAACATATACTTTAATAAAGTTGTACTACAATATCTAATAGATTTCAGTCTATTTACAGTCAATTATTTAAATTAAGGCACTTATAAAGGTATTAGAAAATTATGTGTTACTGAAGATATAATATCTATCTTAAAAAACAAACAAATATTAAATAATCTTAAACCAATGTGCGAGTGAGCTACTGAAATTAATATTTACTTGCATCTGGTTTGATTGATTGTTTTTTTTATGCATTTTCAGCCTTTTTCAGGTTAATTAAAGCCAGAATTTCTTTTTTATATTGTAAGAATTTTTTGAAGATAATAATGATTTACTGATATAAGTCTTAATAATTAACTCCTAGCTAGGGGGAGAAGAAGTGGATTCATACCTTTCCCAAGGACATTTGCATGTAAGTGAATATAACAAACTCGAATGGAATTGGAACTCAGCTCTCCAATTTTGAGCCATTATCCATTACACCACCTGGTATTCCCAAGTGGTCACTCTATTTGTATCTGATGAAATATGCAGGAATTATATTTTGATAGTGACTCAATATTTGTTTTTACAAGAAAATTAATATATAATATTCAATAAAAATGTTACTTAATTTACATATAATGTGAAGTGTTTATTACATTACATATCTGTGTGAATAAGTAAATTAAATGATTATTGTCATGATCCCAAGGAAAGTTGCATAATATCATACCATTATAAATAAATAAAATCTAAAATATATTTTCTTTGTTACATGAGAACATGTTACAGTGAATTTCCTTTTTCTGTTAACAATGATTCACTCTAGTAAGAAAGTTTAACAGATCTTACAAGAGATCAACCAAAGACACTTTCATTTGATATTCACAAAGCACATATTCTTGATCAAATCTACCAAAATAGCAGGCAGACTAGCCTTAAGATCAGTGAGGATCCCTGGATCAGAAAATAAATAGCATCTTATCTGAAAGAGGATTACATAGGAAACTTGAGACATGTTTCTTGCCAAAGAATACTGATAAAAGAAAGAAAATTTAATGGATTGCTTATTAAGCAGTTAAGCTCTCTATTTTACCTGGCAAATTAAACAAATGAAAACACAGTAGTTATTCAGAAAACATTCAATATACTTGCAAAATCTGTTAAAAATTAAACTTGGGTATTTTATTTTTAAAATTACAAAACTAAAATATATAGATAGTTAGAAGTTCTAAGACTAAAACTAGTGTAAAAATTTTACTACTTAGCTAAAAATTTAGATTCTAAAAAAGGCTTAATAAATTAATTTATTGAAATAGCTCTAATAAACTACATTGAAAGAATTTCAACATTGGTTGATATTAAAGTAAAAACTAATGAAAATAGGAGAAAAATGGATATTATGCTGTAAATATGATGGACTTATATTAATAGCCATTTATTTTTATTATTATTGTGTACCTTTGATGGTCACTCCTTGTTGTGGTAAATGGGCTTGTGTTGATCAATGACTGAGAGTGATTCTAAACTCATGGTAGGGTCACCTTGGGCAGCAAGGTCAAAGATGAGGACCCAAACTAAGCCGAAACAACCCCAAAGACCCCAATGGTGGAACAAGCAGATGACAATTACAACAGATCTCAATGGGGTAATCAGTGGATGAAAAGAGCTACACATAACGGACATGCTACAGAAGGGCCACACAAAATTAAAACAGAGTCAGTGGCAGCCTGTTGAAGTTTCATAACTGGATTCTGCATGTCTCATTCAATATGTGTCATAGAAGAAGATGAAATCAAGTGTGTGGGTCACTTCTTGGCAATTGAGGTTCACAAATTAAACAAATTCACACCATCAGCACTTTCTTCTACTCTGATTTTCTTTCACCTTCAACCAACTCTTGTAAAGCCAAACAGCGAGAAGGAATGGATGAGGGGAGTAGGCTCAGTTGAAATTGGAAGCTTCTAGTCCTGAATCTGCACATTGGCAGTGAATGTAGTCATCAATGCCATCATCATAAAGGTAGTGATCAGAAAAAAAAGAAATGAAATTCTTGAATACAAGATAAAGCCAACGATTGTTATTATTGAGAGAAAATAAGATTAGTCTCTCTACATTTATTATTAAATTAAGGAAGCTAAACATGAAAGCAGTAAATAAAGATACTATAAATTTGAAAAGTTTAATGTAGATGATAACTATATATTGGAAGAACTAACTGCTTTTGAGGTCAACTATTTAATGTAAAACTGAACATATCTAGGAAAGTTTCAAACAATATAAAAGCTGAATCTTATTTTACCAACAGTAATATTAAACAGATATATTTCAGACACAATACATTAATTTAAATTTGTTTGAGAAGTGAATTTAAGTTTCTGCATTGTAAATTAAATGAATACTTAATTTAATAATCATGATTAATCTTAAAATATTATTGTCTGCAAAAATAAATTAAACTTTTCAAATATTCAAAAGATATTTTAATGAAATAGTATAATAAATAAAACTGAGAAGGAAAATTACTTAGAAAACTCAAAACAGGCATTGGATAGTATTACTTCAAGACCTTTAAAACTGAAATCAGTAAAAAGTTGAATAAGACTAAAAATATTAATACTTCTGAAATCATACATTATTAAAAGTTGCTACTTTGTTTAATTAAATAATGAGTATTGAATATTCTGGATTTGGCAATAATTTCCAAAAAATGTTTAAACTTTGAGAAATGTATCATATATGAATTTGAAGCCATCTTCAAAATAAAATTTCTAATATAAATTTAACCTTTCATTTCCTGAAGGATTTTTTTTCATGTTCACCTACTTAAATGCTTATTATTTAATTCACAATTGCTTGTCCACACAAAGACTGAATTCAATTTCCCATCATTATACACAGGATTCATGGCCCTAAGACATCCATGTTCAATTTTCAAGCAAAATGAATACATTTTTTTTCAATAAAAACTATTGATTTTGGTTACTTTCTAACAGAATTATATTTCTGACAACTTTTACGTTTTCTAATAAGAATTCTCTACTTCAGCCTGTTCATTCCAAATCTTCAACTGGAAAATAATATTCCAAAATTTTAGAAAATACAGTAACTTTCAACAAAATATATATACAAATCTGACATGCAAATCTCTAAGATTTTGTCTAAGAAAAATAATAAAAAATAAAAAGATTTAAATTTGACGTTGCTTCAAGCAAAACCGGTTATATCTAATGAATATTGGTTCTAATTTTGAAAACTGTACACCTCCCAATCGAAAAAGAAAAAAAAATGGGACACCTGTCAAAATTTCAACTTTTCCAGAAATGTACATTTTTAATTAATCAAAACGAAATCATTTAATAAATACATAATGTATGTTAACTGACAACTAAAATTTAATAACAAATGATTTTTCCATTGTTACTATTTATTTTTGATTCTGTTATTCATGCTATCAGAAAGCTGGTTTAACAGTGAGTGTATCAAATTGTTTCATTCATGCTGAATTGCTTTAAAACCAAACCTTTGTGAAAATTATTGAACTAATATATATTATATTACCACAAATTATGTTTACTATTGAGATCTCAAAACTATCCAGAATAAAAAATAAGAATTTATTATATTACAAAATTTCTTTAACTGATTTAATAGAAGGGGTAGAGGTATTATCCTGTTGCTATGTTACTAGATTTGGATAAGGAAGCTGTCAGATTAAGGAAATGAGAAACTTTTTTTTAGCATTTCATCCTTACAATAACTAACAATGACACTTTTATTTCAAACAATCAATGGTTCAATATATTGACTACTGAAACAGCCCCAAGAAATTATGCCAATCTCCATATTTTCTTGTCAACTGTAAGCAAGCTTCCTTGAATTTTTCAGTTGATCTTCTAGAATATCATTCTGGAAGCAGGGTAAATCTTAACTCATCACTGAAAATAACATTTTGAAAGAAATGAATTTTTGTTCTTGTAGGGGGCAATAAATTACTTTCTATCAGCAATGTTCTTTTTTAGACAGTTGAGGCATTCTTGTACAAACCATATTTGAAATGCCAAATTCTTTAAGAGACTTCCTAATATTATATCAAGAGACACTTTTTCCTTCATTGGAATAATCTTGGACAAAGTGATTGTCTACTTCCTGTCAGTAGAATCTATTTTATCAAGTTTTCTCTTGAATTGGAGTTTGTGCTTTTTGTTATTTTGTTTTGTTTGTAGAGCCAATTTTTCTGGTTGCTGATCCTTTTTCTAAATTCTATGAATGATGATCAATAGAATAACCAACTTTATTTTTTTTCAGGTTTTTCTTGATTGTCCTGAAGCTATAACCTTCATCATAAAATGAGAGACTCTTCTCTTCTTGGGGGATGATATTGCCATCAATTAGATCTTGCACTATTTAATAACATAAAAATAAAAATTTCAGCATGCCAAGATGCATACAAGCTGGAAAGACTTTATCGGTTTTTCCCTTTTTCTTTAAATATAAAAATTAAAACAGTTGAATTTTATACATAAAAATAACTATAAGAAATTAATTCTCTAAATTTCCTACAAAATGAAACCACCTAAAATGCCCTAAATGAAGTCTTCATTGGAAAAATGAGCTGCAATAAATTTTCAAAACCAACAATGAAACATAAATTGAGAAAAAAAATGAAATAATTTATCAGTTTGGATCTTTTTAAAGAAACAATGCAAAGCAAATGAAATGAATACAGTAATTATATTTTTTCTTAAAAAATTGAGTTCTCTAATAATTTTTTGTAAGAGGGGAAAGTAAAATGTGTTATGTGTGTTTTATCTCTTTAAATTCTTGGATTGGGTTTCATTTTCATAAACCTTTTTTTTAACACCTTAAAAAGATTATTATAAATTGCAATACTATTCAAGCTATTTCTGAATCAGAATAACATTTGTTATTTTAGATGATAAATCCATGCATAATGGAATAGTAAATCATTAGCATTAAAAAAAGAACTAAACTGACCAACTTCACCAAGTGGTTAAAATTATATATTTTAAAATATTTTTAGGCTATACCAAATCAAATAATGGCTAAACATATTTAGTTTTGTACTCATTCTAATAAGAAAATCAAACTATAAATGTTTTTAATAAAGAAAAAGTAAACACTGAATAAATGCAAGCAATCCTTGCAGCTATTATGCAAATTACCTTTTAAAAAGCCAGTAGCAGTTTCAGTAGTTCAAAGAAAATTAATCTAATAGAGAATCAAGCAGAAAGTGCTGAAACCAAGACTGATGGGTCCATCCTTATATGCCTTGCATTCAACCAAAGGCATATGGTCTGTATTACACTGAGAGAAAGAGGTTTGAAGAAAGAGTAATGGACTATGGTCAAGAGGTGTTGCCAATGTTAACCTAATTACAGAAGGACACAATGGAGCCATAGCTAGCTGTGAAAAGTTCTCTCAAATGCCAGGTCAAGTTGCAAAGATAGCACTTAAGTGACAGAAGAAATAAAATGGATGCATAGATAGAAAGCAGCAATAAAGCAAACACATAAAAGAAGAGAAATGCAAGATAAACTTTGAAGATTCAACAACTATAAAGTTATAAGAAATTCAATTCAAACAAATTTATCTTCATTACAATTTCACTTATTTCATATTTCATAATTATTTTAACTAAATGAAAATTAATCTTATTTTGTAGCATTCCTGATAAAGTGCCAAAAATTATTTTTCTCTTACTTTTATGTTGAATAAAACTCATCAATTAAACAAAATTATTTGATATCCTTTGGAAAAGTTACTTTTATTTACATATTTCTATCTTTTACAAGAATTCAGCAATTAATTCTCTATAATTATCTTTTGGATTTGAGTTACTGTTGCTTTTTTTGTGTGCAAACAAAACCTGAGCATGTAGACCCTAATCCAAATTTGATAACTAATATTATTGACTTGTTATATTGCTTGAAGATATAATCTTACAATGTTATTCGATCAGATTGCTTGTATGTCCATGTCTTCTTATGTCAGATATAGAAGCAATTTGGGGGAAATATATATCAACATATCATTCAAATACCTTTACACAGCTAGTGAGAACCTTATATTGATATTAAAAGAAAATCCTCTCTCAAGATACCTTTACATTATTGGACTATGAGGAATGCAATAAAGTTTTGTATTTTATATTAGGAGAAAGAGTGAGTAAAAAAAATAAAAACCAAAACAAGAAAAAAAAAATTTTAATGCTTATTTGCTTGTTCTTTTTTTTACTCCATTTTTATTTCAATTTTATGGTTGATTTGGTATATGCTCACAGAAACATCTAAATCTGTATAGTGGCAGGCAGCAACAGTGATAGATCATTCTGATATAAATCATAAAGGATGAAAGTAAGTCAGAAAACATTTGATTTATGTGATTAACAAACAAAATGATATACTTCATTTTATAAATATGTCAATAGTATTCAAATAATTATCAGTTCATTATTAAATTATATACATAACTTTCATATTAACAAAATTAATAAACTGATCACCTGCAAGTATACTTTTAAAGTTTTAAATCAATGCATGTGTGGATAGTATAACAGTTATTGGTATAGCCAGTGGAATTGCTGAACCAATTTCAAATACCCCCAGGAAAAGGCTTTTATCCATTTCTTTTCCTCCAACTATTGGTTAAGAGCAAGGTCAGCTGGGTTCTAAAGTCTTGTGGCAGAATCTGAGAAGAACCATCCTGAATTCAAAATCACGAAGAAGTCAATGGGATATCTCTATATTATCTTTTCCCAAGAAGTCATGACAATTCACAGATAATAAAGAAACAGAATTTGTGAAGGGGGATGATTGCTTATGCCTTTCAAGGAACATAACATTTCAAAAAATAACCACATATATTGATGTTACAAACTTTTGATCATTTAAATAATTAAAATTTTTAATGCTATACATCACAATCTTAATCTCATACACAAAATTTGTTTAACAATTTAAAAGAAAGCAAACAATATTGAGGTTTAAGTGGAAGGAATTGCTTTTCAATGTGCAAATTTGAAAAACAGCAAAACATTTGACACAAACTTTTATAAATAGCCTTAAGATTAAAATGGATCTTATGTCATAAATAGCAGAAATATAGCATGCAACCATTTCACCTATGAAAATACCAGTCAAACTTATATGAAAATAAAACAAGATTATATTGTAATGTAGTATCATTGTATCTGAGACAGATATTTAATATTAAATTAATATTTAGCAATAATTTATAATTGTTAATAAAATTTAAGATCCTTAAGACTTGTGTAATAAATTATTTCATATAAAGTAAAATGGAGCAATTTGTTTTAAATATTGTGATATTTCAGATACAATAGGTTAAAGAAATTATTTGCATAGTTTCCAAAGTATATATCACATTTTATTTTATAAAGTATCAAGTATTAGCATAATTTTCTTAAATTTGCCTATGCAGAATATGAATTATATTTTTACTATAAAAAAAATAGTAATTTGAATGGATATACAAGACAGTTAAGTAAATCCACAAATATGAGCTAATAAAAAAAGATAGAACATTTTACTTTTTCTGTTTATTCATTCAGTTTGTGTAGGATATTCCTCTCATGTATAACTTTTTCCTAAACTGCACAGGTGCCAATGTACAGTTAGTATCGTTACTTATGTTAAATATTATTGAGTGTCTGAGATATTTAAATGTCTTCAGATTATCATAAATGCTTACTAACGGAACTTTAGAAAGTGTAATTTCAAGTGACTAATTTTCAGTTGAAAATACTTCTGTACCACTACTTTTCAGCAATATGGTCATTAGCACAACTTACACCTTTACATCCTGGATATATTCTATAAGATTTTTCTGCTGCTTATGATCCTAATTTTAAATTTGTACAATTGATAAACACTATCTTCTATATTGCATGACATAGCTAACCATGTCTCACCCCAGCTTTCTATCTTGTGTGGCTCTTAGCAGTTTTTCTCCCTTTGCTAAGGTCCCCCTGTTGTCCCACCATCCATTTACACAAGCTCATCAGGTAAGTTGCTCACTGCCTTCCCCTATCTCTCTTGCATATGCTCAGTGAGGATTAAACTTTCCAAGCCCTCTTTCCTCATTATGTATCCAAGGAATTTCAGCTGTCTTTTCCAGATTCTGAGCTTGTGTTCTTTTTGTTGCTATATTTCTTTAAGACTCCTTTGTTACTTACATGGAATTTTCAGTATCCTTCTGTAGAACCACATTTCTGCTGACTAGTTTTTTATCTCATTCATGTTGAGATTGTCCAACATGTCACATAGTAATTCAGCACTCTTTTCTTTGTTTCTAACAAAATTTTTCCATTTCTCAGTACCTTGCTTACCTTTTGGAATGCTTCTTTCACTCATCCAATACATGTTCAGATTTTCCATCCTCTTTTAATATACTTCCTAGATATTTGAACTTCTGCACCTGCTTGTTGTTCAAATCTGCAATTTGTAACTTGCCTCTTAGGCTTTTTCTCTTGCTGATGATCATACCTTCTGTCTTATTGCAGTTAATGTTTGGCCCTTTTTCTCATTTTCTTTTACTACCCTGTCTAGGAAATCCTGTAGCCATCAACACAGGTGTGTATCTTATATTGTTAACATTATGCTCACTGTTAAAGCATGGTAGGGTCTAGAGCTCCTTTAGGATAGCATCAATATAGAAGCTGAATAAATCTAGGGAGAAGACTTTCTCACTATCAGTTTACTGTCTTGATTTCACTCTGAAAATTTTGTGGTCTGTTAACTTTTAAAGGGTTTATCATAAAACTGATAAAAAAAAGAGAACAACAAAGCATTTTTAGCTAGATGATATTTTATCAAATTTGTTTCCTGCAATTATATGTATCATCAGAGAATTTGTTTTTATCCAATGCAAATATCGCAATACCAGATTTTTATCAACCTGTGTACGTCATTGTCTTCCATATCCCAGAATTCCTTTACTCTTGGTCAACCTCCTCATTCAAACATGCTGGTCTTGAGATGGGTGAATTCAATCATTTTCAAATGTAATATTTTGTTTTAATTTGTTAATATTTTTTTTTTTTTCCAATATCTTCCTACTGTTGCTTGAACATATATTTTATATATATATATATATATATATATATATATATATATATATATATATATATATATATTATCACACACAAAACGTTGTTCTGATAATGTGTTTCTTAATGTAATGTTAATTGATTGGGGTTGTAGCATTTAATGATTTTTTTTTTTTTGGTGGAGACTGACTAGGATTATGAGAATGCAGTTACAAATAGGTATTCAGACTTATACTAAGTTAAAACTTAATAATTATTTTATTCTCTTCTTCCACCATACTCCACCATACTAACAATTTTGATCCATAAAACCTTTCTTTGTTAACAGACGGGGGTGGGGACTAGAATTATATTTTTTTAACTCCCTGGCGCACAGGTATGCATACATGTTTGGGGACATTATATATATATATATATATATATATATATATATATATATATACACACACACATATATATGTGTAGATAAGTATGTATTCCACTGTCAGAGTGCTGGCAACTAAACTAACTCCATGTTCTTGTGAGTGAGGTGGGTTGTTAGCAATGATAGGATGAAAGAACAGAAGAACTCTCGATGAGTCAACCACCAGCTAACTAGAAGCAGTGTCTCAATAAACTACCATGGAGAAGGCAACAGGAAACCACTCCACTATTAATCTTAAGAAATATCATGGCAATTAACTTCAAAATATGAAGAAATGTGTTCTGAGATACTGTCAGTTATCTGAAAGAATTCTTGTAGGTAAACTGAAAGGAAAGCCTTTCAATATATCTCTATCTATAAATGGCAAGATGTGTATGTGTGTGTGTGTAAAATGAATACACGGCCGCAATGTTCGACGGACTTGCACCAAAATTTACATGCACATACTGCAAGTTAGCAACTCCCATCGATAGTGGAAATAATCGATTTTTTCATGCTTCTATGGCAACTTTCATGTAATTTGCACCCATTTTCTACTGGCCAGAGTGAGAGCTTATAGCTGGCTGCCACGAATAGGCAGGAAGATTCTATTGGCCAGCGTGAGAGCCAAAAGCTGACTGACATGAATGTTAACTAGCATGCAAAAAAAATCGATAACTGCATTCGTCACAAGTGGGAAAAATTTAAATCTGCATGGCACTTTACTCCAATTGGCTCATTCGCTTGCTTAAACTCAACGTTGATTCTGATTCCGTAGAACTGGGTTGGGTGTGAAAAAGTATTTGTTGTTAACATTCTTTTTTCATTCGGTTTTTCCAGTTACAAGTCTTTTTTTAAAGCTGATCATTTTGTGTTCATTTTGTTTAGTTCTTTTTTCGTAACAGATGTAATGTTTAGTATAGAGCTTAGAAAAAATTCGCAGTTTGAGATAGGCAAGAAGTAAGACATGTAGCTACATCAGCACGGCAAAGGGCGCTCCTTTAAAGGTAAGGAAGGGCAAAAATATTTTAAGTCAAGTGATAGCGATTGCTGTATGAGTTGTACGATTTTTGAATCAAGCACGGGCAACGCCGGACCATGCTGCTAGTCTATTATAATTGTGTATGCACTGACAGCACAGAGTACAGAAGAAATTGAATCTTTCTACCCCATGCTAGACAACACCAAGGCTCAGTGTAAATCACAAGTAATTATAATTATCATGGGAGACCTGAATGCCAAAGTAGGCAAGGAGAGATAACGGTAAAATAGCTGGCAAATTTTGACTAGGAAAAATGTATCTAATAGTGCACAGTCAATGACCAAGTAATAGCCAACACCTGGTTCCAAGAACATCCAAGACGATTATGGTCATGGAGAAGCCCAGGAGGAGAAACTAAAAAACAAATTGACTACATGACCATCAATAAGAGATTCAGGAATGCAGTTGTTCACTGCAAAACTAATCCAAGTGCCAACTGCGGAAGCGATCACCTCCCTGTTATATGTAAACTAAGAATGAAACTACAGAAACTGAAGAAGCCTAACGCATCACACAAATTGCAATACAACAGACTCCTGAATGACCCAAACCTGAAGGAAAAAGAAGTGTGAAAAGAAGATACAAAGGAAAAAATGGAAATAGAAACTCAAAATGGGACACACTAAGAGAAGCTTCAGTGACATCAGTAACATTATCCCAAAGGAAAATGGACGAAGAAAAAAAAAACGAATGGATCACAAAGAGATTCTCCACGTGATGCAAAGGAGACAGAAAATAATGCCAAGAATGGAATACAGAAAACTACACAATGAAATAAGTAACAAATGCAGACAGGCTAAAGAAGAATGGCTAAATAAAAAATGTGCAGAAACAGAGAGAATGAGTATCACAGATAAAAGGGATATGCATAAAAAAAAAATAAGAGAACAGGACAGAAGACATGCTCATCAACAGACTGCATAAAATCCAAGGATGGAATGTTCATATTAGAGAAAGAAAAAATACTTCAGTGCTGGAATGAATATATATTTCATGATGAAAGAGAAAAACTGGCAATACACAGAAATACTGACAAGACAGAAATATTAAAAACCAAAGTAGAAGATGCACTGGCCAAATTAAACAGAAACAAAGTGGCAGAGCCAGTCGGAATTGTAATAGAGATGATGGCAGCATTAGACGATTTTGGCATAGACAAGATTAAAGAAATAATAAATGAAATCTACAACAGTGGTAATATACTGGAAGACCTAAGCAGATCTATTTTCACAGCACTGCCTAAGAAACTAGGTGCAAACAAATTTGAACTCCACCGAACAATGAGCCACATAACAAAACTCAGAATCCAAATTCTGATGAATAGAGTGCAAAGCAGAATCAGGCCAGAGATAGTACAATAACAGTGCAGGTTGATCAAAGATACCAGAACAAGGGATACGATATTTATGTTCAGAATGTTATCAAAAAGAGCAATACAAATGCAGAACATGCACCTGTGTTTTATAGATTCTGCAAAGGTGTTCGACAAAGTACGCCACAAAGATTTGTTAGAGTTGCTCAGCAACCTTAACATATTTAGAAAAGACATTAGAATAATCAAAAATCTATACTGGCAGCAAACCACCTGCATATGAATAAAAAATGAGTTCAGCAGATATACAAAAATAAAAAGAGGTGTAAGACAATGATGCTTATTTTCACTGGATTTTTTTTTTTTTCTTTTTTCTTTTTTTTAAAGCATTTTACCCCTAGCAAGGTGGGAAGCCACTATCACACAAGGGGTTATAGAAGATTTGGAGCGAGAGCAGGTAGGAATGATAGAGGAAAGGATGAGGAGAAGAATAGTGGATAGATCAATGCAACTGGAGATGTTAATTGACATTACATTTGAATAGTTGGAGATTATAGCTATCAGGGAAACAGGAATAGAGAAGGGAGTTCCACAGGTGAGAAGTGTGAGATATGAAGCTATTGGAGTAGAAGAGGCGGCTACATTTAACAGTTTCAACAGTGAAAGGGTGAGAGCAGAATGCCAGCCTCGTAGGATGCTTGAATTTGTGAAGTCTGGGAACCAGCAAAAGCAGCTCATCGAAGCAATTACCATGAAAGTATTTGTAAAAAAGACAGAGAGGTGACGGCACATCTGTGAGAGAGCAACTGCAGACAAGATGCCAGATCAGGGCCAATTTTATTGCATATCTGTCTCTGGATCTTATCAAGAACCCGAGGCAAACAGTAGGGGCTCCAAACCATATATGGCAGCAATACTCCATGCAAGGGTGAATGGTTGATTTGTAGATTTGAAGGATCGATTCTGGGGAGAAAAATTTCCTGGCACGACACAAGGAGCCAACTTTCCTTGCGATGGACGAAGTAATTGACTCAATGTATTTGTTCCATCTCAGGTCAGTAGACAAGGTGAGGCCGAGCAGCCGCAGAGAGGTGCTCTTGGGAAGTTGAGCATCAGACATTCTAATGGAGGGCAGAGAAGGATCTCTGTGGTGATTAATAGAGAGCAGTTTAGTTTTGGAGTCGTTAAAGTTGACCAGCCAATTACTGCTCCAGTTCACAATTGATTGGAGGTCCTTTTTGAGATGAATGGCCAGGTTAGTTTTGTCACCGACACCAGATTTGTTTTTGAGGCAGGAGTAATTTGTAGTGTCATCCGCGTAGATGCCTACTTGGGAATCAATTGCATCCAGAAGATCGTTGATGAAGATAAGGAACAGAGTAGGGCCTAGGATGGAGCCTTGGGGAACACCTACGTTCGTGGGATAGGAGCTGGAGGAGTATTCATTGAGAATGACCTTCAATTTGTGGTTAGACAGAAATGATTGTATTAAGTCAAACAATCAACCTGTAATACCATAACCCTGGAGCTTGTGTAGAAGGCCAGCATGCCAAACCGTATCAAATGCTTTGGAGATGTCTAGGGCCATGGCACGAGCTTCTCTGTTATTCTTAAGAGTTTGGTAGACAATTTCAGTGATGGCCCTAAGCACATCAGCTGTAAATCGGGCAAAGCGGAAGCCATATTGCCTGTCTGAAAGCAGATTACGGGATGTAAGGTGGTTAACCACTTTGGCGTTGATTAAAGCTTCGAAGACTTTGCCAAAGAGGGGAAGGAGACTGATAGGATGATAATTAGAAGGGTTAGAGCTGGGGTGGCCAACCTTTTGATTTCATGTGCCAATATTTTGTACGATTAATTTAAATGCGCCACGCAAACATTCACTTCCATTCAGTACGTGTTGTAATATGGACATATTTTAAAGTTATAATAAAATCTATTTATTTGAAAAATATATGCTTATGACCAGAGGCATATCCAGGACTTTTGAAAGGGGGGAGGGCATCAATCAATGCTTTGACTTTTTTTCTCTTCAGATTTTGCAATGTTTATAATGTTTACATAGGTTAGTTCAGCACTCAGTCAACCAAAAGGACCAAGTCAGCATTTTTAACAAAAAGAAATGGGACAAACACAAATCAAACTTTTAGCAATAAATATAAAATCCCTGAAATGAATGAGTAGAAGTGGCTTAGTTTCTTTTCATCAAAAGGATGCAATGCACCACTTGTAAGCATCCAATGTGCCACTTATGACGCATGCGCCACAGGTTGGCCATCCTTGGGTTAGAGAGATCGCTGGAGTTCTTAAAGACAGGAACAATCGATGAGGACTTCCAGCAGTCTGGAAAACAAGATTCCTTGAGGCAGTAGTTGTATAATTTGGAGAGGACAGGTGCCAGTTCAGGCGCACATTTCTTCAAGACAATGGCTCATATCCCATCTCCACCACTAGCCTTGTGGGGGTCTAAATTAGAGATAATGCCCAATACCAATGACGGGGTTATGTGCAACCCGCTCAATAGGGCCTCAGTTCTAAGAGGGAAGTCGAGTATGAGTACATCAGAAGAGTCGAGTGTTGAATTGAAAGAAAATTTCCATGCAAAGCATTCAGCCTTGTTGGCAGAGGAGGTCAGGACAAACTGGTTGAACAAAGAGGGTTTGCTACTGTTTAGTATGCTCTTGCAGAGACGCTAATAATCCTTGGAGTTGAATTTGTGAGAAGCAATATGTTCCTTCATTTGAGCAGCAAAGAGTGACTTAGCTTCATTGAGGACATGCTTACACTCATTACAGGCAGAGGCAAAGAGACGTCTATTGCAGTCGGACATATCACTACGATAGAGGTGGAAGAAGTGGTTCCTATGGGCAATGGCGGCTGAGCAAGCAGCAGAAAACCAGGGGGATGAGCGCGATATGACCTTAAATTTCCTTGAGGAGATGAAAGCATTGATTCCAGCTTTGACCCAAGAGGAGACCTCAGAAGAACATTCTTGAACGGGGAGTGTAAAGACAACATCCCAGGGGACATCACGGAGGAAATTATGGAACAAGTCCCAGTCAGCTCGTTGATAGCAGAACAAGGTTCTAGAGGTAAGAGGTTCTTTCCAGGTTGAAGGAGATGTTGACCGATACAACAGTGTGATCGGAGTTACCGAGAGGGTAGAGCTGTGAGGCACTACAAGATTCGGGGATATTCAACCTATACAGTGAGGCAATTCTGAGAGAACTAGAAATCCTACCAGAATTCATCAGTTGCAGCTGAAATCTTAGCAATATAAGATACACAGATGACAGTGACATGGAAAGAAAACTACAAAATCTCCTACAAAAAGTAGCGAAGGAGAGCATGACGAGACTAAGCATCAACTACAAGAAGACAGAATGCATGGTCATCAGAAAAAGAATGAGCTCAAGAAGCAAATTACAGGTCAGGGATACTAAAGTAAAACAGGTACAGAATTTTAAATATCTGGGAAATATTCTAACAGAGAATGGAAAGTGCAACACTAAGATCCAAAGATGTATTGGGATGATCAAAGACACATTCATCAAGAGAGAGAAAAATTTCATTGGAAACTAAGGTTTTGGAAAGAATGTAAACAAAGAGGAACATACTTAACATCAGGAAGAGGCAGTTGAAATTTCTAGGACATGTAATGAGGAAGGGGGACTTGGAAAATCTGATGCTCACAGGTCTGATAGAAGGAAAGAGGGACTGGGGAAAGCAATGTGTGACATACTTAATGGGCTTGAGCAAATGGAGGGCAGACAAGGTTTAGGAGAAATAACAAAAAGATAAAACTTATTAAGAGCTACAAGAAACAGGAGGATGTGGCGGGCCATGACTGCCTATGTCCTGAAGGGACATGGCACATAAAAGAAAGAAGTTAATATAGGATTTCTTGTTTTTTTTTTCTAGAAACTTATAATTACTACTGGGTTTTTAATTTAATTTTTATTATTAATATTGTGTTTTATGGTGGACATTACTATATTAAATGTAGCAAAATTATTTTTTGAATGTGCACGTGTTAGTACATATGCAGTTTTATCACAATAGCGGTTTTATCATCAATAACACACACACAATGCAAGAAGAGAAAGACTGTAATATTACTTGTGTATTTTTTAATAAAGGAAAATGGTCTTGTTTACACTTATGAAGTGGACTTGGAATAGTGTAAATCATGCACAGCTACCAGGAATCAGAAAATTATATTGAAACATGGCTCTAGGATTACTTCTTTGTATCTATATTTTCACTCTTACTATCAACTCAAGCACAGCAAAAAATAGATTTTGCATCCAATTGAGTTTCTACATTCAGAATTGATGTACATTCCATTGGTGCTTTTTTTTTAACCTGTATTTATCGTCATGTTTACTATGAGTTTTATGATTTGACTTATAAAAGAACTGTTAGTTTGTGTATAATTGTTTGCTAAATAGCTTCATTTCAATTTTATTAATGCATTTAACGTCAATATCTGCTTATACAAATATATAAAAAAGATAATTTATTCCGTTTCTTTTCCTTCATTGTTTTTAACAAGATTTTTCCTAATACATTCTTCATCTTTTCTTAGGTGTATTATTATTAAATTCTCTGAAAAGAATAAAAGTTCTTTTAACTTCATTTGTACTCACATTAATATTACTAATACAAACTTTAAATCACTATTATTCAGTTGTGTTACTCTGTAGAACAACAGTGCTGAAAAATAAAAGTAAAAGAGAAAAAAACAAAGGATATACCAACTAAAATGTTATTAATAAAAGCAAAAAAAAAAAAATGAATGCAATAGTCTGAAAAATATATTTCAAGTCAGAATTTCAGAATATGAAAATTAAAAAGGTATCTAGACAGTATTAATAAATTCTTCTGTGTACACTGTATATACAATTCATCTAGTATTAGTCCTTAATATATTTAATTATAACTCTTAAAAGTTTTTAAATAATACTTTATATAACATAATGACATTTTCTTTATTATTTATCATATCTAATCACCCAAAAACAGATAAATTCATCTCTAATGTATTGATTTCAAAATATTTAATTTACTACATTTTATAAATCATATTAAGCACAAATTAATTCTTAATTTTTTCATAAGAACCTAAGAATGAGGAACTACTTTCCAATATTAAATAATCCATTCAAACAATTCAGGTATCTTGACCAAAAATATTCTAGAAAGAAATTATCTTACATGCACATGGCATATATTACTGATGATATGTTTGATAAGACTGTTTAATGTTGTACTGAATAAATCAATCTGGCATTATATCTTTTTCTTGATATATGAATTTGATTTTGGTTCTTCAGTCATTCACATCTTAAATCTTACTAAATGAATGCAAGTTTATTGTTCAAAATGAAAGATTATTTTGTTCATTTTATTTTTAAAGTAAAACACTGAAAAATCACAAATGCAAACGATCTCATCTTGAAATTAAAATAATTCCTGCTCTTAAATATAACTTTAATAAAGATTCTTATGAAATTTAAGCTTTCTATTCCTTCCAAAATTCAGATTTTTACATCTGAAGAATGTTTTAAAATGTAAGTTGGGTGATTAATTAAGTTTAAACGTAACATGCAGTTGCAATGATCATAAATGTTTTATCTCCTTTACACCACACTCTATGAAATATTTCAAACAGAACACAAACATATTTTTTGCTTTCTATTTTATTACATAACTTGGACAATATATCAACAATCAATTTTTTTTCTTTGTTAACAATAAAAAGTCAAAAATAACTTACAGTAATTAATATGCATGGATGAAAGTCTTCACAGAATCCATAATTCAAAAGATGCTGAAATGTAGCATCTTTCTCAACAACTAAAATGAATGTTGCTCTGGTATGGATATCTAGGTAAAATGTTAAGGTAATTTGAATTATATGGATAATTGATAATTACTCTTAATAAATATACATTTTGTATACTTACAAAAATTTATCATTACAGCTTATCTTTCTGATTTATCTTTTTACAAAATCAATACAAAAATTTCAAATTTTGACTGAAAACCATATTTTCATATAGTAACATGAACATAAAAAGCTTGATTTCAACACAAAGAAAATGACTGCTATCTTTAACTCTTTTTATTAGTGTAAATAAAAAAAATGAATCCTAATTATTTGTTTAATTTGCTATATTTAAAAGCTTTTGTAAATATAATGTATAGCTTCCAATCTGAGATTAAATTCTTTTGATGCTATATTTTTTATGGGAAGTTAAACTTGGAAATGTCTATATGTTAAATTATGGTTGTTTATAACCTAGTGGATGAAAGCATTGGTTAAAACATATCTGTTTTTTTTTTGTTTTTTTTGACAGTTTGCTCTTGGAGTCTGATGATGCTGAAATGTGCCATACTTTGATTAGGTGGTTAAAAATGGATATGCAACACAAAGGTAAATAAGACTAATGAATATTAACTGATATGAGATATCTCTTAATAGATTGAATAAAGGGTTCGGTTCAAAATTCCAAGAAGGTTACTGAGTACAACAAGAGATTCTTGAAGAAGGCTGGAGAGCACAATGATCTTAAATTCATAAACTCTAATACCATTAACAAAAGTTCATCAAAACAATTACCATTAAAATATTTATAGAAAAAGCACAGGGTAACTACATTACAGCAATGGGAAAGTGACTGAAGCTGAGATACCAGGCCAGGAACAATAATATTGCAGATTCTTCTTTGGATTTTATCAATAATCTGAAAATATATAGCAGAAATTCCAGACCAGATGTGGTGGCAATATTCAATACAAGGACAAATAATAGACTTATAAATGTGTAAGATAGATTCTGGCAAAAAAATTGTCTAGAATGACAAAGTGAACCAATTTCCCTACAGCAGACCTAGCAAATGGTTCAATATAATCTTTCCACTTCATGTTAACATTCCAGTTAATTACAAATATCTGTTTTTAAATTTAAAAAGATTAAACAAATGGAACTGTAAATAGTAATTTTGCTTATTGTTTTAAATTTACCAACAATCCTTTGATAAAAGTTGATTGAAAACCTGGCTTCTTAAAAAGATTTACATACCTTTTTCTTTTGATAACAATTTTCAACATCTCTCTGCTTATTCATGCTATACATTTTTTTCACCAAGAAATTGCTTTGAAATATTTGAATATCTCAAACATTTTAACAAAAGACCAAAATCTGAATTTTTCAGTATTAATAATTATATTTAAAAGCTAATAAAATGACACAGAATTTTATGGCATGCTTTTTAACAAAAGGGAGATCACTGCCACCTGTGGGATGGAGTTGAAATAATAGACAGAAGACATCAGTGGAAAATATGAAATCTTAAGGAATCAGCACATATGCTAAACCACAAAAATCTAAGTTGGCCAAGCATAGAAATGAATACAGTATGGGAACCAGTAATATGGAGTGCTAGAGAAAAACAATAATAACAACAAAATTGTAATATGAACTCTGGTAAAAAATTAGAGACATTAGGTTTATAAGTTCCAAAAATTCATACACTAATGTCCTCAAGGACAGAAGGGATAAAAGTGTTGGGTGAATCCAGTGACTTGGCCCAAGGAGTTCAATTCAGCAGAGGTGTATAAAAACTTGGAGAGTTGATCTAAAGGGATACTACTGAGACTGAGACTCTGGAAGAAGCATGGCACGTGGAACTAGAACAATCTACCCCACTGGATGAAATAAAGGGTTCAGTTCAAAATTCCTATCACCCAAAGAAGGCTGGAGCATACAATGGCTTTAATGTTTTGAATATGGCAATGAAAATGAAGACAACAGTCTGAACAATGTAAATAGTATAAATAATTACAATACCTCATCTCAGAAATATAGACAGATATTTTCAACTTTTCTTTTTTCTAAAAAAAATATAAAATAAAGCTGATCCCTAATATTTTTTAAATAAGAATTATTAAAATAGACGAAAAATTCATAATCCTTTAAACTGAATATTTTTAAGCAAAAAAATCTCCATAAAGTTTCAGGTATGTTTTATATATGTGTACTGTTAAGTAGTAATTATTTCCTCAAATTTTTTAAACTTATTTTGTGATAAACAATTATCAAACAATTTGTAAATTGGTTGTTTACAGCATGAATTAAATTTCCATCAAGTTCTTATCCAATACATTTTAAGTACAAAATTTTGTCTTTCAATCTATAAACTTCATAATAAATTAAAAAATATTCTCCACCAAAATGCATTTGGAATTAAAAAAAAAAAGAAAAAAGAATTATATCATTTTATTCAGATGAAAACAAACACATACATAATACTGTTTGTTTAACCCTTGTCAAACTGAATTTATTTCTAAATGTTACCAATTTTAAGGTACTTCTAGATTTAAATTCAATTTCTGAGCTCTCAACATAAATTCACCCCTCTAAGCTATATATATCCTGGTAGGATTATGCTCAGGCTACACTGCAGAAATATTTTTACACATGAATTTCTGGTTTTGATCATTTCCATCTGAATGCAATAAAATATCCATTTCATGTTCAGCTGGACAAATCTAGAAAGGGTTAAAACCTTTAAAGAAAACAAAACTGAATATCAAGAAAGCCAGATATAGAATTTCATGTTTTGAAAGCAACATTATGCAAATAAATTATTCTAAAAATTCTTTGAATGAATGCTTAAAAGTTGAATGAAATCCATTTTTCTTTCTGTTGCAACACTTCTGAATATATTTAATGATATTCATTAGAATGGATGACCACAAAAATCTCCAGTGTATGTAATTCAAAACTTGACAGCAGCTGAGAAATATAGATAGAAATGTAGCTAAGAAAGCTAAGAACTTCAATAAATAGCAGTGTTTGGTATTCTAACAGTGAATACAATGCCCATATGATGAGGCCACTTTAGATGTTGCTTCCAGAAGAGTTCATTAACAAACAAGTCTAAAGGGACCAACAATTCTGTGGAGGTTAATGCACATATTGGTACACTATATCAAATTCAATGTTCTCACAATAAAATTGGTATTAACCAATGTCAGTAAAATTTTCAGAATATACTTAAATTTATATGAGCAATAAATCTTGTGAGTTTCAACTGACAGCTATCCTTATTAAAAATATTGCTAACTTATTTTGTGGGTGTCAAGTTTTATTATGCAAATAAAATGCAACAAACTTTTACTTATAAATAAATCCAAAAGATACAGATCATGGAAGTATATATTTGATTAATATCCCACATTCATGAACAAATTATTTTATATATTATATGAGTGGTGTCGGCACATACTACCCCCCCCCAACCAACTCTGATTAGGAGCCTTGGGCAGTGCTTTATGACCTTCACTATCTTATCAACATTTGCTTTTTGTCTATTTACATTTATAAACTAAGTACAACTGAGTATTAAAGGGTGAAAAATCTTTTGCAGATTTTCATGTCATTCTGGGGGAGAGATTTCCTGAATTTGTTTTGCTCATATTAAGTCTTGAAAAAAGCTATATAAAAATCACTATTTTATATCCATAATTTTGAATGTGTTAAAATTATTCAACTTTTTAAGCAGAAAAATCAAAAGTTGATGTTAAAAATTGCTGCAGAACATTGTCGATTTATTTAAGATGGAATGAGCTATTATTTCATGTCTCTAATTTGTATTTAGATACAGTGTATTTATTTTCAATTTTTTCTAGTTGAATTGTTCACCTATATTGCATCTGATCCATAATTGTAATTAATTAGATTACAATAAAATTTATATTTATATGAATACTACTTTATGGAAATTGAGATGTAGTGGGTGGGGAGCATATCATAATTTGAGGTGGGTGAGAGCCTTGTACTGGCACTGAATATGAGCTCTTTGACAGTGTATAACTGTTGTCAGTTTTTCATTCACTCATTTTCTTAACATTTCTAGTGTTGTAAATTTAATATTACAGCAATTTTTATTTCTTTCCAGATATCTTTACTTGAATATTGTTTTCCATTCTTATATACACATCTTCTACAAGTTTTCTATTGGATTAATATCTGGAGAAGCTGATAACATCCTATTAATCTGATGCCTTTGAAACTTTCTTGACAAAGTGAGCCATAGTCAATTTGCAGAATGTGAAAGAACATTGTTATGCATAAATAAATTCTTTAGCTTCTCAGTTGTGACTTGTACTATTCAAAAAATGTCTTACCCCAAAACTTACAATAATTCTTGGCATTATCTTGAGCCATTATCAATTTTGACTGAAAAAAGAGGCCTAAACATTATTCCACATCCTTTCTTAGTCATCTTGGTTGATGTTTTTCATGCATTTGATCAATGTTTTGCATCCTTTCTTTCTCAATAATTAGTCTATTTAAATATATTCATTTACAATATGATGAACAAATTTCAATAAGATCTGATACCAACAGATAAACTATTGTAAATATTACTAAGAAAACAGATACAAGGTGAAATTTGTCATATCAATAAAATTATACTAACAGTGGTTGGTTAATATCAATTATAAAAAACATTGACTTGCATAATAAAATTTGAGTCCTAAATATTCTTGTTAAAAAAAAAATAATGAATTGTTACTATGCACAAAAATTATCTTGTAAAGTATTTATGACAGAAATAAATATTCACAAGTATTTTATAAGTTAATAAATATGTGCTAAACTTTACATTTGAAAATGTTTCAAAGTTAACAGATAAAAATTTAATGTTTACTTAAAAGTTGCAATCTCACTTGCACATTCTAAAAATATATATTTTGTCAATAATTTTAAGAAGTCATTTATACTTGAATAGTATCAGTTCATTAGTTCAAAAAAAATATTCTCCCAATATTTACATATATCTCAGCATAATTAAATAGATTTACAGAGAATATGCACTGCTCTGATGTTAGAGTGAGAAATAAATATGATAATGGGGATTTGCTTAGTTCTTGAAATAAAAAAATATCAATAAAACTTTGGTTCTTTCATGACAATGGTCACTCATGTGTTCTTTAATGTTTTACTTGGTACTTCTATCTTTATAACTTTTGTAGAGTCAATATTTGTTATATTTTTGCTCTTTAAAAAGTACCAACTAAAGGTAAGCAAAAAGCATCACTTATATTCTTGGCCATTTATTGAACAGCTACAAAATACAAACTTACTAATTTTGATCTCACACTTGCTGACCCTAGAGCATATGTTTGCACTCATCCTTTTGTTTAACTGTTAAGAACCACTCCCTACTAGCAATCAATAAACAGTCTTGTAATATCTATGACTGACTTTATTAGTCCTCATATCACCAAGTAGGCCAGACTTCTGTCATGTAAGATTTGTTTGAACTTATGTACTGATTTCTTGATAGCTTGCCTGCTCAGTTATTTCTTTTGGTTCTGCATCATTTATTTATTATCAGATATAACTAAGCAAAACATCTTTTGGCAGACTCTCAAATAAACCGGGTTTTATGCACAATGGAATAACCTTGATGATAGCTCTGTTAATTGATACAAATTGATACATAAAAATGTGGTAGTTATGAATGATTCCACAAATTTAATCCCTTGAAGCAAGCAGTTAATTTCAGGAACTCATCCAATGCTGGTGGATATATTTTTTGGAACAATTTCATTGAAGCTGGGTAAGCTATCTAAAAACATTATCTGCCTTGAAATTAAATTAAAAAAACTATCTAATAGTTTTTTAATTCAAACATATTTTTACATAACCAAAGACTACACTTAAATTACATGAAACTACATTACAGTTTTCAAGAAATTTCACCTCCAGCAATTATGTTTACAATAAAGTATTTTTAAAAGAGATAATAAACAAAAATTAAGCATCCAAAAAAAAAAAAACAACTTACTATTCTTAAATGCTTAATTAAAATTATTTTTCACAAAAGTACATTAAAAGAGCAGAACATTTTAATCATATGACATAAAAGGTTAATGATATTTATCCAATCTGAATTGCATATAGATAGATTAATAATTAGCTCCAACAGAATGTGGAGTATAATTTCACTTATATACTTATATAATTTTAAATTAAGATTTTTTTTGATAGCTAATAAATAAAAAAAATGTATACCTTAAATCCTTTGCTTTGGCTTGGAAATGAGCCAGCAATTATCAAATTGGATACATCTTACCAACAGGGCCCCAATATTTAGGTCCATTGCACATTTAATTTAATCCATTTACAATTTTAGCAAGCTTCACTCTTCCTACTCAATCCTGTCATCTTTAGGCAATTTTGCCTCCTCAGTGCAAGATACCACATAACTGCTTCCTTCTTTGAACTGCCATTTTATACCATCACCCACTAAAAGCCATCATCCATAACACAGACATTCTCAGTTTTAATATCACTTCCTATAACTCACCTTCCAGGAAACCTCATCTTGATTATTAAGTCATTGACACTTTCTTAAAAAATATAATATAAAATATCTTAAATATACAATTTACAAAGCTTTTAATTATCTGAAGGAGAAATAAAATAAAGATAATTGTTATCCTTCATGAAAGTTTATATTTTAACAATTTCCCTTCTAGGAATAATACTCTCTACATGTTTACTGTGTGTGTAATTCTAAAACATTATAAGGTAATCATTACAGTTTTAATTCTACTGATAAGAAAATTAATAAAAACTGTAAGTCAAAACATATGAAGAAAACATAGATTTAAAGATAGTAAACGTAGATGATATATAAAATAATAAAATATTAAATTTACTAATTTTACCAATGCAAAAATATTTAAAACATACAAAAATTTTAAAGATAATGAATTATAAAATAAATGAATAAAATTTACCAACACAAATTAGTACATATGAGATAAGATACTGTTGTTATCTTTCTTCTACTTAGTTCATATGAATAAAATCATTGTAAGATATTTACTTTTCAATATATGATTTAAATCCATGTTGAAAGGCCAACAAACCTAACTTTGAAAAAGAAACAGCAGACTGTTTATGTGGATCTAACATATCTACCAACATTGATTAAGAATTTTCCAAACTCAAATTTTGTTAAATAGGCCCACGTAAAAAGTCTCATGAAAAGTGTTATGTCAAAATACACTGGATGGAAGATATTTCTCATTAAACTCAATGAGAAAGACATTCCCTCCAGTGTATTTTGACATGTAAGGCTTTACCTTTGAATGATATTAATGAAGAAACTAATATTTTTAAGCTAAACAATTAAACAAAGATCAAATATGCATATCAACTTTGTTATATATAAATTTGATCACTTCATCCAGTTTTGCATTGTAGTAAAAAGATCAAGCACAGACAGAATATTATAAAACAAAAGCATTTGTTTGAATGAAACCAGTTTTATTTTCATGTTAAAATAAGAAACTAGTGTGTTATGTATCTGATTTTCATTTGGCTGTCTTCACCAATTTTTTGATGTTGGCAATCATTCTTCTGATGGATATTATTAGGAAGATATGTAAGGATTGCTTGAATATCAAGAATTCATGAGATATGTTTTTAGCCACATAAGTAATCCAATATCTCATATATGTCTGTCATTTATAACTTATATTCACTGTATCTTTCTATAAAGTAGAAAAAACATGGCTTTATTAAAGACAGTGAACTGGGACTCTTAATGTGTCATTATCAATCTAACCACAGTGGGTTCAACTTCCACGATTAATTTTTTATTTATAGCCCTGTTAATAAATGCAGTTTTGGAATTACCTGTTGCAATGATACTGTTACTTATAAAAGTTATTGCTCTTGGTAATAAAGCTAGAAATTAAAATATAACAATAGATAGTGGAAGAGGAGATTGGTAATAATAAAAAAGAATATTGATGATAAGTCATGTATGTTGCCCTGGCTGATTGCCAATAAAAATATATAATAAATACAATTTAAACTACAACAAAAATACTATTAAGTTATTTTACTGTAACCAGGGGAACTTTAATTATATAAAAGATAAAAATAAGTAATAAAAATATTATTCATAGATATATATCTCCTATAGATAGTAAAAATTACCTAAGATTCATAATATACTACAAAAAAATCAAAAATTAATTTCAAGATTACTAATAATAATTCTCGAAAGACAAATGTTGTATAAAAATTTTCTTATCCTGAATAAAACTGTCTTTGTTATAAATAAAAAAGAAATAATCAACATATGTTGGTCATGCCACATTTCTCTTAAGATCAACCTGTTGCATCTCTGAGCAAAATGCTATATAAGCATTAACATAAATCCATAGCACCCCTTTTAATTACCACCAAGTTATAGTCAACAATACAGCCAATACAACTGCAAAAAATAGGGAAACATTTTAGAGGTTGGCAACCCACTATCAATAAAATGTGTTTTAATCTTTCTGGGGGAGCCTTGTTATAAAATAAAATAAGACATATCTTGGCTGATTTGCAGGCAAATAAACTAACATACTCAAGAGCGAGAGCCGGATATGAACGGGACAAGGCCCCATCACAAAATGACCATTATCTTTGTTTACGCATGTTCCCAACACACGAGTTCCGGTCGAAAAATAAAATAATATTTAAAGTGTTTCTATTTTTCAACCAATAAAAATGCTTCCCTCCTAATTATACTTGCGTTGTTTTTCGAGCCTGTTAAGCCATAAAAAAAACACCATAAAAGGGGTCATACGGAAGTACAATGGCAGTCAACAGGAGGCCAGGGAAGAGACCTGTCACGGTCAGGCTGAGCGGTCAGCAGCAGCCAGCAGCAGTAGCGCCACGCCAACCAGTGAGAACTACTATGAGAGATCAACCCAGATTTTCAAGCCGGCCTATGAACTATACCACAAGGTAGCTGTCCCAAAACCCACAGGTTCCTGCTGAAATAAATCACGTAAATCTATTTCTGCTGTTGATTTACTGGACCAAAGTATCAGCAGATGGTTGACTCAAAAAAAGACATATCCACCTTTGAACGACTGAAGGAATACTTATTAGCAGTCCACGGAAGCCAGATGACTAACTTCCAACACCTCAGTCAAGCCTGGGATCTGAGACGGCAAAAAATTAACAGACTTTGTGGGTCGACTCGAAAACACCCTTAGAGAGACAGCCATCCACATAAAAAACAAATACAAAAAAGACAAAAGTACAGATTTAACAGTCAATGGACTTATTTCCATCATTGGCGTTATGCTAAGGAGCGAAAAGGTGAAAATTTGGAACTCAAATCTTTACCCACATCTTGTCAAGACAATGGACAACCACTATTCAGCCATTGGCATAGCCTCCGAAGCTCAAAGATACCTTGATCGCGATGTAAAATCCAATGACACAACTTCACACGACACTGTGTATTTCACACAGAAACCACAGCGGTCAAACCAAAGAAACGCGCCACTTCGACCCAGCAGGCAACCAAACCCACAGCAGACAGGCCTCATCAACCTTCCCGAACATTGCCACCATCTGACACGCAGAAACCATCAGCACACATCACGAATCAGCGTGTGCAAGAACTAACTCAGAGGTCGCCCCTGCCTCCATGGACGCAACTGCCTATATTGCCACCCAGCACAGGCCCATATCGCCACAACGAATGATGATATACAAGCCATAAATGATGTGGAACAGGATTTTCGCTTCAGGCAGGATGAGATGTGATGCCTCGTTCGCCATGCCCCTACATCAGCCATCACACCTTCAACTTTCAAGGACTCGCTCACCATTCACCACTCGTCCAGTCCACCTTCAACTTCAGGGACATCACCTTCTCGTTCCTAGAGAAGCCAAGAAACACGACCTGCTCCGACGTCGTAGTAAAAGGAATCAACGGCAGCACCACCGCCCTTGGCAAACTGACTTGTGACATCACCATCGGCAGTCGAGACTCACCCCACATTCAAAAAGGTTAACATGCTTGTAATTACCCAAACCACACCAATCCTGATCGGCCAAAATATCCTATGTCACAACACGCTCGATTCCTATCTAATCGACAACCAAAATGCAACTATAGAATTCAGACGCACACTTTCCTCAGGATACACAACACACACAGCCGCAATCATATCACCGTCATCGTCAACCAATGATCCAGAGGCCACTGCAAACTTACTCATTCGCTACGCTGACGTTATCGGCACCGAAAGGAGCAGCAAAGGCACATTCATCTGACCCATCCGCATACCAACCAATGGCCAGTCTCGCAGCCAGAAACAACACCCGATCGCCCAGGCTTTGGAAGCACACGTTGATACCGAAATTAAGCGCATGGCCGATGAAGGTATCATTGAAAACTGCAGCGATCACAAAGGCTTCAATAACCCTGTATTTGCCATACGCAAGAAAAACGGTTCAATTCGCATTGTCGCTAACTTTAAAAGAATTCTCAACAAGGTCTTAGTCGATCTTGACACTTACCCAATGCCAAGGATCGACCACTTGTTCAACAAAATCGGCAAAGGCAATAGATATTTCACTACCCTCGATCTACGCAGCGGCTACTGGCAAATTGAGATCGACAAGTGAGACTGATACAAAACAGCATTTACATGGAAGGATCAATGCTATCAATACATGCACCTGGCCTTCGGCTTTACATCTGCTGGACAAATCTTCTCCCATTGCATAGCAGAAGCCCTAGCCACGGTCACATCCCATGACAACATTTCTTCCTATATCGACGACAACCTGGTCCACGCTAGGACATTTAGGGAGTACATACTCTCCCTCGAACAATTTTTTACTGCACTCCAAAAATTCGGACTCAAGCTGAATCCAGATAAATGCTCCTTCCTCGCATCAGAGGCAAAATTCCTCGGACGCATAGTAAACAGCGAAGGATTCAAGGCTGATCCAGAATACGTTCGTGCCATCAGGGAAATGAAACCGCCAACATCAAAAAAGGAATTACAAAGTCTTATCGTCCACTTAGTGTGGATCAGACAATTCCTAGAGACATGTCTTCACGAACAAATCAGGTCAGATATGTTTTCAAAACTTATGGGTCCTATACACGAACTGAACAAGGTTAATAAACCGTTTATCTGGACGCAAAATGCCGACAGAGCCTTAAAAAAAAATCAAGGACCGTCTCTCTTCGCCACCCGTCATCTCGTTTCTGGATTTCTCCAAACTTTTCAAACTCACCACTGACGCCAGTGACGTTGCATGTGGAGCAATCTTAATGCAAGAAGCCAACAACGGGAAGAAGGATATCATAGTGGTTGCTTCCCATACATTCAACTCCACGGAACAGAACTGGTCCACAACAGAACGAGAGGCATATGCAATAAAGTGGGCAACATTGAAATTTGATTATTTATTTCGCAACCGCCCCTTCATCATCTTCACTGACCACAGATTGCTGACATATCTGGACCAACGAGAGTTCAATAATGCCAAAATACGACGATGTCAAGAAGAAATTTCATGTTATAAATTCGTCTTAGAATATGTCGAAGGCGAATCAAATGTATGGGCTGACATGCTCAGCAGAGGTTGCAGACATAAGAAAACGAAAGCCCCGAACGACCCTACACCGGCAGGCAGGACAAGGTAAGTGGTTCAGACCTCCACGTATACATCCCATCTTGGTGCCTCGGCGAGTTTAACGGTTTACAGCTCATTCCCAAAACTCACACACCACAAAACGCCCGCACCCATAAGTGCATCATCAACGCATTCTTCGCCTATCACTCTACCACCACCATCCCCACTGAGAGAATCTGCAACCACCTCGGCATCACAAATGAACAACAAAAGAACGACACCCTGGCAAAGATCATCAGCGCCCTCCAGTCACCCACTCCAAGTGAACCTCATATCGATCCTGATGACCACCGAGCTTCAGCCGACACTTTACAGCCATACCATGTGCGAGAGACTGTGCTATCGACGCCGCCTGCGGATTGTACCATTTCTTCCTTCGACACAGAGAGATTCCACGCATAGTATCCTCTGATTGAGGCACATACTTCACTGGAGAAGTCTATCGACAATTCTGTAAACAGATGTCAATCACGCAAGAACTTCACTGTCCTTGGCGCCCACAAAGCTCAGGAAATATCAAGAGACAACATCGCACGATGAAGAACGCACTTTATATGTTATGCGAAGACAGGAACTGTGAATGGACAGACGTTCTAGAATCTGTCGTTTCGTCCATGAATGCCATGACCAACAGCGCCACCGGTGTCTCCCCGCACTATGCCATTACTGGCCGTCACCCCAACATTGGCCTACCTACACTACACAGAAAAGAAATTGCAAGTGACGATCCTGGAGCATATGGAATGCAAATTAATGCCCTGCTAAAGCAGGTTCACCACCACGTCACCCTGGCCAATGATGAAGCTGACCCCAAACTTGAGACTAACTTAAATCGCCTCACATACAAGGACCCAATACAAGCAGACGAGAAGGTTTTACTTCACCGGCCACACTCAACTGTTGCCCTATCCTCTCATCTTCCCTGGATAGGAAATTACACCATTATAAAAACGAACAATATGATGTGTCAGGTGCAAAACGATAATGGTGATACAATCTGGATTCACCGTGCACATATCCATGACTGGCTCCACGTCCAACACATCTATCTAATACAATCCCTCTGCCTCCACCATGTAACACTCACCAGGATCATTCTCCTCCACATCCCTCTGGGACACATAATTCAGCAAATAACTCCATACCAAAACAGATACCAATAAGAACACAAGGACAACTTCCCACATGCTTCAGAGACTTTATCATGAATTAATCACCCAAATATACACAAATAATGCTCATTGTAAATCAAACCGAGATCTGGGGGAGCCTTGTTATAAAATAAAATAAGACATAACTCAAATAAGGCAAATAAACTAACATACTCAAGAGCGAGAGCCGGATGTGAACGGGACAAGGCCCCATCACAAAATGACCATTATCTTTGTTTACGCATGTTCCCAACACACGAGTTCCGGTCGAAAAATAAAATAATATTTTAAAGTGTTTCTATTTTTCGACCAATAAAAATGCTTCCCTCCTAATTATACTCGCATCATTTTTCGAGCCTGTTAAGCCATAAAAAAACGCCATAAAAGGGGTCATACGGAAGTACAACAGCAGTCAACAGGAGGCCAGGGAAGAGACCTGTCACGGTCAGTTAGCAGCTGTCAGCAGGAGGACCGCCACGCCAACCAGTGAGAACTACTATGAGAGATCAACCCAGATCTTCAGCCGGCCTGTGAACTATACCACAAGGTAGCTGTCCCAAAACCCACAGGTTCCTGCTGAAATAAATCACGTAAATCTATTTCTGCTGTTGTCGTATTTCTTTCTTGCAATTATACTCTTGTCTATAACAGTGGGATGGATTAAAGTGATTTTGAATGATAATCACTGCATGACACTAATAATCTACTGCACTCTCAAAGCATGTGAATCCATATTCAATTCAAACAATAGACCATTAACAACATAAACACTTCACTACTATATATCAACAGCTACCTTCTCTTCTCAAAAATGACCAAAAGCACTAGAAATATTACACTTAATTGGAGAAGCTATCCAAAATGAATAATGTTTTTGTTTGGATGATTTTGACTGTCTCTAGTCATTAGGAAGACTAATGTTATGAATGCCATAGAGAAAAGTTTTTATTAGCTTCATCCTAGCATTTTAGGAATATTACATCACTAATTTAAATATATGTGTATCATATATAAGTGATGTCATATGTAGGATATTTTACTCTTATTTTTATAAATTAGTTCATTAGGAGTCACAAAACTTGACAGTATCTGAAGATATTAAATTTTTGAATCCTTTTTAAAATATAATCCCTAATGGTAAAAGATTATCTAATGTAGGTTGCTTCTTTTGTACTGATAGCTTTGATTAGTCTGCGTTTTTTCTTTACAATATGTGCTGCATAGTATTTTAGTATTATCAACTATTATTCATCTTATGTTCCACTGACATGAAGTGGAAAGACTATATTGAATCAACTGCAAGATCTGGTGCAAGGAAAGTTGGTTTACTCTGTTGTGTCAGACAATTTTTTTTTTCCAGAATCTATTTTACAAATTTATAAGTCTACCATTCTTCATTCATGCATTGAATAATGCTGCCAGATATGGTGTGGCTTCCCTCTGTTTTTGCTACAAATACTTTCATGGTATCTGCTCTGACAAGCTTTTTTTCTCTGGTGCCCTAACTACATGAATTTAAGTATTCTACAAGATTGGAATCTAGATCCCACCCTTTTCTGTTTAAATGTAACTGCCACTTTTACTCCAACGGTTTCTTTTCTCTTTTTTTTTTTTTACTTGCTTCCCTGATAACTACAATCTCAAGGGATTTAAATGTAACATCACTTGCCATCTTCTATTGTCTTCATTTTTTTCATCCTTTCTTCAATCCCCCCTATGCCAAATCTTTTCTCTCACCTTCATTTTCTGTAACCCCCTGCATACTGGTTGCACTAATGCCTTACTTGGTAATAATTATCAGTAACAGTAGACCTCAAAAATTATAATGATTATCATTATAATTAAGCTACATATTTTATGTCAAGATAAATTTAAGGTATTTTTACAGTCATTAAGTGATACATACAGCCAGATTATGATTTTTAATACTGCTTTCATCTTGTTTACAGTTATCATCTGGTTACAGGAGAATAAACTAATAAAGTTTGTTTTTTATATCAGGATGGTTGTTGGTTATTTTTTTTTTTATAAAAGTCTTTATAGTTAATTTTATTTGCTCATCTTACTGATGAATGTTTGGTAAACTATTCTTAATAAATATTTGTTTTATATTACTCAATTCCTTAGAAAATAATGTGTGTGAAGAAGAAATTACTTTAGAAATTACATTACAACTGAGGATATTTAAATAGCCATTTTATATTTCTGAGGACATTTTTGTCTACTCAGTTTGATAACTAAGTAGGCAAGAATTTTGCTTGTAGCTTTTTATATAGTGAAGCAATATTGTAACTATTAGAGTCTACTAAAACATCAAATAAATGGATTCTATTATTAATGTTAAGTTAATAAAGAGTAGAATTTTCCTCAAATTTGATAAAGTAGGATTGAGTGTTGACTCCATTGCTATGTTGTCAGTTTGTACGTAAACTTTACTATAATGATCATAAAAAAGTACTTGTGTCATACAGGAGAGAAGTTGTTTATATTATAGTATTTAAAATTGGGAGGTGGGAAATGAAGTATATATATATATATATATATATATATATATATATATATATATATATATATATATAAAAAGTATATTTTTGACAGGCATTTGTAAAAGAAATATAATGAGGCAAGTGTATCATTATCAGGTTTATGTGAGTGAAGTGTCTGAAGAATTATGTTCATGGAATTAATGCTAAATGTATTAGGTAAGTTATGATCAGTTGGTTTATAATTAAGTGACATACAGGAATAGGAGTTTGTAAAATTATGGGATGTCAACATGAATCAGGTTTGTGTGTTTTAACACATGAACTTGGCTGTAGGTAGCCAGGGTAATACAATTTTACAGATTTTGATAGATTTGATTTTAAAATTGTTGGCTGGAAGAAGTATATTTATGTGTGTCTTAATGAGGTTAGTGGTATTTCTTTAGTATTTTAAGCTTATAATGTTATTTTTTACACTTGCTATATCCATATTATTTCTAATTTCTGTACATGTTTGCTTTCATGTTCTAATTTAGAGTGAGGTTTGTTTCTTCTAATTATGTCTATATTTTATGCTAATAACTTTAAGCAAGGATAAGTTGTGAGGTGTTTATCAGTCTGTAGTTACGGTATATTTTGTATAGAATTTCAATCTATGTTACTGCCAATTTTTTTAATTTAGAAGAATCAGAAAAAGAGATTGATAATCATATATTATGAGCATAATTAAGGTATTTTTCTAAAAATAATGCATGAAGACATTTATCAGTATTCTTCCTACCTATAGGCATAAATAGATATATAAACCATTATTTAAAAAAAGATAACATTAGGAAACAATCATTTATCAAACTGAAAAATGGAATCATAAAAATATTTACTAAAAGTTACTTTAAAAATGTTCAAGCTATTTTATGTTTGCAACAATTTCATTTGTTATAATCACAATTTATATAATGTTTTAATGATTCTTTATATGATAAAGAAATTCTAATGAAAACACTGGCATATGTTACTAGAAGAGAAAATAATGATATAATCAAGAAGTGAACTTTCCATACTATTTTAAACAAATGATCAAGAAGCAAACCCCCATCAATGCTAGAAACAGTGATAACAGTGGACTTGAGAAGCCTCTTTCCTTGAAAACTTTTCTTAAGAGAAAGATTTTAAAAATTTCAACCAACAGTAATGCTAACTGTTCAACCAATGAATGTTGAAAGTTTCCTGTATGGAAATGACTGATTTCACCATGATCATTACCAATAATATTTATAACAGAATCAGACACCATCAATATCAAAGTTAAAACAAGAAAAATGATTTGCTACTTTGCATTGCAAAAATAGTGATACTAAAATAGTAAATGAGATTTTATAAGTTTAATAAATCACAAACTTACATCACTGACATATTTAGTCAATAATTTTCAATTATTACTAGTTGTTCTTAGTTTTCACCATCATATCATTGTAGAGTACTGGAATAATGTGGAACATGAAAAGTAGGTTTATAAAATTTATACTTTCTGCTATGGTGAAATTTGTTGTCCCTCCACAACTTTCTTTGATTTAATGTTTCATAATATATTCTTTTCTCTTTCTTCATTCATGTGATTCAACTGTTTCATTTGCATAAATGATAAATATTGGTTCGGCTTTTCAAACTACACAGCCATCTGTTATTGAAAGTTCCTTCTTTTATATTCCAACCTTTCTATCAATGAATTACCCTTTCTTACTCTACTGTTCATGCCCAGGATACACACTAAGGATACTTACTTAGAACAGTTTACTACTTTGCTAAGAGCAAGTAAACAACAACCAAAATATATTTTATGATGTGAATCACAACAATAAGAAATGTATTGGTTATCAGTTTGAAAATACACATTGCAGCCAAGTGGTTTACAATAAAACAGAAAAACTGATATCATCATATCAAGAACTGATTTTAAGCAATGCCAGTAGTTTTTAATGATAATTATTGCTGTTAATCAAAAATGTTTTCTGATTTAAGGAAAAAATAAAAAATAATATGAATAAAAATTAAAGCAAAAACATCTATAAAATACAAATGACATGAACATATCCTGGAGAACTGATAAATCATCCGTTTGAAATAATGTTTAATTTATATTTCTGCTGACATAATATATGCAATAAACTGAGATTCTTTGAAATATTTTGTATTTTTATTATTCTGACTTGAAAAAATATGATACATTATCTTTTATCAAGTCTGGCAGATAAACTTAAATTTTAAAATGGTAATTGGACAAAAGTTTTCATATGTCTTTTTCACTACTTTAATTCAATTAATATGGAGTCAATTATTACTTAATATATTAAGTAAAAACTTTCAAATTTTATATAAACCATCCAGAGTTTTGTTTTGTGAAACAAAAGCTGTAACATTTTATTTCTGAACACTTTATTTTTTTAAACTTTCTCGAAGAGAAAAAATATTATTGCAAATATCATGTTCATTTCTCTTGTTTCAATAATTTAAAATATCAATGTCATCCAAAACTAGACAGTTTTGTCACATTTGTTCTAATATCAGTGTTAAAAATAAAAAGATTGCTGTCTTTTTTATTTATTTTAAGAAAAACAAGGTATAAATTGGCAAAAGCTTTGCAAATATTGTCAGGAAAACTTCTAAAAACAGAAAAATCTGATAATCAATTTGCACTATCAAGCTTTGTAATTTGAATTTTTAGCTTTAAATGAAATGTATTCTTGAAATGGTTTTATTAATTTTCCTCATTTTTTTGTTTTGAACTTTAAATAAAAGATCAAAATATATTCTGAGATATCAACTTTGTTTTACAAAGTTTCAAACTGTGATCTTTAAAATTCTAATTCTTGTCAAGAAAACCTTTATAGACACATAAAAAGAATAACTATAACAATGAAACAATCATAATTCATATCTACAAGAAAGAATATGCACTCCTTTAAGATATTGGGAATGCTATGGTTTTATGTCTGCATTAAGCTGAACTTTAACAAAACAATGTAGAAGGCAAATGTCAATCTATTCTTCTTTTTATACAAAATAAAATGCAGTCCACATTTAAATTAGGCAACAACAATATCTAACAAATACATTCCTAATGTCAGTAGCAATGTAGATGGAGTATTACATAGAGCTTCTATTTAAGGATGGTCTTTCTGCTAAAGAAAAAAGAAGATTATTATATTGCTTTATTTATTTATTGCTTTATTATAAAAGCAATATCTTGTTAATCTTTAGCATTAGAAACTTGATTAAATGCTTTCTAGGGAAGTTCTTTAGCAGTTGAATTTAATTTCAATTTATATTTTACTGTATTAACATAAAAAAAAACAATGTAAAAAAACAAAGAATGATCATTAGTAGTAAGATGTTTTGCTATAATGGTTCAGGCAAAAATAGTGTTCTACATATTTCCTTCACTTACAAGTTATCAGCTTATTGAGTAAAAACATCTTTTAAGTAAAATTTTAAGAATGATTGACAAGCAAGTTTAAAGCATTTTTTTAAAATTCAAAATTAAATTAAAGCAAAATGTAAAAGCATTTTTAATTCAAAACTAAATTAAAGCAAAATGTAAAAGCATTTTTTAATTCAAAATTAAATTAAAGCAAAAATTAAAGAAAAATGTAAAAGCATTTTTTAACTCAAAATTCTCTTTAAAAGAATTCAAGAAAAATATAATTTATGACAGCATTTATAAAATGTTTTCCCTTTTTCAAGAATGGAGGAACAATATATATTTGGAACAATACCTAAAATTAACCTTACCACAAGGAAGAAGAGGCTAGAAAGTTATTGGCCCAATCCACTTCCCAAAATCAGCATTCTGATGTTTGGTCATTTTGATTTTGGGAAGTGGATCAGACCAAGAGCTTTCAGCATTTCTTTATATATGTAAGGAAAGACAATTAAGTATATAACTTGCTTGATCATGTAATAAAGCTCTGTCAGATCAATAATATTCATATGAGTTTTTGATAAGTGTCTTTTTAAATCCCAATCTATCTTGGAATATCCCTTGGATCGTTAAAATTTCAAAAATAATTGGAGGGTAAATTCATGTAATTTGGTACATCTCAGATATACATTTGAAACAGTTTGCATACTTACTTCAGCAAAGAATAAATTTTTCTAAATTGATTACAACTAATTTTTGATACCAAATATTGATACTTTTAAAAAGAATATGGCCTTATTATAAATGTTTGTAAGCAAATATCAAAATAAAAATTATGTTTTAATCATATCAGTTTTTAATATCAAACAATTTACATTTAATTGCCACTGTAAAAGAAAATGATATAAAGCATTACAAAGATATCTAAATGATTATGACTTGATTCATATTAAAAAATAACTAATATAAAATAAAATTTAATTGAATTGATACAAAACATGTTTGAACATTTACTATGTTATATATATAAATATTCCATTTAAAACAATACAAAAAAACATTGAAAGTTTTTATAAATCAAATAACAAGTGCTTAAATGTTTATTGGAATAAATTTCAATAATTTAAATTTTTTTAAATAGCTAATATCATGAGACAAAAATAATAGTGATAATTGATTCTCATTCAAAATCCATAAAAATGATAGGTTACAAAAAGTTCATCATTTGAAAAAATGTTGAAGCAGAATTGGGCATGACAAGGAATTCTTTAGTTTCATGTAAAAATCTATTTAAAGATTATAGATCTATAAAAGCTGGGCTAGCATAACGATCAATAATAACCACAAGTCTATTTTCTAATTGTAGAGATTACAATATTGGTATGTAATAGAAACTGACTGAGGGCACACGTCTAGCTAGTTTCCACACCTATAAGAAGGCTGAGATTGCATTCTGACTGAAAAAAAAAAAAAGATCTACAAAGGCTTTCTGAAATAGAATTAAATAAAAAGCAATAGCAAAAACTCATTTGCCTATAGAAATGAATTTAAACCAATAATATTCTTAGGATCAATAAAAGCAGATTTTCAAAGATACAAGGCTTATGAATTATACACCAAAAACGAAAATTTAATACATACATTTTGTAAGAAAAGACAAAAAACTGACTGAGTTACTATAAAGAGAATTCATATAGTTTAGAAGATGTTGTACATTATAACATGCTTTTTTATTCAGACCAATAGGCTCATCTTAGTTATTATACTCACAATGTTTCAGCCACTGCACTCTCCAGCCTTCTACAGGTGTTTTCACACTCAGTAACCTTCAAACTGAACCATTTATTCAATCCACATGGGTCAATTGTTTTCATTCCACTTTCCATGCTTAAGAAATATTTCATACCAGTTAATACTCACCACCAGTCTTATTCAGATTTGTTTCACTTGTCTGTTTCTTCAATTAAACCAGAGTACTGAACTTTTTCAACAACCAGACCCAGAGATTGAACTCATAGCTACCAAGGAACCAGATATGTGTCAACTAAAGCTTTAATACACTACATTATAGAAGAAGAAGAATGTGTCTGTTGGATAAAAATTTTGTAGTGAATTACCACAGAGGGTAAAGAGGCCCAGAGTTGTATACATTTTTTGCAACTCTAGAAGAAAATGACTTACCTCCGGGTTGAACACTGATTCGAATGTGCCTTGCATGTAAACATTCCAAAAAGAAAAAAATTGCAGCTTACATTTAAATTGGATAAATCCTAGATTCGGATGCTATCTTGCAAGAGCATATTTTCACATATGTAAATTTTGGCTGTCAATAAGGATATAAAAAGGGCATAGTGAGGTTACAGGCAGACAGTTACTACTGTATCAAGTAGGAGACATGCATCGTAGAGGAATTGACTAGACAGGAATTGTCAACAAACCAGAGAAGAAAGTACACTTTTTTCCTACAAACTATTTCAGCAATTCTTATCTTTCTACAAGATGGTGGTGAAGGCATTTGATATCTGATTGATCCCTGAATTTAGTGGATTGAGAACATTGGGTATGTGAACTGTGTGGCACAAAGAAGATCAAGTGTGTCCTGCTGCTATGAATGTGAAGGGGCTCTTGTCATATACCAGCAACTAAGGAGCAGAGCAGATAAAGCAAGCCTTTGTGACTGTATATGCAATGGACTCAATGTGTTTGACCAGTTCTTGTCACACAACTTCATGCTGGAGAAATTATTGATGACTTTTTGGCGGAGATACAGTACTTGGCTCTGCTGGTTACCTGAGTGATGGATGCTGTGCACATTTGTGTCTGGGCTCCCACAGGATGTAAGATGGCTTCTTAATGGATAGTCTAGAATAGAGACTATGACCTTGAAGTAACTTCTAACTCAGGCAAGAGCCATTATGACCGATGATAAAAACCTGAAGAGTCAGTCGCCACATCCATTTAAATACATGCTGAGACACCTCTGTCTGGCATGTGCAAGGAAGGCTTAATTTGTTTTAGGTACTCTGGTCCCAACCACTTTGCTAAGGACAGTAAACAAGGACTCCTGGAGGAGACAGATAACTTAGTGTGCAGATCACACAGACACTTGTGAGCAGATCTGCATGCCGCCTTTGGCGATGCTGGGAGGTGAAGGTGTTGATAGCCAATGGGAAATCGTTAAAGTGCTATGGATATGACAGAGTAAAATTGGATGTTGGTCATGCTCAACCTGTGAACATTGAAGTCGTGGTTGTGGATGGAACATTGCTAGGTTTTGATCTGCTTCTGGGGACTGATGTGATCCAGGAACTTGGAGCAATTTGCATGACTAAATCTGAAGAAGTGCACTTCCCAAGGGAGATATAACACAGTGTGCTGCCATTTCCATCATCAAACCTGATTTTAGTATGCAATTCAACCACCAGAAGGTTTGGACTGCCTCATGGAAATAGGCCAATATTCAAACACCTGAAAAACTGTGTGCTGGACTACACCATGCCTAATGCTGTCCAGGATAAATCCAAAAAAGTACTGCAGCTGTGGCTAGACAATAAATGGTTGCTGTCATATCTCGAGTGTGAGATCGGTCCAACCAAGAGCCTAATTCTCTTGATGGAGGTGATTCAAGAGAACAAACAGATGATTCGTTCAATGTTTGATTACAGGGAATTAACTGATTTTGTGGAAGTGCTCACTGTTGACACAGTGGTGTGCACCCAAAAGTTGAGGGAATGGTGGTGGCAGGGAATGAACGTGTCCCTGTTAGATTTGAGAAAAGCTTACCTACAGATACATGTTGACAAGGCATTGTGGCCCTTTCAAACTGTGTTCACCAATACCAAGAAGTATTGTCTTATGGGATTTGTCTTAAATGTAGCATCTATTATTATGAGAGCTATCATTGACATGGTCTTATTCAGAACACATCAATCCAGGATGCCACATCAGTTTACATAGATGACATTTTTGTCAATAAAGCCTTGATTTCTGTGACATGGGTGAGGGAACATCTATCCAATCATGAACTCACTTGCAAAGATTCAGTGAGACTAGAAGACGGAGCCAAAGTTTTGGGCCTGCAAGTCTGGAAGGAGAATGGTTCTTTCCAATGGAAGCGAGGAAGTAAAGTCCTGGACTTTCCTGAAGTCATTAGAAAAAGTTGTCCACATAGAGAAAACACACTTCAATTATCAATGAAATGTGTTTTCTCTGTGTGGACAACTTGTGGGACACTTTCCTGTGTGGCTGGCTAAGAATAGCAATCACCTATATCAAGCAACAAGCAAGTGTGGTGTCTAAAGGATGGGATAACACAATCAAGAATGCCTTCATCTGTTGCATGCTAGCTGAGTCAGTAATTCAGGGTACATGAAATTGGTCCTATTGGTGGGGACTCGTGTATGAGTGGTCATGAAATGAAGGTATAGGTGGATGCCAGTTCTTAGGGCATGGGAGTGGCACTGGAAGTGAACAGGGACATTGTTGTGGACGCTTGTTAGTTGCATCCAGCAAGAGATGCTAAGCATACTGATTTAGCAGAACTTGATGCAATGATAAAAAGACATCAATCTGACCTTCCAATAACAGATGACAGTCTTGCACCTGGTGTGTTAATCGCTGGATATCAGACTTCCTGACTGGAATGTAAACATGAGGGAAGATGTTAAGATGGCAGTTGGTAACACTGGTCAATGAGTATGCCTTGACAATGGATGTGATGCTGGTCAAATTAATGTTAAATTGAGCAGATTGCCTCACTAGAGTGCCCCAGAAGTGGTTAGAGCTGCACAAGGAAGGAGTTGAACCTGTACAACTAGGGTGCACCACTGTAAAAAAGTTGAGCAAGTGTCAGGTGGTTAATACTCACCAACAAAATTGGTACCCAGGTGTGAAGAAGATACTGTATTATGCCAAGTTTGTCAACCCTTCACTATCAATAACAGTTGTAAATTCAGTCGTGAAGAATTGTGACTCTTGCCAATCTATTTACCCAGTGTCAGGTCATTGGCAGAAAGGAAAGTTGGGAGTGAAAAACAACTGGTGCAGGTTAGCAATGGATACCACACACTACAGCAGTGGACACTTCCTAACCTTTATTGATTGTGGTCCATCTCGATTTACAATATGACGACTGCTTTGTCAACAAAACTCTACCAGTGTCACTAACCAATTAACAAATTTTTTTTGAGCAGGGTCCACCAACCAAAAACTTAACTGACAATGATATGGCTTTCCTTTGTGGGCACTTTAGAAAATTCCTCAGTGACTGGGGCATGCAACTTCAATTCCGATGTGCATATGTGCCAATCAGGAATGGTACAGTAGAAAGCAGTCATTGCCGCTAGAAAGCAGTGCTCTTTACCAGAGGCAGTCTACTGGCATAGCATCACACCTAAAAACAACCTCTCACCTTCTACAGTGTCATCAGATGCACTACTTAAGTATCACATCCATGTATAGGGCATTGATGCAATACCTCCGCCTGAACCATGAAATACTCAAGGAACATACAAGATGGGGGATATTGTCTTGATTAAGGCTCCACAAGGAAGATATATAATTACATTCAAGACAGACTGCATAACCAAGGTTAACAGCTTGCAGGCAGTACAGACTAATGGAATTTCCTGTCATGTGAAAGACTTGTGTCCCTTTCAAGGGTTGTATTCTCTATCTGAACATGGAGGTGTTTCAACAGAAAGTAAGCTGTTAGTCGACTTGAGATTGACTTTGCCAGGTGATTCTTCTGATACCAGCAGTGCAGTGTCCAGTGCAGTAGAACCCAATGATTCATCCAGTGGTGATACATCTGAAGATGAAGCTTATGTTGTTTCACTTTGTAGAAGTACCTGGTATTTGCTGTGTTCATGAGATCAGGAGGGAGTGTAGTGAATTATCACAGGAGGCAAAGAGGCCCAAGGTTGCATGCATTTTTTAACTTACATCCAGGACAAACACAGATTTGAGCATGCCTCACATGTAAACTGTCCAAAAAGGAAAAATGGTGGCTTCACAGGTTACATTTAAAATGGATAAATCTCAGAGTCAGGTACTATCTTGTGAGAGTATCTTTTCACATATGTAAATTTTGGCTGTCAATAAGGACATAAAAAAGGCATAGTGAGGCAACAGGCAAATGGTTACTACTGTATTGAGTAGGAGATATGCATTGTGGAGGAATTGACAGGAATTGTTAACAAACCAAAGAAAGTACACTTTTTGCTACAAAATAACCAGTTTGGTATGATTTAGAATCACCTCAGCATATAGTATACCTAATGCCATGAAAGTAAACTAGTCTGGTAAGTGTTTGACTGTCTGAAATTAGGTTTCATTTTTCTCACAGTTTATACCTGGCAAAGGCTAAAGAAAGAAACAGTGTTGGATAATATATACATAGAATACTTCAAGGAAATAGCCTTAAGAATGAGACTACTAAAGTGACCTTTGGGTCCCCATCAGGAAGATGTGCAAGTACTGTTGAATTATCTGAACTCAAGGAGATCTTCAATACAGTTCACAGTGGTAAAGGAATAAATATAAAAATTTGCCTGATAATATGTGCTAATAACAAGACCAATATTTATTGGACAATAACTAAAGATCTGTTCACACTATTAAACTCAGTAAACTCAGAATAGAAATGAAATCTATATGAGAAACTTTAATTATGAGAGAAACTACAGTAGGCATAAGAATCCAAAAGTTCACAACCCAGTTACACTACTGGTAGTGTACAGTCATACTTTGGTTTAGTTAAAGACACAGACAAGTTGTATTAGGTTTAAGGCTTCAAGCTTCCACCATTGAATTGTCCTGTGGATAGTAACCTAGTGGATAAAAGCCTTGATTAAATGGACCAAGTTAATTCAAATATATTCTCTGGTTCAATGGATAACATAAACAATGTCCCAAGAAATAATTAAATGCTACAAGATTTCCTCTACGCAGACTACAAAATGAGAACAATCTACTTCCATAGATTGAATAAAAGGTTCAGTTTGAAATTCTGAGAAAGTTGCCAACTATGACAGACACTTGAAGAAGACCAGAGGGTACAATAGCTGAAAACACTGTAACAACCAACATAAGGTGACTCATCTGAATAAATCTGTATAAATGACAATTCCTCATTTGAAAAATTCATACAAAGGTAACTGACATTTTTAAACAGTTAAATATTAGTAACTTTTATGTATTAAATATTGTTGCATTTATCAAGTATAAATAAATCCTTTAGTGTAAAATCATCAGCCAAATTTTTTTCATTTATAAAAATATTTGCCATGTTTTTGCTTTTTTTGTTATTATAATATTAACATTATCAACTCAAATATTCTTTTATAGTTTTTGATAAAATAAAATTCAATAAAATCTATCAATCCAATATAATATAATTTTTTAATATTAAAATCTTTTGAAAAGCAAGACAACTTTTTAATTAAAATAAAACCATTAAATAATGTTATGAAAGTAAAGTGACATAAAATAACAGTAGTTGGTAAACAAATTCATTTCAAAAGGATACTGTTAATTCCTAAAATATGAGTTGGTAAAAGTATCCCCTGAAAAAAATATTAAATATGATAAATATTTTTCAATTTACTGTAAAAATATACAAAAAGACTTGTTATAAAAACTTTTAAAATAAATTTGTTCCAAATTTAAGATAATCATATGCAAAATAAATACGAATGATAAATGCTAATTTCAAACAATCTTGAAATAATTTAAATAAAAAATATAAGTGCAAGTTATTTATAAATAAGAGATTCTCCAAAGAAAAAAAGCAAATAATTTAAATTATTTTGTAAAAAAAAAAAAACATTATGAAATTAATTTTTCCCCAAAGTGGAAATCAATAATATATGAAATATGTTGTCAACAAATGTGACAAAAAGAACTTTATTGTATTGTAAGTGACTTTAGAACAAAAGCATGTTAAATACTAAAATTATATTCTTGTGTTAAACTTTGCAATATTCATCAAAGTTGCAATCATTTTACTTTTCATGAATATCAACATGTTATATAGCTGATATCTAAAGGCAAATTTCAATTCACTCTTTATAAGAATTAGTCTATGAAAAATATGTCTTCAAAAACAATAATGAATGATAAAGGTACACTTTTAGAGTTTTTGGCATATTTTGAAAGTTCACAAACATTGTTATATAAACATATAAGAGTGAAAATTTACTCAAAGTGAAATCCATATCTTATGATCTTACAATCATTTAATCATTATTCTCTAAATGTTCAGAAATATATTCTTTATGCAATAAATAAACAAGTATATTTGACAACTTATAAAAATATGTTGCATATAACTTTACGTCAGTTTTATCTTTCATTTTGAAACATTAGGCATGAAGCAACATCCTTTTAAAAGGATATTTGCTTCCATAAAATCACTGTCCTAGTTCCTAGATAATTTTATTGCACAAGTTTACTGTTTTCTTTTACAATGTTGTAAGTTAAATATTCTTTTCAGAAAGGTGCATCACTTTTCATTTCTCCATATCTTTTAAGACATCAGTAAAAAATAACCCTCATGCTTGACATGAAACATTTCTGTCAAATCCTCCCAGAAAAACAACCAGTACTCCAAATATAACTATGAAATTTATCTACAAACACAAAAAATTATCAAAATGAAATATTAATATTTTAAAACATCTATTTAAATGTTCAGTATCTTGTGAAAAACAAAGCTAAGAAGAGTATTTATAATGATCATTTCAGTATAAAGTAATAAAAATGCACTGACATTTGACAAGTGCTCACATAAACTAGATTCCTTGGTTCTGCTAGTTCTAGTCTTCACAAGTATCTGCCATGCCATTCACATTGTAGAAAACTAATCCTCATTCTCTCTGTATTCTATTGGTAAGAAGTAAGTTCCAATCAAGCAGCTTCTTCTTGCAAACCACTGCTCTGTGGAACCGACTCCCAAGAGGATGTTTCCCTTGATCACTACAATCTTAACCTGTTGAAGTCTATAGTTAACCATTATATTCCCCACCTATCTGCATAAACTGTACCTCTTACTTTGTAACACTCTACCTTGAGTGGCCTCTGGGTCTTGTACAGGCTAGAGCTCACTGTATAAAAACAAAAAATTAATCAATCTGTCAGTTTTATGTAAAGCTAATTCTTAATGTGCATTATATCAGTTTTTAAGTACAAAACTATGAATTTTGAATATGAAAAATAGTTGCTGTTTTGCAATTAAAATTTAACTACACAAAGCATTTTAAATCAGATCTGTTCATAAAAAATTTGCATAAAAAATATTCTACAGTACAGCATAATTTTAATAATTTAAATATTTTCAGTTACCTTGATTATGGCATAAGTTTAGTTTAGTATTTATTAATCTTCAGCAAAAGACTACTTATAATTTCCTTGATTCTGAATCAAGTTTTATACTGTCTGACTTATAACAATAATCACAATTTAATGTTCCAGTACAATGAAATTTCAAAATTCTGCTTCTTAATTTTGAAGAGACTTAGATTAGTGAACTCTTTATCCAAAGCTCTAATATATTCATTGAATTTGAGCTTGATTAGAAGGTATTGCCTGTAAGGTAATTGTCTGAATGCTTAAAAATAAAATCCATAAGTGAAGATGCAGAGTGCAATAAAGTCCTCATCTTTGACTGATTCAACTTTAGTAACATTAGTTCTGCAACATGAGGGCAGGTATTTTCATCATAAAGAACAATAGGCACAAACAGACCAATTTATATTGTTCAACATAATTAATGTAGGCCAACATGCATCTGAAATTTTGTTCTTCAGTCAATTAAAATGAAATCCATTTTTCAAGATATTTTCATACCATAACATTAATTTCTTTTTATTGAAAAATCATGAAATGCTTCCAATCAAATGTACTGAAGTTGAAGGAAACTTCTTTAAAGATTTTGGATTATTTTCAATTACAATCTTCAAATTCTCATTTATTGACACTTTTAACTGATCACTTTTAGATTTCTGAACTGAAATCTCTATTTGCAAATCATTGAAATCAAAATCTCACTGGTAATTCACTAACAGTATTGTTTCCAAATGTTGAATTTCTATTCTTTGCAATTGGTATAAAATGCAAGAATCATTAAAAAAAAGATTTTCTTTTTCATATTTACAAAAATGGAGTAAAATTTAATGTAAAGAATTTATATTTTAAATACATTCTGAGTTGACAAATAACACTATTAAAAATATCACTTCAAAATATTATTTTAAAAAATGTAAACAGGTAAAGTTTAAAACAAAATTAACAATTTCATATTGAACAAATTAGGTCCATACTGAGTGGTTAATAAAAAAATTCTTGCCCCAATCAACTTAACACCTGAGCATTATTTTGTCATTGTAGATGAAGTGATCTTTTATAAAGTGCTGCCAATTATTCTTGTGCTTATTTTTTTTAAATTGATTCAAATCATTCACTCAACTATGTCAATGTAAAATTTGAATTTTCATAACTTCATGATGACCTAATCATGAAGTTTCTCTTCCTGTAGAAGATAGCTCCATGAGTGTATGATGCAAACACTGGGTGACATGAGCCTATCATACACAACTATTTAGAAGCAGTATGCTCACTTCTAGTATGGAGATTTTGAGACCCAAAATGCAGTATGATTTGCAAGGCCTTTAACATCATCAACTACTGAAATTGTTGATCATGTTCATGATGTTTTACCTGTTCAATGAAAGAATTGCTGAGACACTTGAGATATGCAGGAGAAGTCTTGGGTTTATAATTAAGGAGTAGTTGAGTATGCAGAAGCTGTCAGCAAGTGAGTCTCAAAATGTTTGAATGCTGACCAGGAACTATATCAAGCAAGCATTTTCAGCAATCTAGTTACAATTCATTTCTGAAAAACTTATTGATGATGAAATATGGCTACAACATGCTGATCTGGAGACCAAAAAACAGTCTAAATAGTTGTGTCAGCACTCAAGTTCTCTATAGCTGAAGAAATTCAAGAGTCAAAAATCAGCATGGAAGGCCATGGCTATTGTTTTTTAGGATAAGTATTTTGATGATTATCCCAAAAAGAACAAACAATTAATACAGGACATAACTAATTTGATGTGCCAGGAGACATTGAAGAAAATAACAACAGTGAAGGAAAGCTATGAAAAAGTGTTCTCTTTTTGGAGGACATTGCACTTGCAAACATAACTGGAAAGATGATGGATATTTTGAAGAATTTGGGGTTTGAGAGCAGAGAACATCCATCTTACTCAATGCCCCAACTATTTCCAATTTCCAAAACTTAAAACAAGTTTGAAGAAACTTTTGAATAATTTACAGCAGAAAAGTATTTCAATGACCAAACATCAGAATTCTTTTGGAAGAGTTAAATAAATTTGAGTACTCCTATTGTATTTCTTTAGTTGCTGGTTATTGCTAACTTCTGGCTAAAAAAATTATTACTAAAAAAATAGCACATGACAAAGACAAGTAAGTATTAATTGGTTGAAGAAGTATTTGAAACAGAAAAATCATACAACTGAAACAGACCACATAGCAATGAGTGTGTCTGGAAGTACAATTTGTTTAACTGATGAGTTAATTTGTGGTGTTTCCTTTTGAAATAGAATATTTTCTGGTGTGTGTTATGTCACATATAATTCAAAATTAAATTTAATTGGATAGAACAACTTAACCTTTTTGAAATTCCTCTCAAATCTGTGTTCAATACATTTAACCTCATGTCAGTTTTTGATAATGAAAATCATTTCAAAGATGAACTTAAAAATAAGTTTAAGGATGTTTTTTTAAGATGGACTTGGGTGCTGTACAAAAATTAAAGCTACTCTGAAATTAAAACCAGATTCTAAGCCAATTTTTAGACAAAAAAATACCAGTAGCCTATGCTGCTCTGAATATGGTTGAAAAATGACTGCAAAGTCTTCAGCAAGAAGGTGTAACAGAGTCTGTTAATTACTCCATGTGTGCAGCTCCTATTGTAGTTGTTAAAAAAGCAAATGGAAAGGTCCAGGTATGTGCAGATTACTCAACCAGTTTAAATGATTCTTTGGATGCACATCAGTATCCACTTCCAGTGCCAGAGGATCTTTTCATAAAACTCTCAATGGTGAAATTTGATTTGCAAAGGTTGATCTTTCCAATGCTTTTCTTCAATTGGAAATTGACAAGTTCAAGAGCTCCTTACTATCAACAACTACAAGGGATTATTCCGACTTAACCATCTTAGCTTTGCACTGGATATTTTCCATCAGATAATGGATGCCATGCTGACCAGATTGACAGAAGTTGCAGCATTCATTGATGACATCATTGTTGCAGGAACAAATCAAGATGAACTTTTACATTTGTTTTCTGTTTTCAGCCAAATTCAATAATGGGGATTCTATGTTAAAGCTGAAAAGTGTGAATTTTTCTGAGAACAAATCAAATATCTTGGGTTTATTTTTGACAAAAATGGTAGACAATATCTCAGGAACAAAAAACATGCCAGCTCCAACAAATGTAACAAAATTACATTCATTCCTTGGCTTGGTTAGCCATTACAATGCTTTTTTGCCTGTACTTCATTGAGTTTGTGCACCCCCTCAACAATCTTTTAAAAAAAGCTGTTGCATAGGAGTGGTCTTGTGCATTTCAGGTAGCCTTAAAAAAGGTGAAGTCTTTACTTTCTTCTAATCTTTTGCTGACACAGTATAACCCATCCATAGATATTGGGGTGGTCTCTGATCCTTCCAATTACGTTAATGGAGCTGTCATTTCTCACATTTTCCCTGATGGTATCTAAAAGGCAATAGCTCATGCACCCATATCACTGACACCAACAGAGTGTAATTATAGCCAAATTGAAAAAGAAGCATTAGCAATAATCTTTGGTATTAAAAAGTTCCACAAAATGCTGTTCATACGTCATTTCACTCTGATCACAGATCACAAGCCTCTTGTTAATATTTTTGGATCTAAAAAAGGCATCCCAGTATATACAGAAAACCGTTTGCAAAGATGCTGTTAGATTATAATTTTTCCATAAAATATAATTTAACAAATACAATTGATCATTCTACAATGATCTGTGCAGCCATGGCTTCTGATCCAATGTTTAAAAAAAAGTGATATGCTTCTATCGTACAAAATGGCCAGAAGCATGCACTGACAAAAGAATTCAGCCATTCTTTCAGCGTTGATCTTCATTGTCAGAAATTGACGGCTGTCTTCTTTTTGCAAAATGTGTGATTTTCCCATCTTCATTACACGAAAAAGTGATAAAGCAATTTCATTATGGTCATCAAGGTATTAGCCATATGAAATCCCTAGCACATAGCTATGTTTATTGGCCAAATATGGACAAGCAGTCAGAGAAATTGTTACGCAGATGTTCAAATTGCCAACTGTCAGCAAAATCTCCCAGGAAAACTACACTCAGTTCCTGGTCTACCTCCAAATCATTCTGGTCATGCCTTCACCTTGACTTTGCTGGACCCATCAAGGGGCAGTATTATTTTATCCTTGTTGATGCTTACAGCAAATGGCCAGAAGTTTTTCAGATGAATCACATCACCTCAGATGAAACAATTCTTAAGTTAAAACAAATCTTCAGTCAATTTGGAGTCCTACAGATACTAGTTTCTGATAATGGCACTGCATTCACTTCAGCTGAATTTTCAACTTTCTGTGCACAGAATAGTATTCAACACATTAGGACACCACCTTTTCACCCACAATCAAATGAACAAGTAGAGTGTTTTGTAGATACCTTTAAGAGAGTATTCCTCAAACTCAAAGAGGAGGGAACCACACAAGAAATATTAGAAATATTCCTCAGAAGTTACGGAGCTACACCCAATCCAAATGCACCTAATGGAAATTCACCAGCAGAAGCACTGATGAACTGTAAAGTTTGTTTACACATAGATGTCATCCATCCAGCTACAAACCATTCCCTAAAAAGAAACACAGTGATGGAAGAACAACTTAATCATAATCATGAAGCAGTGAAATGCAAATATGTACCAGGACGACCTATACTTGCAAAAGATTACTGCAACAATAAAGAAAAATGGATCCAAAGATGCATTATACACCGCTTTGGAAATCTTACGAATGATGTGGCTATACAGTTTTCAGTTTGGGTTCGACATGCAAACCAATTATGACTGTCAAATCTTCCAGAGACTCCACTTTACTGCTGGACATTTTATTGGACACCTTTGAACTGTCTCAATAAAGTTCCAAAGTAATGCCAAGGGACAAAGATAGATGTCCAGCAAGAAGTGCACCAAAGAAATCCCATCAACTATGAAGTAAGCCATACTCACTGCAATTAAATTCTCTACAAAAGTCATACAAGATTAAAAAAAAGGGAGGTGTTAGAGGGTGGTTACTTACTTCCCCTTATAAAGGACACTAACTCAAAATACAGTTGAGTTATAACTCTTGCCTGCTAATTGGACTACAGCACTTCTGAATTCAACATGGTAATAAACTGACACATGTGGAATTTATGGTTTAAATCCTGTAGTGGAAGAGATAATCTGCCAAAGAAAAATTACAAAAGGTAGTTAGCAAAAATCTACTTCAATGACTAGAATCTATGCTAATGTTCTCCCCTCCCCTGAATGGCATGACCAATCAGAAAAATCTCTCGATGAACCAAAGCTGTTGTTTTTCCCTTATAAAAGCAGAAGATTTCTGAGCTGGTGAGCTGAACACGCATTTTTGCTCATGAGAAGTGAAGGTTGGACATGTGACCCCATTTTGTTGTTTCTACTTTGCTTGCTGGACTGTTATGACGGACTATTGTTTGAACTGCGATTTGGCTACAAGTGTTGCGGTCGAGAAACAGAAGAAATCTATTGCAGTTGCTACTATAAGTTGACAGTCTTTTCTTTTCTTTTCTACAACAAATCCAAACAAATCCTTGCTGTTGTTAGGCAGTAAATGAATAAAAATGATTTTATTATGTGTTAAAATACACTTGTCTTTTATTTTCATTTGTTCTTGTTCATCTCAACAACCTGGGATATAGCAAAGATGTAGCTGAAATCCTTCAGGGCTGATTTCTACATATTCTTTAGATTCAAATTAAAAAACTTCTATTGGCCAATATTAATACCAAATAATTGAAGAGCAAGCCATACAATACAACACTGCCAACATAATGAGTTAAAATACCAGAAAACAACAGATCACAGTTCTATAGATAATGAATCATTTTCTGGTTGGGGAAGACAACAAGGTGCAGGAAGAAGAGAATGACCAAAATATCAAAACCATCTGCACACTCAGTTTTGATCCCATTATCATTCAGATGAGGTTCAACTGTCTCCAATCAATATCTACTTCAAACATTTAAGCAGCCATGAAACAGTTTGAGTTCTCATAAAAGAACAGGTTTCAGAGACCAAATTCACTGACTTTAGGTGACCTTATAACCACAGTTATTGACATGTTTCATAACCTCAGAATTCCAATTCTGGTAAAATGAATTCAGTGTTATCAAATAATACCTCGTTAGCCAACAGTAAAAGTGACTAAGAGTTGAGAGCAAATGTTAAGACTGGCACTGAAAAGATCTTTTACATTTCTTAAGGTAGCCTTGTAATGATCAAAATAAATATCAATATTCTTGTGTGAATATATGTTCCCAAAATGTACTTATTATCTTGACACATACACACATTATATATTTCCAAGAAAACAAAAGTAACAAAATTGCTATTATAATAATGCAAAATGAATTATCCAAAGTAAGTAACACATTCCAAGAAAAGATTTCCTGTTATACATCTTTTGATTACATGGAGTCATTTTATATTTCTTACAATCAATATCAAATGGAAAAGTTATATCTCATAATAAATGCAATGAAGACTACAATTGCCATTAAACTGCCCATGGAAATGCAGCCAATATTCATACTCTAATCTGGATACAAATTTTTGAGAAGAAACACGAACAAATACTTATCTAGACACGTGAAATGTTTAGAAATTGAAGGCTTATAGGCAAAATGCATTATTTGCAATATATAATTTTAAATATTAGAATGAATTATGTGCATTTCCTTAAAAACAAAATATATTTAAAATTTGTTTTGAACTAAAATGATATCTACAGGGACATGTGAAAGTATAGGACCTATACTATTCTTTAAGAAAATCATTTCTGTTACTAACATGAAACTTGAAATGAATATAGTAAATACTTAGTATATGGTATGTATAAGGAGAAATAAAGAAATTTTTGTCTATAAATCTATTGATAAATACAATAGAAAGTCACACACAAAAGTTTTGGACACAGTATTTAATATTTAATGGCATGTTTATTATCTGATATGACAGCTGTCAGATGGAATAATTTAGGGTAGACATTTTACAGATATCAATTTTATCCTATTCTTTTTGTAAAGATCACTCAAATTTTGGGAATTCCTCTGGTGAACTTGAAGATTTTCTAGTCGAAGCTGGCTAGCTACATCACCTGAAAAACCCTTACTTTCTTCACTTGGAAACACCATTTTCACTGCAGTATGTATGGGATATTTTATCTTTCTGAACTATACAACTTTGTTTTTTTAATCATTTCACCCCAAGCAAGACAATAAAGCCATTAAGACACAAGGAGTTACAAAGTGTAAAATAATATGAGAAAAAGAAAAACATTATTAAAGAGAGAAAACAAGAATGGGATTTAAGAAGACAGAAGATAACATTGAGTTTAAATTTTAATGATGAGACACTTTCGCATCTAGCCAAAGACATTCAATTTTCCTTTGGGGGGGGGTTCTTTTGAACCAGGATTTCTAACTAAACCATCAAATAGGATTATAAGTTAGGTTAGAATGATTAGGATTAAAATTGATTGGAAAGCAAGAAGCTGGAAGAGTGTTCCACAAGTGAGAAGTATGAGAGATTAAACTGTTAGTATAGAACTTAGTTACATCTAGCCATTTCAACTGTAAAATGAGAAAATTTTGCTGACAATCCAGTGCAGCACTTAAATTCATAAAATCTATGTACCAAAGAGGAAAACTTGTCAGAACAATTACCATTTATAGAAAAAGCATAAGAAAGTTACATTACAGTAATTACCATTTATAGAAAAAGCATAAGAAAGTTACATTACAGCCATAAGAATGCGACTAAAATTGAGATGCCAGGTCAGGACCAATAATACTAATAATAAAGAATCTCTAAATATATAGCAGAAGCACCAAACCAGATAGAACATCAGTATTCAATGAATGACTTATGTCTAAGATAGATTCTGATGAGAAGAAATTGTCTGGCACAACACAATGAACCAACTTTACGAGCAGTAGAACTAGCAAGTGATTCAATATAATCTTTCCACTTCAGGTCAGTGGAAAATATTAACCAGAGAAAATACAATGGATACCTGGAGGTTAGCATCAGCTATGCTGATAGGAGGCAAAAAAAAAAGATTCTCTCAGATGATTAAAAGAGATCAGTTTCATTTTGAAGGTGTTAAAATTAATAAGTTATTTCTTGTTCACATTAATGAAAGATTGTAGGTCATTTTTTTTTTTTTTATATCAGCTGCCAATTATCCCTTATCAAATGAATGAAACTTACCATTAAGACAGGAGTAAGGCAGTTGTGCCATCATCATAAATATTGAGTTGAGAACTGATGATATCAAGAAAGTGATTGATGAAAATTACAAACAATATAGACCCAGGATACAGCTCTGTGAGACACTGGCATTAATGCAAAAAGATCTAGAAGAGTGGCAATTCAAGCAACTTTCATTTTGTGATTTGATAAAAAAAAAAATTGAATCAGATCAAAAATTAATCCTGAAATACCATAACCTTTCAACTTGTGAAGAAAACCAACATTCACCATTCTTATCTGAAGCTTGATAAACTCTTTCAATAATAATAATTGGCAGCTGATCTATAGAAGTAAAAGTCATATTGCTTATCTGAAAGAAGACCCTGTAAGGTGAGATGCTTAACTAATTCAGAGTTGATTAGAACTTCTAGTACTAGGCCAAAAAAAGGGAGAAGGCTAAACAGTCAGTAGAAGGTTTGGTAGAGTTTCTTAAAGACAGAAACAATAGAAGAGAATTTCCAAGAAGCAGGTAAGCAAGAAGCTGCAAGGCATTTATTATAGAGTTTAGAGAGAAGAGAAACCAGTTCAGGAGTGCATTTTGTTAAGGACTATTGCAGAGATACTATCAAGTCCACATGCGTTGTAAGGGTCCAGTTTAGAGACGACAGCAGAAACCATAAAAGAAATTGTATGCAGATCACACAATAGAGACACAGTTCAGGCAAAAATACTCAAAATGATTCAAGAATAGTACTGGTAGAGAATTTACAGGCAACACATTGTGCTTTATCAGCAGAAGATATTAACACCTCAAATTGAGTGAGGAGGGAAGGGATAGAAGACATACTCTAATTTAAGACACTATTACAGAGTTTCCAGTAGGCATGAGATCCAAACTTATTAGAGGCTATACAGTGTCAGCAAAGAGTTGGCCTCTATGAGGACATATTTACCATTATTACGAGTAGACACAAAAAGGAGTTTGTTGTGATCAGAGCTACAATGCTGATACAGAAGAAAATGAAAGCAGCTGAACATGCAGGTGTGAACCAAGGAGAAGATTCACCAGGTATTTCCTAGAAGGCACCAATGCTGGCTTTTATCCAAGAAGTAGTTTGAGTAATTTTACTGATGGAAGTATGTTTTCCCTTGTATTTCCTGATACATAGCACAATGTAATATTCATTCAGTTATATGTAGTGTGTTCATAACATTGGAGAAAAATCAACCCCTAATACTTCAACCACGTTCCATGTTAGGATGTGTCATATGAAGTATTCATCTTTCTCCAGATGTGCCTTGAACTGTTACCACCAAAGAATTAGATTTTAGTCATGTCAACCTCAGAAATGAAATAGGTTTCTTGAGATGCAGCTGGGCTTGAGCCAAAGGGGATCTTTCTAGGTGTCTGAGAATACATTTCTACCTGGTAGAATGCCTGATTAATTCTATCCTTGCTTAGTCTTATGCCAGCTTCCAGCAGATTCTTCTAAAGTTCTCATGTTGTGAATGGTATATACACTACTTTCCAACAAATGGCTCTAACTGCACACCTTCACTTACTTTACAAGAATGACCTTTTTCAGACAGATCAATAGTCAAACCAAATTATTTTCATTTTTGAATGATGGCTATAATGCTACTGAGTGGAATCATGAGTTTATTGGAAATCTTTTGATATCCCATTCCATAATTATTCTTGAGAGAGCTCTTTTGTCTTTGCCATTATGAAAAATTTTGCATGTTCTGGCCAGATCTTCAGTGATCATTTAAATCAAATACTAAGTTGATAGTCATGATGTGTTTCATACTCTTATAGATTGACAGAAATTTTCAAATTAATCATTTTAATAGAATTCAAATCCAAATTGCAATTTTAATCTTGTATCCAAAACTTTTGCATGTTATTCTCTGTTGCACTTGTCAGTGAATTCATGTATAGACAAAAATGTCTTTATTTCTCCTTATACATAGAACATACTACATATTTAATATAATCAGCTCAAGTTTTAGTTTCATAACAATAGCAGGGTTATTTTCTCAAAACATTTTGTGTATCCAATGCTTTTACATTACTTCAAAAATTATTTTTAGTGGCAACCCATATTTGAGAAGATACTCTATTTATTTATTTTCATCTACCAGCCTGAATATTTGAGAAATCTTATTAAAGATTTCTTAAATAACATTTCTTGAATATTCAAGCCAGTAGATGAAAATAAATAAATATACTGTTTAATAAATAAACATAGCATCTACTCAGATTTGGGTATCCACTAAAAATAAAATTTAAGTAATAAAATCTGACAGATTAATAAATAAAAATCCATACTTCTTTAGATGTTACTGTATGTAAAAGTTGATATTCCAAAAAATTTAATTCATATTTAATAAACTACTTAGTCATGCAATGGAGGATTCACTCCAATTAAGCTAAATAATTAAAATAGCCATTGTCTTATTGAAATATAATACAAGATATATATATATATATATATATATATATATAGTTATCAGTAAGATGTATAATTATAAAATAGATAACATTTGTAACCCGGATTGCTAGATTTGTGCCATAGTTTTAGGTAAAAGAATCATGCTATATCAAACACTAATGTGCCATTATCTTGGATAGCTTTTTGCAGGCATGAAATGTTTGATTATATCCTTTATGTTCAGATTTTGTCAGATAATCATACTAATTGCTTTAAACTTTTATTCAACATTTAATAATCTTGATAACATTGAAACAAAATAAGGCAAAATATTTCAAATGGTAAAGTAAATGCTTTCTAATTTTATCATTTACAAATATATAAAAAAAACAAAAAACACAACAACTACTAATAAAAGTATTTTATCTTGTCTCAATATATTAATGGACATCTTTTCAACAATAATTAAAACAGAGTTTGTTAGTTTTCTCAGACATATAAAAATTAAACAGCTATGTTTAATGGTAACATCTTGAAAAAAAATTAATTTCATCTACAGTAAATCTAGAGGCTGAAAAATGTTTTAAATGAAAAATTTAAAATGATAAAAGTCGATTTATATATTCTGTCATTGACATAAATCAGATCAGATATTGTGACGCTGAATAATGTAAGTTTTTATGATTATTATAGGACACCAATATTCTCTTCAAAGAATTTACTAAAATACCAAAATTAATTTAAAATATTTTCTTAATACTCCACTCAAACAGCAAATGAAATTTCTTTTGAGAAATTGAAAGTTTTCATGCTTAGCTTAGTACAGCACAAAGCTATATTTATAGTCAGTGATTAGTCAAACTCACTACATGAGTAATGATCTGTGAGATTAGATTGCAAAGCATTGCTCTGTGATGATCAACATACATATTACACTTAGATTAGTCTGAATAGTCTATTTTAAACAAAGTATAAATATTAAAGATATTTTTTTCACAATGTCAAGAAATAAGAATTTCTCTTGCATCTTGTATTTATTTCCTCCTCAGTATAACTCAAGATATGTTTGCCATGAAAGTCAATGATAGTTTTAATAGTGATGTAATATTAAAATTATTTCTGATGAAACTATTCATAGAGTTTCTTAAAATTGTATCATGCAACCTTCTAAATTAAAAGTTTACCTCACTTCTCGATGAACTCTTCTACTAAGACTGAATAAGTGAACTGCATTTTTCTCAGTCAGTTCATTCACAATCTGCCCTTACTGTTGTTGGTTGAGATTTGATTTAAGAAATAATATGTTAACCAAACTATTTACATTCCATCATCACCAATCAGATTGAACTACCACCAGTCACGGTGAATGGATGTCTTTTTAGGGAAACTCCATTCCTTGAGAGACTATTGGGCCTTAAACTCACTACAAACATCAAGTGAAACTTGTACATATGATCCATTGCTAAAAATGCTGGAAAGATGGTTGGTTCCTTGTACCACTCCAGTAAGTATTGACTCTTTGTGCTAAACTCTACTTTTACAAGAGCCAGATCAAGACTAAAATGGTGTCATATTTGGGTAGGAGCTGTTCAGTCCTCACTTTTCAGTCTTGATAGAGTTCAAAAGCATATCCAAGTCCTTAAGGGTGACAAAATATTTTCCACCCTCCAACCCTACTCTCACAGACGGGATGTGGCAAGGCTTCCACTGCTCTATCACTACATCCATGGAAAGTGTTCAGATGAACTGCATTTCTTGGTTCCATCTAGTTCTAACCTTCATAGCTAGAACCTGACATGCAACTCACATTGTAACAAACCACCCTCATTCACTCCATATTTCCTTGGTGAAAAGTTCCACCCAAAGTTTCTTCCTGCTAACCATTTCTCTGTGGAACAGACTCACAAGAGGACGTTTCCCCAATCACTACAATCTTAACCTGTCTAGGGTTAACTGTTATCATCCCCACCTATCCACATAAACTGCCTCTTACTCTATAATCCTCTACCTCGAGTGGCTCTTGGGCCTTGTATAGAATGAAACTTACTGTAAAAAAAAAAAAAAAAAATGATCATCTCCCAAGGTAGCATCTTTTTCAATTGCAATAAAAGGTCAGGATCAGTCCCTGATACCTGAGGTATTCTAATAGAAGAGTACCAAGGGAGCTGAGCAGTTTTTGTTAGCAATTCCATGATATTCCCACTTTAAAATATGACTATAAGTGATATTCCATTTGAATAGAACAGAAGATATTATCTTTTTGCAATTGCTTGATAAACACATGCTACTAAACTAGGAACAATTTCCTTGTTAATATTTTTCTGAAAAGTGTTCTCTTAACCTTTAACAGTTTTTAAAATCTATATACTGTTTACATTATTTATATAAATGGATCATATAAAAAGAAAAAAATATACAGTACTTTTTTTTGAAAATATTTTTAATCTGATATTATTTTTTATTACTATAAACATTATTTTTTTAGTGAGTACACATGTCTGAGTTGCTATAACTGTTTTTTTTTTATTTTATTAAACAATGAAATTAATAACAACCACCAACATAAATTGAACTCTTTTTTTTTATCAGGGAAACCACTTCTCAAGGCAAAGTGTATCTCTACTAGCTCGGACATGGAGGATGGCCTGACAGTGCAAAGTTGGAATTACCTATTGAAGTTTAATAAAATAAGAAACAGGGATAGCAAATGAAACACATGTATCCAATGAAAGTAACATTTATAGTAATAAATAACATACATATAGTGTATATTTAGGCAAGAAAAATTCATTTAAACAAATTGTATTAAATTCAACTGAGAAGGTCTGTTTAATTTTTTTATTGTATTTTATCAATTTTCAAATAAGTTGTTGAACATCTAAATCAAAATTGTAGATTAAATGTCCAAAGTTCATGTTTTTGTTCTTATACTTTCCAACTATTTTGTCATTATCATAATATTATTAGTACAAATCTTTATTTACAAAGATTAAGAAAAAAAATAACATTCCTCAAATTTCCAATGAGAGATGCTCTTTAAATGCAACCATGAAGGTTCAATAAGGATGCATGCAAAGCAGAAATAGTGAAAAATATATTTTTTAAGTGATCTTATCAATTTAACTAATGAAATAAAATGTCAGAAAAAATTTAAGACAAATAATTTTGATAACCTCTTCAATTGCAATTCAAATAAAGGTAGGTAGTATAAAAATAAAAATTACTATACTCTCCTACCTACATTATGAGAAATCATTTTTTTCAAATTGCTGAGGACATAAAAAAACAAAAATGTATTCAGAATGTAATTTATGGGACATTTCATTTTCTATTATCTTTCCAGGAACAAATTTATTTCATAATGTCATTTTATTCAATCTATATGAGTAAATGTTTCAGCATCATAAAAGTAGAAGAAACATCAAATGATATCAAATTGAAAAGATCAAAGGAGCAGAAAAGTACAAGTACTTAATTATAAAAATATTTATTCTTGATAAAATAAAACCAAATGATTTTAAAAAAAATTTCAGTCTAATAAATTTAGGTATTTTCCGGGATAAGGAGTTATTTACATTTGGACTAAGGTCCTCATCTTTGCTGTTATTAGCAATGTTTCAATCATTATGCCCTCTGGTTTTCTTCCAATAAACTGAACCCTTTAGTAGATTCTTCTCCTCTATGTATAAGGATATCTTGTCTGGTTATTTTTAGTACAGCTTGCAACTTAGTCTGCCTGTATGATTCAGCCCAGGGTTTGAACTATACTCTACCCCAAAATTCACAAACCAACACCTTAATTTACTAGGCTATTATCCCATGAAACATTCCTAAACCTAGAATTTAGAGCCTTAAACTTACTGCCTGCCCGATGCAAAATGTTGTCCTAACAACAAAGAGGAGGACATTAGTCTGAATGTAAATAATGTAAATAGATTTCAATACAGACATGCTTAAAGCAATAAAATAGTTAAGTACAACAAAAATGCAAACAGGATATTTTACTGAAAAGTAAAGATAAAAAAACATTTTAAATAATTAATTTCATAAATATCTAAACAGAACAACTAGCAAGAGGAATACAAAATTTTGCTACTCCTTTGCTTTGTACAGCAAAAAAATCTTTTTAAGTTAAAGCTATCTTATTCGTTTATGTATTATGACAAAACTTAAATTATGTTAAAGTATTTTTGGTAAGAAAAATGTAAACCTTATAAGTAGTTAAACAATTTTATATGACAGAGAAGTAAAATAGAAAAGTCAACTTGGAGTTTAATAGATAATTATAAAATATTTCTTTCATTAAAATTTTATTAATACAATTTTTAAATTATTACATAAATTATGATATAAAGAACATCTCAGGAAATAAAAAATACCAAACTGTTACTACTAGTACTTTATATTAGTTAATAACCGTTAGTCAGTTCTTAAGCTTGATTTAAACTTGAGTCAAATATGATATTGTTTGATGGTGATGGTTAGTGCATATGCATCCAAGCATGATCATTTCTTACAATCATTAATAAAAATGGTTAAGTATTCTGAAATCATTCAGATGCAGTCAATGATCACAAGTATGTAGATTTCTTTTTCTGCTGGTGCCAAAAGATAATGCAGCTTTTGGACCACACATAGCTGGGAATGGTTTAACAGGACAACATTTGTTTCAAACTGAAACTTCTACTTAGAATGAGAAAAGTTCTCAATACTTTGATTCTTAGGTTTTAAAGAAAGTTTAGTTAATCAGCTAAACACAATATGATTAGAGGGGCATAAATTCTATGAAGCTATAAGCTTTAGCTTATAACTTCAGTGAATTTTTATGGTATCTTATGATTGATTTATTCTTTATAAGAAATTTATTATTCAAGCTTAGTATTTCTTGCATTGACTTCTTAATAAATATCCCTATTTGACTTCTGATCAAAATCAGATTCTGATAATACAGATGCATATGACTACAGGTATAAGTTGGTTGCCTAAGTATAGGTTATTGTCGATACAAATCAATACAATTTTTTTACCTGAGGTTGCTGGTAAGGAAAGCTATATAAAAAATAATGCTGCTCTGAAAATAATGTCTGACCCAGTAGTACTGGCTATTTATTGTAAAATCATTTTTAGGTTATGTGTATGTGTGCATGCATACACACAAAAGAAAATATTTATAATTTTTTTACATTTCCATTAATAAAAAGATTAAAGATTTTAAAATACTTTCTAAAGGAATTTCTTATTCTTATCTTTTATCTTTAAACAAAAAAGAAATCTCTCATATTTCATATTCTCAATGGAAGGTTTTTGTTAGCAAATTTATTGTTTTTTTTCTATGTATACAAAGATAAATATTTTGCATTTTTATTTTCATGGCTGTAAGTGATAAGGAAACAAATGTCTAGCTTTTAAAATTGAACCAGATCTTAAATTCAAAAATAGTCATTAAACAAGTGTCCTTTGCTTGTTTCTTAAATATATTTATGACTTTACTTTTTACAAATTAATATTCATAGTAAACATAGATATTAAACTTTGATCAAACTGAAAATCTCTTGAAAATATCAACTGATACAAAAATGCTTTAAGATTCTATTTCAAAATCAAAATTTCTATAGAAAATATTCCTATAAAAAAGAAATGTATCCACTCTTACTCAGAACTAGAATGTGAACTTAATACAAAAGATTTCAAATAACTGGATGGATCAGATATAACAAATTTAGTATAGATAAGGAAATTGAACATAGAATAGGCTGTGCTAGGAGTAGTATTGTACTACACCACAAGATGTTATGAAATCAAAACATTAGCCAAGTCATGTTCTTAAATAGCCTTGTAAGATCTAGTCTCATATACCAGGTCTAAAAGTAAAATTGTCCAAATCATGTAACAGCATAATTATCCATCCCAAAAAAGTTTTCAGATAAGACGTTTGGCTAACTTGACACCATTTGTCATATGAATCACTGAAAAAAAAAAAACCTCTGCGTTATTCAGCTATTAAAGAACAGGTTAAAATCATTTTTTGTTGGCTGTCTTTCCAAATGAGCAATGGTGAGGAAAAAGATCATTCAGGCCTTCAGTAATGGTACCAACATTCATACACTGGCTTCCATCTTCAAAGTCCATTCAAGAACCATCAAGAAAACAGTGAATAAGTTTAAAAAAGAGAGAACAGTAAAGAGGAAAACTGGATTAAACATCACAACAGGAAGCGGGATCATCATTTCAATGTAGAGTTAAAGAGATCAATTAGAAAGGATCCAACTCAATCCATAAGACATTTGTCATGTGAGAGAGGAATTTCAGTTATGACAATCCAAAACGCAGTGAAAAAAGACTTTAAAATGAAATCGTAGGTGAAACCTGTGATGCAACTTGTTACTCCAGTACAAAAAGTTAGGTTAGAGAGGGTGAAGATCATCTTGAATAAGTTGAAAAATTAATTCTGGAATAATATATATTTGAACTATATTTCAATACTTCATGAGTTTCCAATCCATAGCTATGATTAATTAATGTTGAACATGTGATTTTCCTTTATGATCGATTTCATCACGATTCTTCTGTTAAGCTTGGAGAGTAATTATACATTCTTATTGCTCAAAGTAGAGCACAACAGTGTTATAAAAACCTTGGAGAATTCCAATAAGACATCTGTAATCACTTCTAAGATATAACAGTTCAAAACTTAATCTAATAAGTGGACAATTTTGCTGTTACACGATTTCGACAAGTTTGCTGGTACACCTGGTAAATGCCATTCATGGTGCCCAACTCCTTCAGAAATGTATAAATTTTCAGCTGTATGAAACAAAGAACTGTATCAAATAACAAAACTTGAAGACTCAACAGCAACAACAAATAAATGGATAGTGCAAGTAACTCAAAAAGAAAAATAATGACATAATCAAAATGTTGATGTTCCACAATATTTTAAACAAAATGTTAAGGACTCCTCCCCTCCAACCATCAATACTAGAAAGAGTAACTATAGTGAACTTGAGAAAACTATTTTTCTGGAAAACACTCTTTTGAGAGAAAGATTTTTATAAATTTCTACTGACAATAATGCTAACTGTTCCATCAATGAATGCCAAATGCTTCCATATAAGGAAACAGCTAATCTCACCCTTACCATTACACTCTTCTATTTATTCAAAATAATTCTGGTTTTCACATCTAAATTATCCATTGTTTTCTTTTGCTAATTTAACAAAATTCATAACAAAAGAATATTCATAACAAAAGATATTCCCCTGGAACTCAAGACTATAATAAGCAGTTATACAAAGGATAAGATGAAAAAAAATCAAGATTTAATACATATAAAATGCAAAGCAAAGTTAACTTACGTTTTTTGTGTTTCTGCATTGATAAAAATTTCCATCAGAATCATTAAACTGGAGATCTCCTGCAACACAGCCCTTTGATGTTGCCAGCTGTAATTTAAAATTTCAACTTTTATCACTATGCTTAGTTTCTACTCAATGCTCTTACTATTAACAGCTAAAAATATAAAAGATATACATCTGTAATGTCAGTTTGCATAATAAACAAACTATTTCTAACATATTCATCTGTACAAAAAAAATTATTAAAAATAGATATCCTTCTTATAAATAACATGTTGAATCTATGAAGATCATAATAATGGCAACTTTGTCATAACAAAGATATATAAAATGTTAATCTACTTAAAATGTCTATTACTTAAGTTTTATAACTTATTCTAAAAAGCATACTTTGAATTGAAATGTTTGTTAGAATTCTGAAAGAATGTTTTCAAGTAATCCATTAAAAATCATCAGCTAGTGAGTTAGTTGAATGAAACTGAATAAATTAATAAAATACATTTTCAGCTAATGTTTGATTGCATCACTCAATGAATATCAAATGGCTTTCCTCATAATTTAATCCAAACAATATTAAAACATTTTTCTGTATTCTTAACCTGAATATTAATAAATTATAGAAAATGAAAACAACTATATTTCATGCTAGTAAAAAATATAGAATTATGGTTTAAGAATTTTATATATGGTCAAACCAAAGTAATGGTAAAATACCAATGACCATAAAAATAATTATATGAACATTAAATGAAAACTATAAAACTCAAAATCAGCATAATTTATGATATTAAGTAAAGGACCACCACGCTATCATTAAAATTTTAGAAATATTTGTGCCTTAAAAAATAACACTGCAAATATGTACATATGTATTTTTAAAAATACATTGAATTATTATTTTACTTCTTTGCAGATCTTTGTTTAAATCTAATTCTTTAAAATATATTAAGTAATAAATTTTTATATTTTTTAAATTTTACTGCATAAGATAAATGTTTCATATTTTTTTTATTTTCAAGTTAAAAAGATTTTATATAAGTATTAACAGTTTCCTTTCAAGTAATCGTACCAGATGAATTTTATGAAATTCACAGAATATACAAACAAGCTAATTTAAGTATCTTTTCATAATCCAATCTAATTTTACACAAGATTTTTATTTCCTGAAGAATGAAAAAAATAAAGAAAAAAGAAAGAAACAAGAAAATAATAAGACAATATTAAAATAATCTCTCCCATAATGAATGAAAAAGCATATATAAACTTCATTATTTCCATTTCATCAATATAGAGAAAAAAATGGTTGACATATTTTTTCATACTATTACTTTATTTTATAATTCATAACTTTTTAGCTGCTTCCAGTCAAATGTGATAAGAGTAATCTTTGTCAGATTTGGTATGCTGACTAGTAAGTGAAATTAGAATGTTACTTTTATTGATAAATTAAATTTAAGATGAATTCACAATCAGGTGTTCTAAAAGTTTTACAGAATGTATGAGCTACTGAACAAAGAGATTGAATTCACGACTCCAAGAATCAGGGAATAAACAGGGGAAAAATAATTCACTAGGCCTGAAGTCTACTTGGCTCTAGCTTTTTGATGCTTTGTTAGGTAATGGGAACCATATGATACTCAAGTCCAATCTTAATTTGCTGACAGTGTCTTTCTTGAGTGCTATGTGTACTGACTTATTTATATGTACCCTCCAGTGTAATATTTTGTCAATTATAACTTCTTTCCAGAATGAGAAGAACATTTTCTTCTTTTTCTCTGCCCAATACAGTAGACCTAATTTTAAGATTCCTCCTTCACTAGCATTATCACTTTGTAGTGCTTTTCCATGTATATTCTCAATGAGTTATTTTATGTTTGTATTCCTTACCTTAGCAGCATATATGGAATAAAAAGGTCTCGATTATTTCCATTTCAAACACAAGCCTTATATTTTTGAAATAGCTGTAATGTTCTTTTGAAATATTTATTTTTACTATCTTCAAATCATTTGGATGCTTTGCTATAGTCATCTGAAGTAGATCATATATTAGATTGCTTCTTTCATGTTTTTGAAAACAATAAAGAAACTAACTGCTAATCAATCTTCATCTCATTGTTACAGGCTGATGATAAATGTTTTTTAAAACTGTAAAACCCATATACACTGCGTGCCAAATTATTATCGAGATAACATTTTTTCTAATATTTCAAAAACTGTCCAATCAATTCACACAAAATTTTCACACAATGTTGGCAATACTGACCTGCGCAATCACTGAAATTTTCGTACTGATCTGCGCAATGTAAACAAACTGGTGCCATATTTGTTATCAGCACTGTGATTTGAGCGTGCCAAATTATTAGAAAAGTGTAATATATTATTACAGTGATTGTCATTGATTTAATATTCATACTAAATATGTGAAATGGCTATTCAAGCTATTATATAATATCCTATTAAGTTAAAAAATATTTTCATATTAAATAAATTAAGATTTTTCTTCAAGCAACCCATATTATATCATAAGATTTTTCTTCAAACAACAAATACTTTTAAAAATTATAACATGGCTTTGTGCATAATGTCTGAAATGTAAAAACAAATAGTAAAATAGTAATCAATAGGTATCAACTTAACCAGTATTTGCACTGTGTTTTAATTCATAGTTTTGAGATTCAAAACACAAATGTCTTGCTTTCAATTTTAAAATTTAATTAGATACTTGTCAAATAGTGAATGCTGTACATTTATTTTCAAAACTATAATGCCATATAAATTAAAAAGCATAATTTGTTCAAAGAGATTCAAAATTGTCCATATGGTATATTTCTTCATGTGTTCATAGTAAGAAAACAAATGTCAAAAACCTCAAATATACATACAAAAGATAAAGTTGTAGTTATTTATATAAGTGAGATTCTAAAAGTAATTATTTCTATGGAATCTACAACAGATACAGGAAGCATAATAACACCATTGAATAGGGCAAATTTTCAGCTAGAAAAAACAATTTTTTCAACAGTCACCATAATTGGCTATGTATTTTCACAAGTACTGAACAAAAGCCTGAATGCTGCACTTGAAATGTGGCCTGTCACACACATCACTGTTTTAACAGCTGAAAAGGCAATAACTTCTGTCTAACTGTATTTGCATCAACTGTCTGGTCTCTGTAAACATTCAACAAGCATCAATGAATATCAAGTTTTTCTGCATGTAGGAATTCAATAATACACCTCTGCTTTATACACACATGTTAGACTGAATTTTACTGCTTATTTGTTACTTGTAAACAAAGTAAAAAAACATTATGGGTTACTGGTAGGAAGGAGCAACCTCTACTGCTCTAGCAATAACATCCATCTCCACTGTCATAGGCTTACATAATAAAATAGAAGACATTACTTTCGGAGATAACCTCATATAGTTCCATATTTAACATATGAAAAGTTATGTTTACTCCTATGGCTAAATAAAAAAGTACATCTATGTTAGAATTCAAAAGAAAAATTAATAAATCTTTCAAAAGCAAAGCAATAAATCCATCCAAAAGCAAATCAAATTCCACAAGTAAAAATTGATCATGAATCATGAAAAGGATAGAGATCTCAAACCTGAAATAGATGTCATTCTAAAGATAGAAACTACACAAGTATTTTGAAAAGCATAATGAATGCATACACTATCAATAAAAATATGAGTAACTGAAAATATCAACTTATTGCTACAGTTTCAATATAGATTCAATTTGCATAAAGATGTGAAAAGAGTATGCAGACATCTTTACATATGGATTATTAGTTCAGGAAAAAGAATGACACTTTTAGAAGAAATAGTAAACTAAAAGAGAGGAAACAGATTAATAAAAATATTTTAATGATTTACGTATTTAAATCATGCAAAACAACATTTAGTTATAAAATTGCACTATCTAGTTTGTTCTCATCAGATAAGTAAACTTAATATGAATACTATGAAAATAAAATAATTTTAACATATGAATATAAAAATCAATAAATTTGCCAACTTCATAAATCATTAAGTAGACGTAATAGCAAGAGTTAAGCTGCTTAATAAATAATTAAGAATGGGAATGTTTAACCAGAAATTTGCTTAATGAAATAATTTTGATAAGATGGTTGTTTAGTGCTAAACTGAAATTAGATTTTTCAATAGAAATCAATAAATTTAAAACAAGATCCTCTCATAAGCATTAACAAATGACTTAAATGAATATTGGGGGAAAATATTTGGGATCATTCAAAGAATATTCCAAATTCAAACCCAGAGCCTTCTCACTCTTCTCTGACTGATCATGTTTTCAAGGATATAGCTGTACTCACCATGCTTGGGCAACTGCAGGTTAGTGAGTCTATTTAACCCATAGTTGGAAGTTTTGAATTCAGAGTTGTCCTCCTCCTAGACTGGTTGCTACCCAAGGCTATAGGACCCAGTCGGTCTTGCTACATACCCATAGCTAGGTGGTGAAAAAATGGATTCATACCTTTTCTAAGGATATTTGCATGTAAGTTAGTGTAACAAACTCAACTAGAATGTGAACTCGGCTTTCCAGTTCCTCAACCCAAGTCGCTATCCACCATGCCTCCACAAAGAATATTACAATTTTGCTTATATTTGTATAGCATCATTTTTCATTTCCTATTTCAGTAATTATAATATTCTAATACTAACATATAGTAATAATTTTACCCCAATAGTATGACATTAATGTATAAAAAAAAACACTATGTGAGACAAGTATATTCCAGTTTCCTGACATGCTTGGCTTTAAGGCTTCCTTTTTGTTTATCATTAAATGGCAGATAAAATATTTCTGTAACAGTATCTTTATTAGAACTATAGATATTAAAATAATTTCATGACACAAAAACTGTTTTAGAGCAGTGGAAAAATGCTGAAAGTTTTAAAAGCATGTTAATTATGTAAGTATATATATATATATATATATATATATATATATATATATATATATACACAAATATGATAAAGTGGAAGAAATTCTGTGTAACATGTTTCATCATCATAAAAATGAAACAATTATAGTTGATTAATGTTCTATTAATTGTGTTAATATTTTTTAATAATTTTAAACAAACATTAACATATCAAAAATAAAATTCACTTTAAAATTTTTATTTAAAACAAAAGATTTTAATATTTGTCTATACAGGATGCGATGAATAAATTGTCGCCTAAATTAAGCAAAAATGAAAGTAATGCTCTCTCATTTTAACAGATATATTTACCAAAATTACACAAAAATAGCTTGAAATACTAAAGACTACATTTATTCAATAAAATCACCATTGACTTCAACCACAGCCTCCAGTTAACTTTGGAATTTCCTGCCACTTTACTGGATGGTCTCCTTGTTTAAATTGGTGAATGCTGCCATAATCCTTGCCTTCATTTCATCTTTGATGTTACAAGAAGTTTTGTTGGTCTTTCACCCAAATGCACCCCACACATAATGATCAAGGGTTTTGCAGTCTGAGGAGTTAGGTGGCCAGATGTAAGGGGTGATGTGGTTGCAGAAATTGTCTGACAGCCATGACTGGGATCTCCTGCTTGTGTGGCATGGTGTAGAGTCTTGCAGCCAGGCATAGAGTCTTCCAGTAGCATTCCTCTTGACCCAGGACAGCACTAACTCTTCAAGGCACTTGATGTAGGCCTTTGTGTTGAGTTTGAGGCCCTCACCTACAAATTTGGGAGTTTGTTTCTTATCAGAATGATCAGAGTGAGTTTTCTGAGCTGCCATACCATTAGACTCAACAAACTCTTTCTGAATCCTCTGCACTATCCTCAGATTGATACTGGAAATGTTCATGTTGGAGCTTCCAGTGTGAAAGCCAAGCAGTACAGCATGCTGCTTCCAAATTTCTGGTGGAGTGAATTGTGTCATGGTGCTCTTTTTCTCACAGATGGGGCCCTACTGACTCTACTATACTGTGCGGTTGACAAAATCAAAAACAAACAATGCACATGTGTAAAATTAAAAATATAAAATGACAATAATTTACCCATCGCACTCTGTATTTCTGAGATGAGGTATTGTAACTATTTACACTATTTAGGCTGTTCAGACTGTTGTCCCTATCTTTATTGCTATATTCACAATGTTTTGGTCATTGTACACTCCAACCTTCTTCAGGTGACATACATTGTAATTTTGAACCAAACCTTTTATTTAGTCCATGGAGTAGATTGTTCCATGCATTTTTTTTTTGTTTCCTCTTCTGTCCCCCAGTGGATAAAAGCATTATTTGAGTAATCCAAAAAGTGACTTGACCCAAAGAGTTGTGAGTTCAATACCTGGCCACAGTAGAGGGAACAAGAACTTGGATAGTTGAGTTACTAATTAACTGACACTGAGATATCCAAAAAAGGCATGGCATTTGAAATTAGAACAATCTACCCCCATGGACTAAATAAAAGGTTTGGTTCAGAGCATACAAGGATCAAAAATGTGAATATGACAATAAAGATGAGAACAAAAGTCCAAATGATGTAAATAGTGTAAAAAGATTTTAAGTAAATTTGATTTTCAGAAAACTAACATATTTCTAAAATAGACAATTACTTTTAAAACTGATCACAAATTAATGAAAGGACATTTAAATTTCAAATAATTACAATATAATGTCATTTGAAGATATTGGATACTGTTTGTATTATTCTTTAAAGAAATTCTTTGTACCAGAAAATTTAACAATAATTTAAATAATTTTTCAGACAGAAAAATAAACAGAATATATTTTAAAAGAAAAGAATGATTACATAACATGAAAGTGCATTCTGGTATAATTTGTCCATAAAAATTTATAAATACCTAAATAAATGTTTTTAGTTGATACTCTTAAAAATATTAATTCATTAACTAATTAAATAAAGCTCAATCAAATAAATTATAATATAAAATGGTTTTATTGTTCTTGTTTTATCATGTTTCAAGTGTAATAATACTTAATATTTTATAAAATCCTGAAATTATAATTATTAATTTACATCAAACTCCTTTTGATATTCTATTTTATTAGCTCAGCAGTTTTTTTTGTTTTTTTTAATTATATGGCTATAATATTCTTTTCATTCTGATTATTAGTGAGCAAATGATTGAGAAAGTAGTAAAATTTATTAGTGACTCATTTCATTTTTAGAAGGTACTTCTTCAAAATAATTTCAAATTTGTCTGAAAAAGTTCCTTCTCAGAATGAGAATAATAATGACCTTTACCATTCTAATATATATGTTTTATATCATATCTATCATTGTAATTATTTGTACTTTTATAAGCTTCTAATGCAGTTGTCTTGATTCAAATGATATATAACAATTTTTTCAAAAATTTGACACATTGACTGCCAGAGGTCAATTATGAAATCTGACTTCAAACACCAACTTCATAATAGCCAACTTAGGCAATAAAAATTTTTATGAGTTGATTTATAGCTTCAACTGATTTCTTAACATTGTTTTCATATTAAAAGTATTACTGCAAATAAATTCATTGTTGGTGCCCACAGACGAAAATATATCAGAAAAGGCAAGGCATAAGATAACTTGTAGTTGCTGTCATAATAAAAACTGCCGATCACAAGATGACAGTCAAAGTGTTAAAACAAAAATTTCGATAAAAAAAGTATTTTTCAGTAGTGTAAAAAGTTAAAAAGCAAGAAAAAAAAAGGTGTATTGTTGGTTCCTTTTTAAACCTCAAACAGCAATTATCATTTGACAGACCTGTGACAACACTCTTAACCATTTCTCTAATCTTGTGACTCTTTAATGGTCAATATGACTGCTAATGTACAAATCCTGATGCTGAAAATGGAGAAACTCATTTGATCTCTTGTGAACATGACCAATACTGTGTATAGCAGAATTTCCTTATCTTTAAAAATAATATTCTAAATGATAAAATAAAAAAAAACTCACATTTTGGAAACAATGTTCATAATAATTTCATTTGATGCTGCTGAATTTTGAATCCTTTAACCTTTGAACTTTATTAACTTATTCACAAATATTAAATCAAATCCAGAATATACTATGTAAGCTAAAATACCTTAAATCAGTCAAAAAAGTTAATCTTGTCAAGAGAATATAAACTATCTTCTGAACTGATTTTTATACACTAATTTCAATAAAGTATGAATGAAAATTCATAATAAACAAATGAAACAAACAATACACTACACAAACATACAAATTAGTTATAATCAAATAATCTTTCCCACTCATTAAGAATCAAGTCCTTTCAGGTGATCAGGACTCTTCCAATTTCCATGACGGTTCTTAGGAAATATAACAGTGGTTTTCTGTTGCTTTCTCCAAAATGCATAACTACTAGAGTATAAAAAATAAAACTTAATAAAATTATTTGCTGTCACCTATGAAATGTAAAATTATGAACATTCAACATGAACAAATATATTATAGAAATTATCTTTTCTCAGCAAGTGTTCCAGCAATCTGTTCATAATTAAATACATGAATTTTTTTTTCCCCATTCAATACTGTCAATGTTTGCAGCAGAGTTGTAATAGTCAAAACTGAAAAGATTCTTTAATATTTAAATTTAAGCTCAAAACTTTTTATCAAAATTTGTCACATTTTTTCAAGTTTTCACTAGTTATGTAACTTAGATTTTATAGATCTTCACTCATTCAAGTGAAAGTTCAAGTTAAATCTGTAATTTAATACTAAAATATATGCAAAAAACATTTTATTTTGGCACATACATATCTTTAAAAAACATTCAGAAAACTGTTAAACTTAAAATATTTGATGAACTTAGTCAAGCAAAACCTAAATATAACAAAACTTTTATAGAAGATAGCATCAATAGCTGCCTTTTGTAACAATATGAAATGCTCACCTCTTTTATTGAACATTATAAGCTATGCCTAATCAGAGGCTCTTTTTCTGCATAAAAAATAAATATAAAAGTACAGAACTTCCATGATAGCAGAGAGTATTTTGCGTCAATGGTATCTCACCAAACCACATCACATCTTTTCCTTATTCTTCCTCTTCAGTAACATCCTTTTTACATCTAAGTTATTCAGGTTACATTTATTCACTACATGAACACTTCATTAATATGCAACAGCACCTCCGTCTACAGGCAACATCTGTAAATGAAAATGTTAACTGTATCCTGCTCTGAAGAGCAGACACTATTATTTCTTTCAATCATCTAAAAATCCAGTCACTATACATGATCAAACAATCAACCATCATTAACAATATCTGATTCAAAACTATTCTAAATAACACATATTTCATATCTTACTATATTAAAGGATGTTGCTAACACAGTCTCTATCATTATTAATAAGTGCAAAAATATCTTATTCCATACTATTTATCATCTACAAGACATGGAGATCAGATATATGGAAGAGTTTATATTCTGTTATCATTCATTGCTTTTTAATATTTAAAACACAAAAATATGAATATTTTTAAACTACTATCTGGATTAACTTACTAACTTGACTACTCTTACCATCTAGTAGAACATAACATAAGTTTTTTCTTGGTTTTAATAAATAAATTACTTCCAATAGCATAACTTTGTAATTTGGCTATTTTGGTAACAAAAGTATCAAAAATATGAAAAAATCTGTTCATTTTCAGGCAGAAGTGTTGTGAAAAATTGATTAAACAATTATTCAATATGAGCTTTAAGAAAAATAACATTTTGAAATGTAAAAAATGATTTACATAAGAATGTAGTTTTACAATGTTATTGATTTTAAAAATTTATTGAAGCTTGCATATCCATTAAGTGAATAGTTTTACTGAAAGACTAAAAATGTTATAAAAATAACAAAAAATTATTTTATTTGATAAACATGCAAATTGTGTGTTAAACAATAGCTAAGTAAAAATTACTGAGGAACTAATTTTATAAATAAATTTACATTAAAAGAAGGACCTTAAATATTATAAACTGCTAAATGCAACCTAATTGAAAAAAATACTTTATTTTCCATATATTGGAAGTATTATTTTTTTAATACTACTATTCTGAATAATTTTTTTAACAGCATTAATATTTTTTTGAAATATAAGATTTGAAACTTGCTTTTCCCATGCTTTCTACTACTTTAGAAAATCAATACATCAAATCAAATTTAGTGTTTTGAAAAATTATTTCAAATGACAAAGTTGTATTCTAGGAATACCTTGAAAAAATTGAACCAACTATTTCAGAATTATTTTTTAAATTAATCTAACAGACAAATATCACAACAGGAAATATAAATGGATTTCATAAAAAAATAATTCAACTAATTATAGAACATTCAACTACAAAAACAAAAAAAAAATTATTGAAGAAATTAAAGCACATATTTTCTGAAAGGAGACAACTAAGGCTATAACAGCTTTCTTCAACAGATATTTTTTTTAATCAATGTACACGAAAAACACCTTTGATAAAGAATTACATAATTGTTCACAAGATTTCATTTCCTGTTTGAAAATACTTTTTGTAAATGTCTGTGCAATAGAAATGATTCATTATCAATTTAGAATGAGATTTAAAAAAACAGTAAAACTTTTTAATTGAATATTATTTTTTAAAAATTATATTTTAATGAATTATATTTAGTCAATTTTTAGTTCAGAATTGCTCTTCACTAAAATTAAACAAATTTTTCCAGTAGATAAGAATATAGAGTTATTTAAATGATTAGATGAAAATAATAGTTTATGATTGCTGAAAAAATTTTCACTCATTTTAATTTAACTTGGTTATTATAAGAAAAAAGAAAATATACTAATTTTATGCATCTTTGTGAATACAAGATGAAATTATCTAAAAATGTTTTAAAAAATGTTTAAAAAGATTATTAATTTTTGCAGTCAGAAAAAAGTTAACAAAAGCTACTTCCTTTTGTTATTGAAATATTAAGTGTTCAATACATATTGCTCAATATTTTTTTTTAGCTAAAAGAAATAAAAATAAATAGGCATCATAGAATATAAAGAATGTGTTTTATTTAATGCAAATTTATGTATTTTTTTAACCTTTTTATATATAAAAAAATTTAAGCAAATAGTTAAAAATACTCAATATCTTATACTGCCTTGACAAAAAATAAAATTGCAACACCTTGAAAATGTGTTTCTTTTTACTCAATATTAAACATACAGATAATATGGAATTATTATAACTGTAAACAATATTCAGATCAATATGTGCACAAGTTCCAAAATATTAACAACATTCAGACCCATTATTTATTCTGACAGCTCCTGCTATCTTCTTCCTTTGCAAAAGCCAAATCAGTCTGAAAATGGAGTACTGCTGACTTATCTGGGCTGGAGCTACCTAGTCTTTACTTTCCAGTTTTGATAGAGTTCAAAAGTGTCTATGGATGATGAATTATTTTCCATCCTACAGCCCCTTTCCCAGAAATGAAACATTGCAAGTCTCTTGTTACTCTATCATTATTTCCATGGGAAATATTCAGACAAGCTACACTCCTTAGTTCCACCAGTTCTGACCTTCTCAGCTAGGACCCACTATACCACATACATTGTAGTGAACCACCCATGTGTTCCATTAGTGAGAAGTAAGTTTCACTCTAACAGCTTCCCACAAACTGCTACCCTGTGGAAATGACTCCTAAGAGGAATTAACACAGGCCTGTACACATGCATCATACATCTGCAACACATTATATTATGCCTCATTACCTGTTGTTATAATATAACAAGAGTTATAGATAGGCTAAATGAACACGTCAAGCATTGCTCAATCATCTCCCATACATGTTCAGTAAGAAACAAGCACCACTACAGAGCACCATTCAATCCCTTATGTGACTCTCACCACACTAGTGGTCTTGTTGCAGCTAGAGAATAAGAAATCAGAATTCAAATTCTGGTTGAATTTGATACATTCACTTATGCACAAATACTCTTGGGAAAAGTATGATTCTATCTCTTCTATTCCCAGCTATGGATTCTCTAGCCTTGGTTGCCAACCCTTCTAGAGATGCTGACTCAATAAAATCACAATCTCCAAGCAAACCAGGGCCACATGGGGGAATACATTGGTCCATGAAAACATACAGTTACTGAAATTATTCACTTGTATGAGTTATGCATTCTGCTGTAGATAGAAAATAGCATACTTTTTTTGAGAGGCACACATGTCTATTGTCCTGTTGCAAGTATATGATTCCACAGAGTCCATGTTGACACTCTTGAAGTTACATTTGCTTTACTCTGTGCAGTGGACACTGTGGAATCTGCCACATCTACTCTTACAATGCACTGGTTTCTGTGAATATCTGTACTAAGTGGTTATCAAGAACTTGGCCTTTGAATACAAGAATGTTCATTTAATCATTGTTGCCAAAGTACTACTGACATGTTATGTCCAACATGTACAACAATTATATGAAATAACCTCCCACCTTTTTGAAAACCCACAGTCCAGCTTCTCTCAAACAGCTCTAATTAAACAAAAGGAGTGCATATTCATCTCTGTGACATAACACCTGCTTTGAACTGGACTCTTTCACAATACTGAACCTTACTTTAACATTCATCAGCATCTAAAACTTAGACACAGATGATATACCAATATAGTGTTACTTCATTATAAAATAACCAAAGACTTTGAGAAATTTATCAGAATATTTCCTACTCTTTAACATTCACATAGTGCATCCAGGTCAGAATCAGCATCACCCTTCAAGGTGTTGCAATTTTATTTTCTGACAGTATATTCATCACAAATATAGTAAGAAATACTATCAATCAAATTAAAAAAAAGCCAAATATACAGTAAGTCACAAAGAAAAAATTATGTTCCCACTCTCCATAAGTTTAGCATCCCGCTAACACCTTTTTTATCAACATCAATTTTTGTACAAAAAGTGGATCACAGAGCTTATTCAGCTTAGTAAATATTTTCAGAAAATCTCAACTTCTAATTGGTCACTTAATATTTAATAACATCGACCTAGTTCTTGACCTGGCCAAAAAGATAATTCCGCCAAAATCTATCAAGCTTCTGTGAGCCTATCATGCGACCAAAGTTAGCAATAAAATATGAAACGTCTTTCATCTTCAACAGTGCACCAATCGGAATCCTTTGAACTTGTCACACAGTTCCAAGCTTTATGTTAAAGTTCCTTAACATGATTCCAGCCTGAGAGAACACTCATTCACACAGCAATATTTTATGATGAACAATTAACTCAAGTTTTCCACATTCAACTTAATACACAAATCTTTTTCATACGCTTTCAAGCTCAACGTTAATTATTGCAATTAACATAAACACAGCTCGTTAAGAATCATTTATCCCAACTAGAATATTCTCTTTGAACAAGTGAAAACAAATCAAAGAGCAACAATTCCGTAAACCTTAAAGTAAGTTGTAAACAATATTTCTCTATTTCAAATACAAACTTGAACTGTTTATTTTTTTTCTTAAATTACTATAATACCAAAACACACATTCTCATTCTTGTACAGGCCATTCAACAAATTATAATCTATCAAACCAGAACTTTGATAACTTTTCATATAAACATAAAGAGGAAAGATGTGAGAGGAAATTGTTAATTTCATCATGCAGCCTAATTTACATAAGCATTGAAAATATCAGTTTATCTCCAAAAATTTATTATGTATTCATGCTTTACTACAAATTTACCTAGATAAACCAATTACAAAAGAAAAAGTCACCTACACTATTACATTTTAACTGTATTAATGCACTAAATATCATTTTCTGAATATTTGTCCAAGAGTAAGTCCTTCATGGAACCATTTTTCTTGCTGAGTCAGTATCTTAAACAATGTCCAATTACTACTTAGTACATTGTACAGTCTTCTTGCACATAGTAATGAAAAAGCATTTAATATGATGTTACATTGTAATTGCTTCTATAATAACTGTTTTCACCATTTTTTTCTTCTGGTTATCTACTCAAAATGATAGCTGATATATAACCAAAGATGACAAGATATTATAATGATAATTTATAGATTGAAAATGAAAGAAAACAACTTTAAATATAGTTGTTGATACATTTATATATGTTGGTTAATGTTGAGTCTGACTTGTCCTTAATAATCACCAGTTTGGAATTTGTATAGATAGGTGGAACTGACAACTATTTTACCTGGTGATTGTGACAATGAGCAGTTAACCAGAAATGACCTCATTGCTATAAAAGTTGGCCATTTTATATAAAAAAAGAGAGTAATATTAATTGTACAACTATCTCCAAGTGAAATTAGTATAGTTTTAACTAAATTCACAATATAAGGAATCATTATGTAATCAGAAATATTCATTTTTATTACCAATTACTACAGCAGAATTATGCTAACTTACAGGAGATATCCCAATTTAGTAACAGCTCTGTTTAATATATAAAACTAAGTTCATTAGCCTCACAGAGTTTAAGAGATTGTGTGCGTTATCTTTCTTTAAATGTTTTAATTAAATATATCCATTTATAATAACTAGCTGAGAGCACAACCATTTATCAGGAATGGAAAAAACCTAAAACAGTTACCTTAAATATTAATATTAATCATCCTAATTTGAGAAGAAAATTTTCATATGAAGGTTTTTTCCATCTAAGGAGGGGGACAACCCTTAAAACACATTACCTTTTAATGATAACGTTTTAGGTTTGGACAAGAATACTTTGAAATACTACATGTACATCACACATACAAAAACAAATCTAAATTCTTTTAAAAATATTCAGGGTCATCAGATTGTAATAAGCTTTACAATATATGATTAGTAAATATAGTTTTACTTAATAACAATATTTTCCAAGAGTATTCTCATTGAAGATTAATTTTTAAAGATTTTAAAACTATAAATTATTCAATTTAAAATTGTAAAAAATGAAAACAAATCTTGCAAAAATTCATTTTTCATCAAAAAAAATTTTTTTTCAGACAATATTGTCTTTAATATATCTTATTCATAAAAGCAATTAAAAGCTTCTCTAAATCAATAGTCTTAGTTTTATTGGGTTTTTTTTTTAAATTCAGAACAGATTTTCTGTAAGACAGGGTCCAATATTGAAAAAAAAAATCTGTAATTTAAATTATTCAGAATTCTGCTCTTAACTAATAACTAAAAATTACCACATTGAATTTCTCAAGTTTTTATAAAACTAAGTGGGGAGTAACATATGTAAAAAAAAAAAAAAAAAGTATATTTTTATAAAGATTTTCTAAAACAAATTTCAAAAATAATTTCATTCATTTGAGAATTAAGTCCTGAAAATTTCATTAAAATCTGAGAATTATTTGATTTTTGCAAGAATTTCCAAATTAATGTGTCTGACACTGCAAAAAAGAGGATAAAATTTGCTATGCTAAAAGTTAGTACAACCACTGACACAAAAAAAAACAAGTTTTTTAATTAAAGTTTTGAATATTCTAAAAGGGAGTAAAAAATTTAATTAAATATTAAAAAATACTTTGATCCTTCCTCTTAATAATAACAAAGATTTTGATGATAAAACTACATTTACATTATGTCTGCAGCATGTTTTTATAATGGTATGTTGATTTTTTTAGTGTTTTCATGGAGGTACCTATTTAAAAAATAAACTTTTTTTTTTTAAGTTTCCTGAAAAAATGCTTTTTCACACAAAAGTTTGTATTAAAAAACCTAACATTTTATTTCCATCAAAAATGGTATTTAATTTTATTTTATTTTTCTTTGGTATAATGGAACTTTCCTGTGTTACATTATTATGGCATTTAAAATATTTTGAACTTTTTTTTCTTGTTTATTCCTCCTCGGAGTTTAACTAGATGCAAGTTTTATAAGTTTTTCAGACCCCAATTATGGCAAGTGTATCCAATGCCAAGCAGAAAAATGTAGTTTGGAAGTTTTTTAAGAGTTCTGATGATAACCAAAGTAAAGCAATATGTCAACTGTAGCTAGATACTTAAGTGATTTATGTAAAGAAATTGTTCTCTTTACTTTTTAAACTTTTACCCAATTTTTTAAAATAAAAAGGATATCTTACTTTATTTCATAATCTTTTCTATTCATTTTTCTACTAAATCTTTTATTAATAAATGTACTTTGTTCATTAAGTTTCCCAAACCAACTGTAGGTCCTGAAAATAATGAATTTTTATCACTGTAGGTATCGGATCAGGTATCATATTGGAATAGGAAATTTAGAATGGTATTGGGAAATGTATCGGAATTGGTAAAAATATTGACTTCATTACACATCATTTTGCAACCAGTTTAACTTAATATTCTGCCACATTAGATTGTTGTAGGACATATAATAATGGATTCTTTTCTGTAAAATTTTTAATTGCAATGCTATATTTTACTTCAAGCTATCTCTTCTTCCTTTATCGCTCTCCATCCTCTCAAGACTGTGGAATACTCAATAGCATTTCTGACAGCATACCGTTTGCTCACATATTTGTGTTTGGCGATTTTAACACCCATCATACCAAGTGGCTTAAGAATGCTACTACTGACCTCGCAGGCATTTAAACACTTAATTTTTCAGTTTAGCAATCCCTCACGCAGATAGTTGACTTCCCCACACATTTTGCCTACAACCGGGTTTGGCATGCCGGCCTTCTTTGCAAGCTCCAGGGTTATAGTATTACAGGTCAATTGTTTGACCTAATACAGTCATTCCTATCAAACCATGAATTGAAGGTCGTTCTCAATGGATTCTCTTCCAGCTCCTATCCCACGAACACAGGTGTTCCTCAAGTCTCCATCCTATGCCCCACTCTGTTCCTTATCTTCATCAACGATCTTCCTGACGCCATAGATTCCCAAGTTGGCATCTATGCAGATGACACTACAATTTATTCCTGCCTCAAAAACAAATCTAGTGTCACTGACAAAACTAACCTGGCCATTTGTCTTGAAAAGGACCTCCAATCAATTGTGAACTGGGGCAGGAATTGGCTGATTAACTTTAACGCCTCAAAAACAAAACTGCTCTTTATTAATCACCACAGAGATTCTTCCCTGCCCCCCATTAGAATGTCTGATGCTCAACTTCTCAAGAGCACCTCTCTGCGGCTGCTCGGTCTCACATTGACTACTGACCTGAGATGGAACAAATACATTGAGTCAATTGCTTTGTCCACCACAAGGAAAGTTGGCTCCCTGTGCCGCGCCAGGAAATTTTTCTCCCTGAAATTGATCCTTCAAATCTACAAATCAACCATTCACCCTTGCATGGAGTATTGCTGCTATATATGGTCTGGAGCCCCTTCTGTTTGCCTTGGGGTTCTTGACAAGATCCAGAGACAGATATGCAACATAATTGGCCCTGATCTGGCATCTCGTTTGCAGTCGCTCTCTCACAGATGCGCCGTCGCCTCTCTCTGTCTTTTTTACAAATACTTTCATGGAAATTGTTCTGATGAGCTGCTTGCACTGGTACCCAGACTTCATGAATTCAAGTGTCCTACGAGGCTGGCATCCTGCTCTCACCCTTTCACTGTTGAAACTGTTAAATGTAGTCGTCTCTTCTACTCCAATAGCTTCATATCTCGCACCTCTCACTGTGGAACTTCCTTCCCTATTCCTGTTTCCCTGACAGCTATAATTTCCAACTATTCAAATGTAATGTCAATCGTCATCTCCAATTGCCTTGATCTATCCACTATCCTTCTCCTCATCCTTTCCTCTATCACTCCTATCTGCTCTTGCTCCAAATCTTCTGTAACCCCTTGCATACTAGTGGCTTCCCAACTTGCTTGGAGTGAATCAATAAAAAAAAAAATCAAAAAAAAAATCCAACAAACCTCCCTCTGATTTATACTATGTTAATCTCACCAGCAAGCGGATGGGAAAACAACAACAGAAAAATTACAAATAAAAAATTTGTCTTCTGCACACAGCTACATGCATCATTTGTGATTGACAAAACAAAAAATACATTTAAAATTGAAATAATCATCCATTCATTGGCACTGCCACCAAAATCAAAATGCAAAAACAGAATCTCAAGTTGAGACCTAGACAAATTCTCAGCAACAGACAGTTGTTCATGTTCTCACATGGAGTTCACTATTACCTTCCTCCTAATACTTCAGTGGATGCAGATATCAAACCACTTAACAACAGTTGGGAATGAAGGTCAGTCAGGCTCCTCTCATACACACATTTCAACAAAGAGAGATTTACCTTCATAAAGCATTTCCTAAGCCACTTTTATTTTACTTAACTGTTTGGAGTTTTGGAAATATAATTAATTTCATTTCAAATTTTGTCTTATCACCAACAAGGCCTTTCTACCATAAGTGTATCTGTTTCCCCTATTACCATCATCATGATCATCACCCACATAATCATCGGATGGCAATGGCCACTCTACAAAGCTCACTATAATCTACAGCTTGACCATCCAATTTAATACAACCCTCAGTATAACATTGGTAATAGAACCAACAAAATAACTAGCATAAGTCCTGAAGCATTTAGTGTCATATAATCAGAAGAAACATAAAAAAATATCTTGGCTTGACCAAGAGATTAAAAAAAGTACTGATTTGGGGAGGTGGATTGTGCTGAGCACTTTTCAACACTGCATTGTAATTTAAAGAAAAGTATATATATATATTATATATGTGCCACATTGTTTTGTCTATAAAATAGTCTTTCTGAGACAAATAAATTAGATAAATAAAATTATTTGTGAAACAATATCAAACTCATACCAATATCCAGAATTTGATTCAATCAATAAGTGAAGGTTATTACTAACTTCTAAATTCTCTAGAGATCTTTCAAGAATAGTACTACAATATATAATAATTGTATTAATGTAATTATATTAATGATGTTATGAACTAGCAGTTTGTCAGTAATCAAAAACTGTAACCAATTATAATTTAATGGTTAGTTGAATAAAAGCATTTCGTTAGAAAAAAATAATGGGAATTTTAAACCCATTACAAACTTTTATTTAACCAAATGTATTATTGCTATTAATGTTTGTAAATAGGCTATTTCATTTTTTTATAATCTTGTTTAATAATAACTAATGCTCATGAAAATTTTATTCTTACTCTATTTTTTTAAATTTTTTTTTAATATGTATTAACAGAACAGAATTTTTTAATGTCTTAACGGGACAGAATTGCTGTATTTTTTAAATAAGATATTCAAGTTGTTCAAAATAATGCAGTATATAATATACTTAAATGATAGTATTTGAAAAATAAAAATAAAAATTAACTGTTTTTCTTTTTATTCATAAAAAATAATTTCAATAACTAGCAAAATATAACTGAAAAAGCAAATGAAAGAAATCTTAAAATACATTTAGCTTTAATAATAAAGAATCAGTTATATAAAAAAAATATATATATTACCTCTCTTTAAGTATTAAGCAAATCATGTAAGTAATATTGTCCTTTTAGAAAATAGGTTGGCAATATTTTACCACAAACAAAAAAAAAATGCAATCAAAATTCAAATAATCTTTGGGGAAAAATATATATGTTCATCTTGAAATATCATAAGTTGATGTAAAATACAAATCAATGCAGAATTCCAACAGTAGAGTTATGACCAGCTTTCAGATAACATGATAAAAGTAAAATACCCATTAAATTCTCTATCAGGCAAAAAGAAAGCATATTGTTAGCATGCAAAAGCTAGTCATGAGTTTTAAATTGCTGAAAGGGACTATATATTTAACTTTCTAAAGTTTTCTTTCTTGACCTATAAAAGTACCATACACATTTATTGAAAACTGAGAATACAATGTGGCTTTGCTTTGAATAGAATCTAAGAACTGAATCCCTTTAAATAATTCAAGAGAACTAGATCAAATTTATGATCTCAGCTATCAGATATCACTGCCATTTCAATGGTAGTGAATGCAACATTTTCTTTACTTGGTTTTTTACACTGAAGCAAATACAATTGCACTAGGTCTACATCAGATGTCATTCAAATATTTTAATATTTACCTCTTAGAATAAAACTTTAAGAGAAACTAATTTGTTTTCTTAATAAAATAAAAATCTTACCTATACATGAAAACACCAGCAAAAAGACATTATTTTCAGAAATGTATGTTCAGTAAATATTAAAAAAATAAAATGCTGTAAGCTTCCAATGAGTTGATTTTAATTATCACTGTTGCATAATGCTTGTGTTTGAATTGTAAGGTTTTCAAAGATTTTTCGGATATAAAGATCCTTTTATGTATTAAATGCCAAAAGTAACATTTTCAGCATACATTAATAAAAATTATTACTTAAAACTAAAAAATAATTTTTATAATTACAACATCTTTCATTTATATACAATATGCATATTTCAGGTGTACTGTTAGTAGCGTCAAATACTGCTTCTGTGGAAAGGTAGTGTGAATAAAATCCTAAGCATTAATTATTACATATATTTAAAAATATAAATATCTTTAAAATGATAAATTTAACAAATTAATTTTGACACTTATTAATCAAACAATTGCCAAATCTTTAAATAAAATGTATTGTGAACTTACTATGTGTAGATCCCACTGAGGAATTTTTAGTAAATATGATATATTAACAACAATAGTATCAAGAGTTGACTGTTTTCCATAGGCCTTCACATCTTCATAATATATATCCCTGAAAGAGATGAGCAATTTTAACATTTAATTTTAACAGAAAAGTACAAAACAATTTGACAATTATTTTAATTTAAATTTTATATTAAGTTTATTTTGGTTGATTCTTTCTCATTTCAGGTCAATTTCAAAATGACTTATGAAGTTTGTAGAAAAGTTAAAATATTCTATAAATTCATTTGAGACTAATGAAGTTAAATAGCACAGATTGAATGGATGTTTGATATTTTTATCATTTCATAATTTCATTGCTATATCTACTTTTTAAAGCATTAACATTCTTAGACCACGTACATACAAATGTAGTTGCCATTGCCACAATCACAGGAAACTGAAAGTATTACTTTCACTTTAACCTAAAGAAAAACAAAGATTCTTCATGCCTTGAAATGCTTTAATAATATCCAATAATTTACTAAGCTTTCCTACATTTATCATTGATTTAATCAATTGGCAATCACCATTGTGTTGAAGATAAATCTCTTTAAAATTCTATCAGTACTTCTTATAAGTGAATAATATTAACAGAAATGATCATTATCTATTTTTATATTTACACTATTTGCATTGTTCAGACAGTTGTCCTCATCTTTATTGTCATATTCACAACATTTCAGCCATTTTAAGCTCCAGCCTTCTTCAGGTGATAGATGTTGGATTTTCAAACTGAACCCTTTATTTAGTCCATGTGGTAGATTGTTCTAGTTCCACGTGCCATGCCTTTTCTGGATATCTCAGTTTGTTAATTTCCTTTAGTAACTCAACTCTCTGAGTTTTTGTTCACCTCTGCTGTGGCCAGGTATTGAACTTGTGTCAAGTTACTGGATTACTTCAACCAATACTTTTATACACTGAGCCATGTGTCCTTGGGGAATTCTGTTTTTATGGTTTTCATATTATTATTATACTGAATTTTGCTCCCCTCCAGTTAGCAAAATCTATAAAGAAACAACCTCAATTTATCATGAATCTCTTCTTATCCTTACTATGCAAATATACATTTTATATTATTTATTTAGAAATACTAATATCAATCCCTCTACTGTTTGAACAATACTTGAAAATGCTGGTTGATCCTTCTACCCAGCCCTGTATTTTTTCAATAATGTTTTTATTATTTATGTCTATAATTTTTTTTTGTTATTTCCATCTTTCTTTTTTCATCATAAAGTTATCAAGTATTTATTATTTTCTTGCAACAATACTTCATTTTTAATAAAAGTCATTCAGTACATCGCAAAACCAAAAAAAATAAGTGTATAATACTAGCTGTAGGAAAAGAACATTTTGAAGTACTTCTATGGCATTAAATTCTTTGATCAATCTTATGAGTAATTTGCTCTGAGGTATCATTATCAACAGGCTTTTATTAAAAATATCTAATTAAAACTGCCAAATTCATGTCAGCTATATATATATATATATATATATATATTGAAATATAATATAGTTATATTATAGAGTTATTTGGATTTTCAGGAAATGAAGAATTTAAAAATAGTATGCCATTATGAGTTTAGACTAAAAATATTTTTGTATGGAAAATGTCATGGAAAAAAATTAGTTTTTGAAGTATTTTTTATATGTCAGAATGCAGTAGATTCCTAAGGTACAAAAATACAAAATAAAAAATATATTCACTGCCACTTCACAATACATTCTCTAACAAAAATCAGAATCAATTTTTTTTTGTTTCGTTGGTTTAGCTGTTAAATGTTTTTGTTTTTTATATAATTCAAGCCAACTTTTGCAGTAGTTATTGTTGGGAAAATCTCAACCTCAACTTTGGTAACGAAGTTACATGATCCCTGTAATTATAAAAAGTAAGAAAAAAATAACAACTTTTAGTTAGTAAAAATCAAACAACCTAAGTACATTGCTCTTCTTCCACCTGAACAGTCAAATTCTCCACATTATACACAAAAATACATAAATAATTTCTTAACTTGCTTAAATATTTTAAACCATAGAAGTTTTTTTCAAGTTTAATATCATCTCAAGTATGAAAAACAAAATTTAAATCAGTGTAAAAAACAAAATTTAAATCTCTCCCATTAAAAAAAGTATTTGCTATCAAAAAACATTAATTTATTTTTAAGTACATTCTCATATTTGCTGTTGTTTTAAATTCTTATAATCTTATTGTCAGCAGAATTCTCACAACAGTTACTTTAGACAAGCAAATTTTAAAAAGCTATGCATTACATTTGCCCAATCTGTTTGTTCAAATCTTAATTTTCATGAAAAAAGTATCATATTTTTGAGAAAATAGATCTTAACACAGATTAAAGAAGTCTTTAAAATATTCATTATATAATCATAATAAATGAAAAATAAAGGTATCAAGTAGAAATATTTTAAACATCCCAAATTTTCTGATGTAAAAAATGTTCTTGGTAAATCAATATGATTTTTTAATAGTTTGTATGTATATAAAATCCCTTATCAGAGGTGAAGTACAGAATTGTGTAAAAATAAATGAATAATAAAATAGTTTCATCAAACAAATGAATTGTTGCTCACATCTCCATTTATATATCTAACTATATTGAAGAAATGATATATAAAGTCTATGTTCATTTAGAAACAATAGTTCTTATGAAAAATAAATGATTTTTTTAGTTTAAAGGTGTTTTTTTCTGAAAAATTTTCTTAGATAAGTTTTTATATTTGATTTTTATAAAGTTAAAGCATATTTCAAGAATTCCAGTTTTCTTCCATATTCACTTTTATCTTTGGAATGTTACAATAGAAAAGAAAGATTTATAAGATTTATCTTTGTCTAAAATGGATAACAATATATTAAATATAAACTGTAACGATTTTTTATACAAGATAAAAATTACAATAATTAAATCATTTTAATATAAAGCTAACATTCACTTAATAAAATTTTAAGGACTAATAAGAGAGAATAATAATGCTATAAAAAAGGAATACCTATTAATGATACAAATTAGATATGAACTTTTTTGTAAAAATACCTGTCATCAGGGATGGTGTGTACTAACTTCTGCCCTCCCCTCACACCGGACCGATTATTGCAGCCTGATTGAGATCTCCAGGTGGTACTTTGTGACTCTTGTATCTTATCAACTTTATATATGTTACAAATTAAACTAAGGACAACTGAATGAAAAACTTTTGCAGATTTTGACATGGTTATGGGGTCGTTTTGTTCCTCACAATTGGGGAATTTGTTTTCTCATGCTAAGTCTTGAAAAAATGCTATATAAAATTCACTATTTTTTATCTATAATGTTGAATGTGTTAAAATTATTCAACTTTTTAACAAGAAAAATCTCAAGTTGAAAAAGTTGCCACAAAACATTGCTGATTTATTGAAAATGAAATGATTTATTATGATATGTCTGTATTTAGATACATTGTATTTATTTTCAATTTTTCTAGTTGATTTGGTCACCTAGATTGCATCTGATCCATTATTGTACATAATTAGCTTACAATAAGATTTGTATTTTATATGAATACTACCTTATGAAAATTGAGATGTATCATAGATGGTAGAGAGGGCATATCATAGATCGGGAGGGAACAGGATCCTTGCACAGGCTCTGCCTATCATTAAGTCATTCTGAGCAAATAAGCTATTTTCATTGTTATTTTATTAGTTTCCTTAACTGACCCTAATAATTCCATTAAACTCTTGCTTGAAGATAAAATATCAATATTCTGGCTTTTTTATTTCCAAAAGTCTGTTTCAAAGTTTACTTAACAATCTGCATGCTATTCCTTATAAACTGAATTTTATGCTTCTATTTACAGTCTAAAGACTGATTATGCATAAATATTTCTCAATATCTCATTATTTTAACATGTACATAAAATAGATTGCTATTTTGAATTTTAATCTATTCACCCTCCTTAGACATGTTTAAATTTGAGATTTAATTATGACTGATGTTACATGTGCATTTGAAAGCACTTAAATTGACTTGGTACAATACCATCATTCAAATTGCTTGGCAAACTTAATCATTTGACACTTTTGATTATTGTGGTATAAAAATCAATCATTTATTTCATTGATGAAATACATAAACAACTCCAACAGTGTGAACAAACAACAAATAAAACAATAGATATTTTGAATTTTAATAATCTTGACTTAAAGAAATTTATCAGTTCATAATGTACTTTCCAAAACTAATCTATGTAGTACACATTCTTGGAGAGTTCCATTTTTTTAGTCTTTCACTGTGCTTATTAATCTCATATTTACAATACACTTCTGATTAAAGCATAATGTACTGCTCATTAGTTGAACCTGGCACCTTAGTAAATGTATTATATGCTTTTCTATTCCAACTAGTATTTAGTTGCTATACAACATTTTGACCATTGTAACCTTCAGGCTTCTTTACATGTCTGTTGTACTCAGCAACCTCAGAAAAAGGCTGGAGGCTACAATCGTTGGAATGTTGCAAGTATAACAAGATGAGCATGCTAGTTGGAATAAAAAGACATATAATTATGATAATTCTTCATTTAAAAAAAATGAACATGAATTAGGGCTTGCATAAAAAGAATTGTACAAAAAATTATTTATGAACAACCATATTTTAATGAAAATTTGGAAACCATATGAATTTGTTTAAGCAGTCAAATGAAGATTATGATGAAAATGTTACATAGATTTTGATTTTTCTCAGTTTAGCTATAATCTTGATTTAGACATTTTTAAGTAATGTATATTAGAAATGAAAACATATTACTGCATTTATATCCTCCCTCATAGAATACTAAAAATGCATTTTACTATCTCAAGAACAAATGAGAGGATCCCTTGAATGGCCCATTTACTCTCCATTGATGAAATTATAGTCGACCTGTACACAAAAAATAAAAAGAGGCAGCTCCCCTTTGAGTGATTGTGCATGCCAGGCCATAGAAATGATACACACTGTTTAATAAATAAAAATGGAGCATCTATTTCAAATATGGAGTATTGAAGTAATAAAAAAACGTAGGATTAAGAATTAATCTATTAATCATATATATATATATATATATATACATACATACACACACACACACATACGTGTGTCTGTTCATGCAAGATAAATGTTGATAAAGAAAGGACAGCTGCTCAAATAAATAGTAATATAAAAAATATTAATTTGAAGAGTGATCAGTAGCAGCATAGTTAAGAAAAATACAGATTACTTGCCAGTTTTGAAGTTGATTTAACTTATTTTTTCATAAATGGGAAATTTTATATCTGTTGTCATGAGTTTGTTTAAGTTAAATTAATCTGAATTGAAACAAATATTACTTACTTTTAGTTTAAAATATTGCTGAAAAACATTTTTAATATGGGGGGAATGTTTTATGAGGGTTTGATACATTTATTGACAATGTAATGTTTGGGAAATTCATCTGAGGTGGCTATAATTGTTATAAAATTACGTGAATAAAACATAAATGTCTTATCATCTTTTTTTTTTAGCTACCCAGTACTCTTTAAAATATTTTGACCATTCTAATATTTTATTGAATTTTAGGTACTTTATAGTCTTACTTATGTAGATGCTTGCTGAGAAAATGTTAGAAAATTACTAATAAATTTTAAATATAAGTGATACATATATATATATATATATATATATATATGTTTAAATTACATTCTTTTTAATTAAGAAAATGTATGTCTATATTTCTGAGATGAGGTATTATGTACAGTATTTACATTAGTCGGACTATTGTCCTCATCTTTGTCGCCATATTTGTCACAACGTTTTCCCTCTGAAAGTTCTCCACTGCCTTAACCAGGAATTGAACTCACCTTCTTTGGGTCTGTCACTGGATCTAACCAACGCCTTTATCCACTGTGCCATGTGTCCTAGGACTTTCAGAGGGAAAATTAGCAGGAGATAACTGATAACTGACATCCATCAAACATGGCACGTGGAATTAGAACAGTCTACCCCAGCGATCGAAATAAAGGGTTCAGTTCGAAATTCCAACCACCTGAAGAAGGCCGGAGCGTATAACGGCCGAAACGTTGTGACAAATATGGCGACAAAGATGAGGACAATAGTCCGACTAATGTAAATACTGTAAGAAAATGTAATTTATAACTACTGATATTTTGTTAAAGATTGTTTTGTTAAACATTGATTTTATATATATATATATATATATATATATATATATATATATATATATATATATATATATGTAATTTATTTTAGAATATTACACTGAAAACATGTCAAAATCACTACACAATTGCAGTTGTGTTTCAATGCATATCAATGCATCTCATCAGGTGATTGTAAATTACTGACAAGTGAATGATTTATTTAAATTTAAAAGCAAAATACCTCTTTTTATGAAAAAAGAAAAATAGGTGGGGTTATAAGCTTTGTGGGCGCTACTCAGATCAACAAATCAAATATGATCTACATTAAATTTAAACTAAGTGAAGAAGCAAAAACTAAAAAAATTTTTTTTTTATAAATGGGTCATGATTGGCAGCTAATGACAGCCAGACATAAACTTGCATGGATGTAAGTGGATACATAAATGGTACAAACTAGACAATGCCATTCCATTTATACTTTCAATGTATAATCTAAAGGTGAATTAACAAATTCTGTTCTTTAAAAAGAATTCTCAAGTTTGTATATATATATATTGATGTTCAAAAGTTTTGAAATATTTGCTTAGTATCATGTATGAATCTCTCTAGTCAGCAATATGCATCAATTCAATAAGACATAAATTTCACAAGTGATCAGATCACTGAAGAGTTGTTGAATCATGCCAACAACTGCTATGTGAACACCCACCATGACATTATAAAACACCCACAGCCAGCACAGTATCTTGTTAACAAGCAGGGGCCATGGACTCATGGAGTCTGTGCCATATCCAAACTATTATCACCCAAGAACAACTGAAACCATGAATTATTGAACAATGCAAACATTGTCAGTCTTTCAGGGTCCAATTGGTAACATCTTAAGCCCAAGTAAGATGCTGTATCCAGTGTCATGGTGTCAACAGGGACACCTTGTTAGGTTTTCTGCTATATCCCATAGAAGCTTAAGAACTCTGAACTCACTTGCTGGATCTATGTTTGGTATCTCTTGCATTCAACAGATATGATTTGAGTAGACAATTCTATTTAGATGCCAGTGGTCATGATCATTAACGATTCATGATTGACTATTGCAATGTTCATGGTAGTTGATAATGCCTTCCATCAGTTATTGTATTCCTGATACACATGTGAAACTGTAAATTTAGGAATGTCAAATATCTCCCAAATTTCAGAAATGTCACATCTGTCTGGCACTAATTATCATTTTCCATTTGAATTCTGATAATTAACATTGTTTTGCCAAGAGCAGTCTAGCAAGTGTTTACAATGACTCACCAGACATCAGAGTACAACTGATAAAGTAATATATGATATTATGGTATGGGATGGTGGTGCCACCAACTATTACCATTATATACTGCTAGCCTATAATTTATTCCACCCTACAACCTCTTTCTCACAGATGAAATGTTGCCAGCCTCTTGCTAATCTATTGCTATTTAATATTTAAATGAGCTTATTTCAACCAGTTCTAACCCTCACAGCTAGCACCCAGCATAACATACACTGTAGTGAGTCACCCTCATTCTCTTCATAATCCATTAGTGAGAAGTTCTACTCAAACAGCTTCTTCCCACTAACCACTAATTTGTAGAATTTACTCCTAAGAAAATATTTCTCCATCCACTACAACCTAAACCTCAGGTTAACAGTTATCTTTTCTACATATTCTCATAAACTGTACCTCTTACTTTTTATTCTTACCACTCACGCAACAAACTCTTTCAGTAACCCTCTACCTCGAGTGGCTCTTGGGCCTTGTACAGGGTGAACATTAGTGAAAAAAATTATGTATATACAGTTTGATGAGAGAATCATTTAAAAAATTTTTTTAACAAAGTTAATATTTTTCTGGGTAAACTTTTTTCAAGAGATTTAATGATATAGTTTCAAATATGACAGGAATTATTTCTTGAGAAAGGTAAATCCATATTGACCATGAATCCTAAGTTTTTGAAGGTTTTTATTATTTCTTTTCTGATTATGTTAGTTGTTCTGCTGTTACAATTTCTTGGTATTTTTAGTCCAGAAGTGTTCAAATGATTCATATTATGTAAAATTAAGTTTAGACCAATATAAGAATGTTTAAATTACGTTCTTTTTAATTAAGAAAATGTAATTTATAACTACTGATAATCTGTATAATATCAAGGAAACCATTTTCAAAGCTATGAAAAATAATTTAGAACAAATGAAAAATGCAGAAGCTTCTGTTTTCCAAAATGCTTCTTTTCAAAATAAAGTAAATAAAAAGTGCATAATTTTTATAAATTATATATATAGTGTGTGTGTGTGTGTGTGTGTGTGTGTGTGTCAGAGTTAGGAAACTAAAAATTCCAGATATATTGATTGTATGCTTCTATGACCTCTCTTCCAGGCAATTGATCAGTTTCAAACTTTCTCCACTGAAATCATTCATGAATAAGCTATTGATTAACTCCATTAGACCTACCTTACAGCCACAGAGACTCAGGTCTTCTTTAAATTATTGATTTGTGTAACAAACTAAACGGAAAATTCCTATTCAAATTAGAAAAAAAATTCAAGAAAATCAAGGCAAAATAAAAATTTGTTCTGAACAATTAAGAAATTACATTAAATACACATGAACATAAATTATTGTAAATATTTTCATTAGTTTATTTCATAAGCTCAATATAAAAGAATTATGAAGTTTTTGTTACTCTGCACCTTTATCTATGAGTGAAAATGTTTATATTTGATTTATAATTCATAATGACCTAACATGAATTCAAATTTGGTTAGAGATTATTAATTGAAATTTAGGATAAATTTATAAATACTTAATCAAATTAATATATGCCTAGATATTTAATAAATATGTAATAAAGGATTATTCACAATAACAATGTTCTGTCAATAGGACTTAAAATGTGTCAACTGCATCCCTTGCAAAGAGGTAAGACACACCTCAAAAGACATCACATATAATGAAATTCTTACAGACCCAAATATAAATGAACAATGTTTACCTACAGATGCAATTTAAACAACAAATGTTCATCTTTAGATTCAAGTATACATGACCAATGTGAGCCTATAGATTCAAGTATAATAAAAAATGATTTTGATATTAAATAATCCAACAAGAGATGAGATGTTATAAAAGGAATTAAGCAACCAGCAATAACATTTTGAAAGATAGTAAATGTCTTATTGTGAGTTTATTATAATAAATTTTTTTATAACTGAAAAAATACTAATAAAAATTAATAATAACTGATATTGTTTCATCAAACAATAAATTCAAAATAACATTACACTCGTGTATATAAATAAATATTAATGACAGCACTGATTGTTCAGGTGGAATAAAAAATGAAACCTATATGTTTAAATTTGAGCTTGTGCAACAATTGGCCTATGTAGCTTAATTGGTAACTGATGAAAAACAAATGCATGTTTGAATCTTGCTAGAAGCTTATTGTTTATTTCTGGTCCAAGTTTGTTAAGTTATAGAAAGCCAGCAGTCTGAGTTGTAATAAAAAGCAAATGAAATTAAATGAAAGAAATACTAGTTAAAAAAAAAAAACATTGATGTCTTAGTGCATATGAGAATAATAATAATAAATCTCTTGAAGATTTATAAAATATTCATATATTTAATTTTTAAAACTGAAAGTATTTAAGAAGTAATAAAAGTAAAAATAAACTCTGCTATTAAAAAAAAATTCAAATTTAATATTGAAACAAAAATATACTACAGAACAGTGTATAACTAATTTGAAGATGATACACTATTCCTTTGCTACCCTTATAAAGTTTACTTAATGTAGAAAATAGACACATGGAAAATGTGAATCAAGGCTTTGGTAGAATATGCACCTTAATCTTCAAATAATGTTTTGCTTATCTTATAATGCTGCTTGTCCCTCCTTTAGTTAGTATGACCATTATACCCTGCCAATACCGCATAAATAATATTCCTTTTTTGATTTGGTCACCACTGCAAAAATATATCATAGATTCTACTTGATTTCAGTGAGAAAATGGAAGAAAGAAGTGTTTAATATCTATTTCAGTGAAATGGAAAAAGTCAATTTTCAATCTTTTCACTTGTACCCTTTTCTTTATATAATAACCTGCATTCATATTTATGATTGTTATTGCAATATTTTGTTAAAGTGGTTAAGCTCAAATATTTAACAATACAATACAGGAACTTCTATGCATATTTTATTTTCATAGAACTAGTCATGAGCTTATTCAATCATTAACTTAAGAATTAAGATTCATCAGAAAATTCAAATAGGAAAACCATGAAATTTTCAAGGGTTTCTCTAGTTTAAATAATTTGGGGGGAATACAAAATTTTATTATTTCTTTAAAATAGGTACCTCCACAAAAATATCTATTAATTTTAAATTAATTTGAAAAAAAAAAATCTTTCTTGAAATTTTTATTTTAGTTTTAATTTCACGTTAATAGATTAAATTTAATATGAATTAAAATTAATGAATTTAAATTGACTGGAAGGAGTTTTATTTTATTTATTTTTATAAATTGCTAAAGATCACTGATTTTAGCCATCTGTCAGCAGAATGTAATTCTCTTTATTAAAAATTTTTTTAAAAATAAAATATACTTTATGAAACTTTATTTGAGGAATATTAACTGACTTAATGTTTAGTTAAACTGATTTGAGACAAATATTAAATATTTTTAGTTTAAAATATTCCTGAAAATGCATTTTTTAACAGAGTTTGGTGTTTTGATTAGGTGTTGACATCTGTGATTTGACAACATGACAGCTAGAAGTTTATATTTTTTTTCTATGGGGGGACATATCTGCAAAATTTACTCAAGAAATATAGCATACTTTTTTTTAACTACCCAGTAATCTAAAAAATAGGAAAATATTACCCATATTCTCATGCTTTATTGAATTTTAGCTATTTTGGCTTTAAATTTACCATAGTTATCACTTTTATTTTCTGATAATGTCATGAATGGACATTCATATTTACAAAAATTGGTATATTTATACACACAAAGAAAAATTCAAGATTCTTTTTAAAATATTAGGGGTAGCTGAATTGTAGTAAGCTTTTCCATTTATGATTAGTATAGTTTTTACTTAACAACACTATCACCTACCTGGTACAAATTAATATAGAAATTAAAATAATAATTTTAAAATTTTATAAATTAATCTAATTAAAATTAAAAAAAAAAAAAAACAGAAACAGAAACAATTCTTGTAAAAATTCCTTATTAATCAAAACATTTTCCCTTTCTTAAAACAATAGTGTCCATAATATATAGGAGTTCTGCATATAAACATTAAATGGTACAAAAAATAATTTCTAAAAAATTCATAAATTAAATAAGTGGGGGTAACAGATATCAAAAAAAAAATCATTATTTCATTCATTAGTCCTGAAAGATTAATTAAAATTCAACAATTATTTGATTTTTGCAAGAATTTCAAATTCAATGTTTTTCACCACAAAAAGATGATAAAATATCCTAACTAATCTTTGTTCCCACCATCCCACTGACATAAGAAAAACAAGATTTTTAACCAAAATTTTGAACATTCTAAAAAGGATCAAAAATATAATTTAATAATCAAAAAAACTTTTAGTCTTTCCTCTTAATAACAAAGATTTTCATGATAGAACTTGTCTTTTTTTTAAGTTTGGAGCATTTTTTCATCATGTATGCTCATTTTTAGCAAGTTTTGTGGAGGTACCTAGCTTAAAAATAGACAAAAGGTGTATATTCACATAATATATACAAATAAGAAGTGTAAAGAAAAGAAAAAATTATTATGCACCATAAAGTGGTAAATCAATAAATAACAAAAAAGAAGCTAATTGGCTATCATTCCTTGCTCTTCAGAGCTCAATCAAAGATAAAATATATTAATATGGGCATAATGCCACAAATCAAAGAGGAGGAAAAAATTACCAGAAAATCAGAACTATGAGTCACAGACAGATTATATTAAGATCTATTCCTTCTGCTTACAGAGATAAGGTTGCTTAGATTTAATATACAGAGCCTTGATAATTTTCAGATGATAATCTGAATGTACTTTGATGGTGACCAAGAAAAATCTCTAGTGAGACGAGGCACAATCATATAACTTATATTTCTGCAATAACAGATCTGGATGTATTGATTAGCATATGTAAATTGTCATACTGCCCTTAACAGATACTGGTACATGCTGAACAATTCTCACTTTTAACTTGACATTTAAAATTGAAAATTTAACATGATGGTGGGGTGGGTCAGAACATTTTTATTAATAGATTTCAACATAGGCTGAAAAAAGGAAAGCCAGGGATTGGCAGAAAAGTGATAAAGCTGAACACTAAGATCTGCCAAATCTTGCACTAATCTCACCAATTCAATGCAAATAGATGGGACACTTTTACAGACAATGCAATTTAGGTTTATTAATTGCACAATTTCAGTATGAATGTGAGATTGCACAATATCAAGAGGGTACCCATTTTCAACAAATTTAGTTTTAGAACAAATAATTTGAGCTCAATGAACCAAAGTCTTGATCAGATTCAATTTTCATTGTTTAGAACAAAAAGAGTCCTAACAAAATATGTTTAGAATACACAGAAAAAACATGATTCTGACCTGTGCAAGAATACTGCCAGAAAAGGCAGAAATGTAGTTTTCCTTTTCACAAGTAAATCTTAACACTGCATGTAATCCATTTAACAACTCAGGAAAAAAACCTTAGACTGTTCCACTCTATCAAACACACAAAAAGCATCATCAACATATAAAAAATTATGTTGTTTCTTATCCGTTAATAACCGTCATCTCTCATCTGTTCTCAACTAGGTATTTATGTTGATGACACAACTATTTACTTCTGTCTTAATAGTAAGTCCAATAGGTCCAATAAAGTAAACCTGGCAGCTGATCTTGAAAATAACCACCTATCAGTTGTTAACTGGGGTAAAAAATGGCTCGTAAAAAAAAAAATTAAACTACTATCCTTTAATCTTCATAGAGAACCATTTTTGTCCTCTATCAGCAGGAGAGCAATTCATTGTGCCTTCTTGTTCTCACATTTTCAACTGACATGAAGTGGAACAATTATATTGAATGAACTGCTAGGTCTGCTGCTAAAAAAGTTGGTTCACTGTATCATGCCAGACAATTTTTCTTGTCAGGATCCATCTTGCACATTTATAAATCTACCATTCATTCATGTACTGAATATTGCTGCCATATCTGGTTGGGTGCTCCTGCTATATATCTCAAGATTCTGGACAAAAATCAAAAGAAGGGTCTGTAAAGTAATCAATCCTAACATGACATCTCAACTTCAGTGACTTTCTCACCACCATGATTTGGCTTCTTTCTGTCATTTTTATAAACATTTTCATGGGAGTAATTCTAATGAGCTTTTCTCCTTGATAGCTCAACCACATGAATCTAAGCATACAACTACGCCTAACCATTTTACTGTTGAAATAGCTAGATGCAACTGTAAGTTCTATTCTAATAGTTTCTTTTCTCGCACTTCTTGCCTGTGGAACTCACTTCTAGTTTCTTGCTTTTCTGCCACCTACAATCTTCAAAAATTTAAATACATCATTTGGTATTTTCTGTCTTTTGGAAATCCTGTCCTTTCTCCTCACTTAAGTCTTCTCATTCTCTTCCACTCGGAAGTAGCTTTATTTGATTACTATCATATATAAAAGTTTATCAAAATATTACTTATTTACTGTAAATACAACTTCTATCATCAAAATTTAGTTTCAAATATTACTAGAAATTAAATGACTTATTTTAATAAGATATATTAAATAAATTACAATATTATTTATCTCAGATATTTTCTCTAATCCAACAATGCATATCTTATGACATTTTATCTATAATATTTATTTTTCTGTCCTTAGTCAATTTTACATGCTTGCAACAGCAAATATACTCCCAAAATGAATAAATCAAACTATAACATTCTACAGGTTTTATTGAAATGTTTTAGCTTTTTGAAAATGATAATTCTTTCAGTTTTGCATTTGAAGAATATAAATATGGTCTGTTAAGAAATTAATAATCTGATGAGATTAAAAGGAAAAAAAAAGATAAAATGTTTTGGAAATGCCTACAATAAACAAGGTGGCACAAGCATATGTTAATCTGAATCTAATAGATTTGTCTTAATATAAGACATTTATATAATATGAAAAATATAATATTCATATAATATAAAAAATATTATAATAATATATGATATTCATATGAATATCACTAATACATAAATGGCCAGCTATTTCAAAATCTTTATAGAATATTATAGAGAAATAAAGTTTATGGATACTGTAACTACTTAATGAATATAATTTTTTTTAATAAACTAATTTAAAATTAAGTGTTTTATATAGATAAGATACATTACTAATATTAATTCATTCACAAACAATACTGTTACTAATTGTTGTGGAAGATAATCTAAAATATTTTTCATGACAGCAGCTTAATATATTACATTAAAAAAGCTTACATCAAAATTGAGTATATACGTGATGTTATTAAAGCTTAAAAAATTTTCTGTATTAGTCAAAAGGCAAACATATTACAGGAAAGATTAAGATATAAATTCATTAATGTCTTCTAGTGTTTTAGATATAGTAGTAACAAATTTTATGTTCAGTTTAGATGTTCTTTTCAATTGTAGTTGTGAGAGAGTTAGTTGGTTGGACAATATATTTTTTTGATTCATTGGATTTGTCAGGAGGGGCTGTTTTTATACTTTGGAATATTGTACAAGCCTTTTGTTTTGCATTGAATATAAGATAATTAGGGTACTGAAGAAGCTTTAAAGTGTTTTCATTGTATTTCTCCTCTTCATGAAAATATTGAGAGCTGCAAATTGAAAAGAACTTATCTCAACATAAAATTTGTTACTACTACATCTAAAGCAAAAGAATTAGTCAATACTAAACAAAACAATAAGCTAAAACTTGATAGAGGAATTTACACTACTGCCTGTAATAATTGTCACAAAAATATATAGGTGAAACCTCAAGAAATCTAAATAAAAGATTATATGAACACAAATGAGAAATTTTACAAAATAATCCATTAAATGCATTAGTTGCTCACTGTAACAAGACTGAGCATAATTTTGACATACAAAATGCTACTCTGATTAAAAGAGAAACCATTCACTAAGATGAAAATGTTTAGAGAGTGCCTTGATCGCAAAGTCATCTATAGTAAATTTGTGCCCTGGCTCTTACAACATTTCACTATTCCTGGCTGATCTTATTATCACAGTGTAGGATATCTAATAACAAGATTGATGGAAACAAAAAGAATCTAAATGAAACTGGCTAAATTATATACAAAACAAGAATTTTTTAATTCTCAGCATCTCTCATTCATGTAGTTGCTTCAACATAACAAACTTAGTTTTCCATTTTGTTATACATTTCCCCCAATATTGTTCCTGATAGAAAAAAAATTATATATCTCATTTCAGTAATATATATACTACTTAGTTCTAAGTAAAAAAAAAATAATCTAACATTTCAAAAATGTTTAGCAGACTAATTTATTAAGTCTTTGATTATAATCACTAGAATTTCTATAATAGTCTATGTTCAAAATATATTAAAATAATGAATTTTATCAGACATGAATAACTTCATATTTCTAGTATGTTTAAGAGATATCAGATTAGAAAATTTACAGATATTATAAACACAGCAGGTTGCAAGAGAAGAGAGATTATTGTTAAGTGATGTAGTGAGCTCGCAGATGATCAATTTATGAATTTTCAGTTGAATCCCATTAAGGTTTGGATATTTGCCTATTTTGAAATCAGTCAATTGAACATTCATTATTCTAACAATTATAGTATTAAACATGTTCCAAACTGCAAGAAGGAACCAGACACAATTGAGAAAACTAGATCAATAATTTCTTGTAAGTTTACTCCCTTAGAAAAGCTATACGATTGTCTTTTGTCAGCAATTATTTAAAAAAAACTCAATAAAATGTTAGTGTATGTGCGTGCATGCGCGCGTGTGTGTGTGTGTGTGTGTGTGAGAGAGAGAGAGAGAGAGAGAGAATGATGGACAGAGACAGATTCTATGATGGAATATATTAATGTATCATAATCATTTGAATAAGTAAATTTGATTTATTGCATATGGTTCATTAAACATGAATATTTTACTCAGACATTTAGAAAGAGCATATGAATTATCATAAATAAAATCTACAAAAGAAGAAAAATCAATTTATCTTTGCAAATAGAACAAAGAGAATACAAACAATAACCAGATACTTTCAACTTGATAATAACAGTGAAAATGAATTATTTACAATGGTTTTGTAAAGCTAAGGAAACTCAATTCCTTCAATATGTTTGAGGAGATAATTTATAGATTATTCAATCCGATAGAATAAAAATACATTTTAAAATATTTTTTACTTCAAAAATTGTTTGAAAAATAAATGAATTTGATTCATCTAATTAATTTGTTATATGCTTAAAATAATTAAACATAATTTGAAAGAACACTTAAATATAGTTTTTATATAATAACTCAACTTGATCAAAATTCATACTAAAAATAATAAAGCAAAATTACCACTTAATCAATCAACATTCAATGTTCAGGGACATGTAAATAAGTAAATTAGTGTATTATTTCAAAAAATTAGTGTCTACCTAATGTCTATGTAATACATTCATGGTTTGAGAAGAATGGCTTTTATTAAGCAAAAATATGTATGACAATAAAATCAAATAAAAATAACATAAGTCAGAAATTGTTAATCCATGAAGTGCTGATGGCCAGAATTTCCATCACTGCAGTTCTATGGCAAGTGAATTTCTGCTGTAGTTAATATATTAAAATGGGAATTAGCAAAATAAAAATGCTCAAATTAAAAACAGTAATAATAGTATTCAAATATATGTGAGCATATGCAAGTACATACATTGTTGAATTTTAATTCAATATTTTCCTAAGTGGGTATTGTAAGATAAATTGCTATTGTGCAAAATGGCTTTGAATCAATTAACAGACAATTTCTGATATGATATAAATTCAACTATTGATGATTTACTAGAACAATCTGACAAAATGAGAGATTTTACATTTTGCAAAAAATATCGTATAAATATCCAATAACATTAATTCTATATTACAGACATGAATATTCAATTTGAATGGTAAAGGCATATGAAAACTTTTACACACATTATATTCTAAGGAGATCAGATTATTTTAGATCATCTGACTAATGGTGATTTACATATTATCTGCTGAACATATTTCCAGCAGTCAGCACTTGAATTTATAAAAGTGAAATACTGAATTTAATTACTAAATATTAACATTTATAAAATTTGTAATCTATTATAAAAAAAATAAAATAAATTTTTCTATTTTAGTTAGATTTGTATTTCACACAATTCTTTAAAGAGTTTTGTTTGTTTGTTTGTTCCTAAGTATTCAAATCTGAATATTTAATGCATTTATTGAATTATTTTATAGTTTTAGTCCTTTGAAAAGCAGAAGTTAGTTTTTTTTCTGAATGAACAAACTTTCAATTCGAAATTCAGGCCATTTCAGTTTTTCTCCAAAAAATGTCATTTGTTGTTACAATAAATGAGATACAATTACACTTTATGATAATTTTTTTTTATTTTCTAACTGAAAGAATATGTGACAATGAATAGAAGTAAAAAAAAACTGATTGAATAACTTTTTTCTCAAATTAGTTTTCTTAAATTTTTCTCAAATTAGTTTTCTAAATTTCTTATCTTGTCTTGTTAAAATTACCATGGGCATGGGTAAATCAACTGTTCATTTTAACCCCTAAGCTCTATGCCACTATAGATCTGTTCTAATGAGCTTTTATCCCTGAACCCTTTTTACCTGAGAGACATCAAAAAAAATCAAAACAAGTTTCTTTACTAAAGAATTTTAAAAAGATAATTTTCTATTTGCCAAGTTACTCAAGTAGCAATTAATTCTAAATAGTATTTCAAAAACTTCTTGATAAATTAAAAGTTTAGAGCAAGAGATTTGTTTTTCTTCCAATTTTTTTGCAACTCATAAAATGTATGTCTCCTCAAATACATTTTATGAGACAAGTTAGCATTTGTAAATGATATCTTAATAAATGTACTATTTTCTTCTAAAGGAATAAGTCTCTAAAGTTATATTCTTTGCGGAAGCATCTCCTTGAAATTGAGGCTGTCATTAATATTATGAATAATTGAGATTGTAATTTGTTACCTGTTTTATAATAAAGTGTAATATAACTATAATAATTAAATAACATTATTATGTTATTAACATTAAAATAATTTTAATATTAATAACATTATTCTTGCTAAGTTACAAACAAAATGGCTAATTACTAATTATTACTTTTAACACAATACAAAATTATCAGTCTTATTTCAAGTCATGATCTACATACAAAATAAGTACTGATAGAGAAACTGTACAGATTTAAATCTAGAATATAGATGGAATACTTCTAATTCATAGAAACCACTAATAATAAGGCATATCAGCTGTGTATTTTTATCTTCATTTCATAATTTAAAGCGGACATTACAAAATTATACATATATCAAAAAAATACCAAACAGTTGATATTTTTTTTTAACTGCCATAAATGTTAGTGGTCATAGCTTTTCACAGATTCCCTTTTTTATTATTTGTGAATTGCCATGACTTCTTGGGACAGGTATTAGAGTCGTTTCCCATTGCATTCTCCAAACAGTTGCATATGCCTAACAAACAGCTGAACTTTAATTTTTTTTTTGTTTTACATGTTGATATATTATTAAAATATGTCAGACCATTTTCTGAGGCAGAGATTATAAGGAGTATTAAATGGAAGAAAGTCTGGAGGATCCCACAAAGTTCTTTAAAATATTATTTGTAATAGTAATAATAATGATAATAAATAATGAATCAATAAGAAAAATCAAAGTGATGATCAATTGCTAAAAACTTAAATTTTTTTCATCAGATTATATATATATATATATATATATATATATATATAGAGAGAGAGAGAGAGAGAGAGAGAGAGAGAAGTAAGTAAATGATACTTTCTCCATTTCATTTCTATTAACACACCTTAAAAAATTTGTTTTTAAATTGGTAAGAAGAATTATTTACATTATTTACATTGTTTGAACTGTTGTCCTCATCTTTATTGCCATATTCACAATGTTTTGCCCATTGTACACTCTGGCCTCCTTCAGTTGATTGGAATTTTGAACTGAACCATTTATTTCATCTTCATCCACTGGGATAGATTGTTCTAGTTTCATGTGCCATGCCTCTTCCAGATGTCTCAGTTATCTCCATTTAACTCAACTCTCCAAGTTTTTGTTCACCTCTGCAGTAATTCCAGTCACCTGAAGAAGGCCAGAGTATACAATGGCTGAAACGTCATGAATATGGCAATAAAGATGAGGACAAAAGTTCAAACAATGTAATTAATTACAATACCTCATCTCAGAAATATAGACAGATATGGTAAGAAGAACATGAAAAAAATCTTATTCTGTTATACCTTATTATTCCTTATATTTTCTTAAATTTTACTAATAACTGAATTGCTTATTTATGCTTACATATAAATCACTTTGTAAGCATTTGAAGCCAGTTTTTATCTTCAAGGTCTACCTCAAATATTATGAGATTGTCATAAAATTCAATTTAATGTAGCACATTGAAAAAATTCAAAATATGATTGATGTTAGGGAAATCAATAAATGTTATCTACACCAACTAAAACAGTATCAAAAATACAAAATATATAACTTCAGTTCTATCAACTTAAAACATTTATTAGCACTGTTGTATACATCATTCATGCTACATTCAAATAATAATACTGATTCTAAAAAATATTACAAGCTAATTAATTCTACCAAAAAGTATGTAGTGGCTGATTAGTAAAAAAAAATTCATCATCTTGACACAGCCTAATTTTAATTTACATAGATAAAACTTTTGCAAAATACTTTTAAGTAAGATATTTTCTTCCTCTATATACTATTTATAATATATGAAGGCAATATGTTTCTGAATATTGGAAAATTGAATTTTTTCAAAAAATTAGTTGCTTTTCCTCAACAAATATTATTGGAATGTAAAAATAGGAATTCATGAAAATATAATATTCCACAAACAGAATATTCATTGTTAAAAAGAAATATTAAAAAAAATGCTTTGCACATATAGATAGATGAGCAAAATGATCTCCCATTTCTCATCCAAAAGTGACCGACTTAAGCCAATTAATATTACGAAGGGAAATAACACTATCATCTATATGAAGTCTTCAATTATTGAAGCTAACTATAATTGATATGTATTAATCATAGTAATTTTGCAAATTGTCAGTAAAGATGACAACTTTCAGGAAAATTTCAGATGATGTTACAATAACTGGAAACCAATTACTAAATGTAATATAAAAACTAAGAAAATATATAAATGCAAAAGTAAATATATCAAGCATGTAAGAAAATATCTTTTATAGATAAATCAGCATTCTGTAATTTGTTTCAGATATTTATTTTTGATTTGTTGCATTTAGATAATGGGTGATAATTTTGTGAGATTTTGCACCAAAAGTGTAAGCAAATATCTGTATGATTTCTAGTTTGAAGTAACAGATCCCATATATTTATTAAAGAAATTTAAAAAGAAAATAGGATTCTTGCAAGCCTAATTAGTAAAAAGGAAACCATAGGTAAGTGAAGCTTCCATAATTGACAGAAAACTAAAGTAGAAAAGTAAAAAATAGTAAATACATTTGTTGAGGTACAAATGATTGAGCCTAGTGCAGTTAGCTGCTGGATTTAGCTTTATATATATCAGAGTAAACAATTGTAGAACACACACACACACACACACATAACACTGAAGTATCAAAAAATTAGAAACAGCCATTTAATCACATGTAGCTCTTTCCATTTTCTGAATAATGTTGGTTGCATAACTGAGTTTTATTTATTGAGGATGGCTTCAGATAATTTAGTGAGGTCTGCAAGTTCTCCCATAGCCACTCAATGGTGTTTAAACCTAGTGAGCAGAGGAGCCAATAGAGTACCTGAAAGTTAGTCAACTGTTTCTAAAACAAGTTCCATGCCAACTATACATGATGAAGCATTGATTATCTTGTTGGAACAAATTATAACCAGTGGAAAACATGGTAAGCATAAAGGCATAGAAATGTTTTGACACTAGATCTATAATCATACCTTTCACTTGTGGTTATTATGAACTTCAACAGAAGTATTACACTATTACAATACCAACATCAGCTTGAAAAACACAGTGCTGACAGAATATTAGTCTGAATGTAAATAATGCTAACTCCTCATCCTAGAAAAAAGAAACACTACTGACAGACTAGATCCACAACCTCATGCAGTCTCTTCTATACACAAATACAAATATCTACCAAAAAGAGCTGAAAACATGACCCATTTGACCAAGCAACACAGCACCAGCCTTCCTCAGTTCAGTAACAATTTTTCCTGGTTCAGGTGAGGTGTAGTAGCCAATGCCATGATATCAATAATTGTTCTTTTTTTGGTCAATGACTATAAAACCCCATGGAATGCATTGTACACTGTACAGTGTATTGACTAATGGATTGAGTGAAACCAACATTGAGCTGGAATATGATTTGATGCAATGTTCCTATTTGTTGTGTGGTTACTATCTTTGTCAGTTGCTGGTTGTCCTATTTTTGCATCATTTTTTCACATGCTGCTAGAATTCACATATTCCTGCTATAGTCTTACTACTGTTGTCTGAGGAAAACCTTACCTCAGAGATAGAATACCTCATTTTTCTGGCCCCAGCAGTCATTCTACAGTTAAACAGTTTTAAATCCTGTCTGCATCTATTCACTGCCACAACTACACTCCCTCTTTATTTATTACACAACACTTCCATAATTCAACAGAATCTATTTCTACATCTGAGTGAAGGTAAAAATCATCAAGTGTACTGCTGTTTAATTTTTTGGTACTTCAGTTTATATTGTGTACAAGCTATCTACAGTGAGAAACAAAAACAATTTTAAATTATTTCTTCAATATATATTAATATGCATATTTACATCTTCAGATATGATCTATATACAGAAAATTCATATTTACTTTATATTTTAAAAGGATTTTAATTTTTTAATTCAATAAAATTTCAATATAAAATTTTGTTTTTAAAAAAATAATTCATAATACATTTTAATGCAAATTCATTAGCTTTTATCTTATTTTATTTGTTGACACTGAGAAACTATCTTTAAATCTTGCAACAGATCACAAAGCATACATTTGAAAAAGAAACAACAAAACAGTTTCTATCCAGTCTTCTGGTTGTATTGATTTAGTATTTTAAAAAATGGGTGCAGGAAAATTTTTAAGCAAAATATTTTGCTTTTAGCTAAAAGAAATTGATAATATATAGACAAGACTTGGATAATCTTCCAAAATTAACATTCTACTAATAAAAAATGATTAAAAATTTATGACTATAACCAGTACATTTTGTTTGGTGTGCTATATTAATCATTTTGTAAAAATGTGTTTTTTTTTAAAAGTTAATATAAGTTTAATAGAAAAATGTTGCTTCACACTGATCATTTGAAAAACTACTTAATGTTGCCAAAAACATGGCAGATGAAAGTTAATGTCTTTAACAGAAAACTGTGTAATTCCAAGCAACCATCCACTTGGTAATATATGTTCTAAGAAGATATGTTTTTACCTGACATAATCATTTCCTGTATGAATAACATTTCAATCATCAGTTCGTTTTAACATTACTTCTAATTTGTATTGTCCCCAAGTCAGTACTTCATAAATAAGGCAGTAATAGTTGATTGAAATTTAAGTTGTTCATTTTGTCAATCAATGTGGTAAAAACAATAGGAATATAAACTATTTATCAATTATATTGACTAATAATTAATAATAAGACATTAAAAAAAAAATCATATAAAAGTACTGAAAAATTCTTAAAACTATAAGTTAAGGCTTGTATAATAATCGTGTTATTCTAACACTGATAATTACTTGAACATAATGACCTGTATATATTTTCATATCTTTTCATGAAACAGTGATTAAAATACATAAAATATAAACAAAAATTTCAAATTTAGATTATCTTTAAAACATCCTGTTATAAAATAAAATAAGACATATCTCGGCTGATTTACAGGCAAATACTTAAGAGCGAGAACCGGATGTGAATGGGACAAAGCACCGTCACAAAATGATCATTATCTTTCTTTACAAATGTTCCCGACACACGTGTTCCGGTCGAAAAATAAAATAATATTTAAAGTGCTCTATTTTTCGTCCAATAAAAATGCTTCCTTCCTAATTATACTCGCTTCGTTTCTTGAGCCTGTTAAGCTATAAAAAAACACTATAAAAGGGGTCACACGGAAGTTCAACAGCAGTCAACAGGTGGCCAGCGAACAGACCTGACAGTAAGGCCGAGTGATCAGCAGCAGGGGAGCATCAATCACTGTCAACATGTGTGAACTTCTATGAGAGATCGACCAGATCCGAAAGCCGGCTTATGAACTTTACCACACCAAGGTAGCTGTCCCAAACCCTCACGTTCCTGTTGAAATAAACCACGTAAATCTATTTCTACTGTTGTCGTATTTCTTTCTTGCAACCATACGCTTGTCTATAACAATCCCCTTTTCAGGAGGTTCTGAAAAGATTAGAGAACTTAATTAAAAAAAAGAGTAATAAACAGTTCACCTTCAAGAATCACAAATTCTTATTTGACAAGTAATAGATTTATTTGGGTGGCTTAGGCCAAATATCTCAACTGCTTTTATATAAATTGCACCTTCATATGTAATCATTTTTCTTTAGAAAAAACTTAAAAACTGGATATATTTTAAGAATACCTGATGAGGTTTAAATGTATATCCTACCCAAAATTTTTGGTAAAAGGAAGGCCCTTAACAACCTATTTATTCAACAACTGCAATGTTGATTTTGAATGTATTATCCTACCATACTCTCTGTATAGTTCAGATTAGGCACATTTCAACTTTCATGTGTTCTGGCTGATAAAAGATGGCCTACACAGATATTTTCATTCATTGGTGTTGTAAAATGTGGAGCACCTCCACTGGTGCAGATTTTTATGAGCATAACATTCAGACTCTTGTTCATCAGTAGTGAAAATACATAAATAGGTGTTGAAAATGTGGAAAAATCAGAGGGTTTTTTTTTGGAGGGGGTAGCTGAAAATTTACTCTCTCCAATGATTTTATCATGTTCTTCATATCTTTTGTAGTCATCCATAGGAGACATTACTATTGGCCAATCTTTTATAAATTAACATGTTTTACTTGCCAATCAGCAGTTTACCAATTTACTTGAGTATAAATAGTAATTAACCAGTACAATTAACATTATTAATATTTATATGAGGGAATACTTCCTTGATGCATTAGTATAACTTTTTCAATTTTAAATTCTTAGGTCTCTTGAATTTGACAGATTTGTGAATGATGGTGAATTGAAATGTTTTCACCAAAAATGAGCTTTTCTGAATAATCATATCATTCAAGGTATCTGTTTTAATAAACATCCATTGTTGAAGATCATACAATGGTCAACTTATCTGTTCCTTAAATAATTAAAATGTTGCAAAATAAATATTAGCTTGTGTCTCACATTCCTGAAAACCAAGAAGTTTGAAATATGGTAATTTTCTAAGCATAATTTAGGTATGGCAGAAGGTTGAAAGTTGAATCACCACATGAGGATCAAACTCACTATCCAGTCATAATTGATCTAGTAAGAAAACCTTACTAGCCATTACACCTTGTTGAAGTGCAAGAGGTTTGGAAATCTTTTTGTGTGTACTGTGTAGTATAAATGACTGTTAATGTCATCAAATTATAATTTATGACTTTATCACTCTTGCTATCAATAACAACTAAAATGACAGTTGAAAATCATAAAAGCTTACTTCAAATCATGTTTAATATAAAATCTATCTTTTATAATGCATTATTGAATTATTGAAACTTTCATCTTTCACTCAAATCTAAGAACTGCGAAAGGCTGCATGCAAATTGGCTTTGCTTGAAAATATCACATATTCATTTTTTTTTAAAACAGTTCTGAAAAAAAGATTTGGCTTCTTAGCATATACATTAACAATATTAATTTACTTTATTGTTACCTACAGTTTGCTGCTGAGCATAGTTTTAATTTTCAAAGAATATTTAAAAAGTGACTCATAGAAAAATTATTTTGAAGTCAGGTAAGAAAAAATGTATACAGAAATATTTTTTCTAGATCCTACTGAACACCATGTTTCTGGATCATATTTATTTCTACTTATGTTAGAGCCATATTTTCAGTTTAAAGCAGCACTAATGAGTATAGATTCACACATTAAAGAAAAAATTGCTGTATATGATATCAGTTAATAAAATGTTTCTGAAAACAGCAAAAAAATATCTAAAATTACTTTTCAGATATTACAAGTATATGCTCTTCAGTATATTTTAAAATCTATATCAGTTTTAAAGCTAGCCTGCTCTTCTGTTTTGGAGAAAAATAAGTTTTTGTGTTATTGAGATTAGATAAGAGACAATGATTTTAGCATAATTTTATAATCTTCTAAAAGTTGGAATTATTGAGTTTCAATCTTTTTCGTTTTTGTACAAAAGGTAAAAGAGTATACATTGAAATTGCTTTGAAAAAAAAATTAAAATATCTTAAAGTAGTTATCATGTAGATTGAAAACAAATGATATTTAAAATTTTTGAATGCTGATAACTTTTCAAGAAATAACAATGTCTCTTCAAATATCAATTTTCCTTTCTTCAACCAATTTGATATAAAAAAAAATTGAGAAAACACATTTACTTTTCTCATGTTCTAGCAAATACAACTAATGTCCAATACTTAAGATATGCCTTGTGTACTTGAAAGCAAACACAAATATATATTTTTGAATTGCAAAAACAGATTTACTAAAGATATGTTTGGATAGAAATTTATATTGTAGATTTATACTTTAACATTTATACTACAATTTTTTTAGTAATTCTTGCAAACAATAAAAGTTTGGTATAAATATATAAATACTAACTTAGTACTCATAAAAATAGTCAAATAATTTACACTTTTCACCAGAATTAAAATACCTGCACACACTGCATAGGATCAAAGTGTCACTTCCCAGCCATATACCGAAGATCAGAGTATAGTATCTATTCCTCCTAAGCTGTGTTCTTGTCTTTAGATTAGACACAACAAAAAGAGAGGCATGCTTGAGTTGGGGGAACTTCCCCATTGTCCAAAGGAACGATCAGAATATTCTGCTGCATTTGCAACACTATAAATATAGTGAATAATAGATAATAATATCTTAAATTGTTTCAATCTTGTTCATTTGCACTTAAATACTTGATCATTCACATAAAAAAAGCATATAAAAAAGTATAACATTATCTATCAGTTATCAACAACTACCATAGGTTTCATCTTTAATATGAAATCAATGATATGAATACTAAAAATTACAAAATTCACAAAAAACCTCTAATCATTAATTCTGTAAAGAGTGAGTGAAATCAAAGATAGAAAATATACACTTGTCTGAATGAAAATTATTCAAGAAATTTAAAATAAAAACCTATTTATTACCTCTAAAATTATATGAATTTGTTATTTATTTATGGATATTGCTCACATTTTCTTTCAATAAACAATTGTTTTAACAAATACTGGCTATGAAATCGCAACCAAAGTCAATTTATATTAACATAAGTGAACCATAACCCACAAACTGAAGTAGAAATCTCTGCCATTTGCAGTTGCACAAAAGAAATGAAATGTTCAAAATTCACATTAAGAGGTTAAAGTAAAAGCATAAGCAACTGTTTAGCAGTATTCATACTGTAAAGCACCTTAATAACAACCTATGAATGGACTTACTATTTTTATCAAATAATATTCCAAAAATATAATGACTAGAAAACTTAAACAATTAATGAATAAGAGTGACACTTTTCTTTAAAATTATATTGAAAATATTAAGATCTCAGCAAAATCTTTCCCTAAAGACTTTCGTTAGAGTTGTAATCTATAATAAAAATGGGAAGAAGTCAATATTTTTTTACAAATTTTATTCAAAGATATTTAGACAATACTGGGATGAGCTGAAAGGTTCTAATTTAACCAAAAATTCTGATGTTTGGTCAGATTTTGGGAAACTTGTAAAAAAGTGGTGATATATTATTCCAATACAGGAAGTAGTTCTTCATAGTGTATTAGAACTTCTCTTTTTTCCACAATTCAAAATGTCACCTCTTAACTAATTCAGTTATTTCCCCCTCCACAAAGTTAATAGATGGATCCAAGTGGCAACAGCAGTACGCCTGTTTTCCTTCCTTCCAACTTGCATTTGCCCAATGAACCAAATATAAGCTGGTTAAAATTTCTCTTTTGCACTTTAACTTCTGATGACTGGGGAACCTTTGAGACTTCAACTTCAGTGGACTGTAATTAATTTCTACTGAACATTTTGTTGAACATCACCCAGTAAAAATTTTAAAATTTTACTGAGCTTAATATATACTGCTGAAACAAAAACATTAGCCAGCTGATTCACTAATTACTATTTTGATATTATTCAGTTATTATCATCTATGTAAAATAATTCAGCTTTCAGAAACTTTAATTTTTTTTTAATTTTAATTTCATACTGATAGTTATTTTTTTAATGTAAAACTTTTGAATAAAGATTTATATTATACTTGGGAAATTATTTTTAAAAATTATAGAATAAAAATGGTAGCAACATCTATTTAAATACTCCATTTCTGAAATTTTCTCTCTAAAAATAATTTCATTAACTATTTTATCAAATTTTGATTTTTATAAAATAGTTTAAGGCAAAATTCTTTGTAATCCTTTCAAATGAAAAGCAGATGAAAACTTTAAGAGATCTTTCATTGATCTAAATTAAGACTATTCATTTCTATTTAGAAATATTTAAAAAAATCAAATAATTTACATGGAACTGACTATTATAGGGAGATTACTTAAATAATTATCATTGTTTCCCCAAATTAAAAGCTATAATAATTGTGGTTTCAAAACAGTTTTTTTCAATCAAAAAATTTCCACATTAAATTATGTTTTTGATAGGATTCAATCAAAATAGACAAAAATAAACATATTGAGAAACAATATTTATGTTTCTTGTTGCTTCACAGTGTATGAAAACTACTTGCCAAATTTTATTACATGAATGTATGTTATAAATCTTTTCATGGCATCAATTTGAGGTAAAATTTCAAGAAATATCAGTAATATCAATATTCTGTTTAAGATTTTAATAAAAGAAAAGTAGTTTAAAACATATTTTATAATTTATTTAATTTTTTAGAGTTTATAATTTTAAAAACACTAACAGAAATAAAGCTGATATTTCATAAATCATAAAATATAACATCAATTTTTTCAGTCTTCAAAACTTTTTAACAGAGAGAATATTACAGAGAGCTATACATTTAATGTCTTCCTTTAATATTACAAATAAAGTATAACAAGTTGTTAATAAAAATGCAAAAGTACAAGTCACAAGACAAAATTTAATAAATCATTAAATTTTGAACATAAAGAAAGCTGAGTAAAACTCTGAAAATAACTTTTGTTAGAAAAAATAAACTTATGAATAAGAAAACAATTATTTTCTATAACTGAATAGTTTTCAGCATATGCAGAATTACATTTTTTTTATTTCATTATTTCAGAATCTTGAAGGTCAGAAGTCACTAAAAGCAGTTACTAGAAAAGGAAAAATATCAAGTAAGAAAAATAGCTATATAACTGAAAGCAAACCAATGTAATAATAGTGTCCTATCACAGTTAAAGCACAAGTTGACAACATCATACCTGAAAAAGTACAAAGATAAGAAGAATAAAAAAAAATTATCAAAACAATCACTGTAGAAAACAATTCTTTAGTAGGAGAGTGTTGATAATCTAGAGCATTGCATTGTTGAGACAAGATGAGTAACTTTAGCAATCATACAAATGTTTATCGATCAGTGAGATCAAGCTGTAAACACATCAAATTATTAATGGCTAAACTAATATTACTTTATAACAAACTTGGATTACAAATATGAATTTCTAGAAATATTGATGAGAAACCTTTAGTATTAACCAAATGTACTGACAATATTTTTAAAAACATTTTTTAAAGTGATACAAAATGTTGCAACAGATAAGATGTAATTAGCTTTATAGATAATAAATAATAATAATACAATTGAAAAAATATGTGAAAATTACGAGAACTTAACATGTTTTTCAGCCTAGCAGAACTTCTGCCAAAATCCACTCAATAGATTACTAGAGCTATAATATTCAATAAATCAAAAAAGTTCAAGTGGGTAACCAAATAAGTCACTTGAACTTTTTTTGATTTATTAAATAGATAATATGGAATTATTAAAAAAAATTATTAATGAAAATTATTCCATCTGGAAAAAATAGATGACTAATATTCACTATGTGAGTGTAACAAAAAGCCTTAAATAGTAGGTACCTCCAAAAATTTTCTAAATAAAGAGCATACCATGATGAAAAAAGGCCCTGAACTTGATAAAAACAAAGTTTTATCATCAAAATGTTTATGTTATTATTAAGAGGAAAAACCAAAGTATTTTTTGATTATTTTATTAAAGTTTTTAATCCTTTCTAGCATATTCAAAATTTTGGTTAAAAATCTTTCTTGCATCAATGGGTGAACCAAAATTAGTATTGAAAATTTTAGCATCTTTTTTGGTGTTGAAAACACATTATTTTGGAAATGCTTGAAAAAAAAAATTGAATAATAGTTGAATTTTAATTAAATTTTCAGGATGTATTCACAAATGAATGAAACTATTTTTGAAATCTTTCTTTTTAGAAAATTACCCCAACTTATTTAATTTTATGAAATTTTGAGAAATTAAAATTTCAGCCTCTTCATATTTATTAGTTAAAAGCAGGACTCCATGGAGAATTTGAATCATCAATTTGTTTTGTCAAACAGAAACACTGTTTACTGAAAATCTGCTCTGAATCATAAAATAAAAAAAGCAATAAAACTATGACATTATTTAATTTGAAAATCTTTTAATTGCTTTTATAAATAAGATATATTAAGGATACTATTGTCTTTAAAAAAATTGTTTTGATGAATAATAAAGTTTTACAAGAATCAATTTCATTTTTTAAAAATTTCAATCAAAAATATTTAGTAAATTAAATCTTTTAAAATTCTCTATTAATTTCAGCCTTTTAGATTATATTATTATTAAGTGAAAACTATATTTACTAATCATAAATGTAAAAACTTAATACAAATGTGACACTATTTAGCTATGGTAATTGGCTAACTAATTAAGCATGGAAATTAAAAACGAGAAATACTTAAGGCGAGAAAGAGCTATAACGAAAGACATACCGAGTGACATTATTTTTTTTTTTTAACAAAAGAAAAATGGGTAAAGATTTTATTTTCATTTACAAAGAAAGATATTTTTTCACAGGGGACAGAAAATTTATAAAGGAAGCGGGTTTCGGATTCTGTCAGGATTAATTAATGTCATGACGCAACAAGGAAAACAGAATTCTAAAAGATAAACAAAACTGTGTCAAGCATGCGACCCGGAAGGAATTTCAGTGAGACCACCCAAAAAGAATAGCCACTGATTATCTTTCGGAGATATCATTTGGTTTTGGTTCTTGTGTCCAGGAGATCCATCTGTTGTATGTCCGGATCTTGTCATGATAAGAGTGAAGTACCAAGGGAAACAGAATACAGATAAAGAATAAAAATCTACCACACGCGTAGCAATAATAAAAATTTCAATTCAGTCAGCTGCATAAAAGCAAAATTAAATTCAGTTATCTTAAAAATACGACAAAGAAAGCCATTGTTACTATGTTAGCGACAGACTTTCTGTCACTGCCAATGCGCCTCTGGGAATGCGATAATATTGATATGGGAAAGACAAAGAGATTTGGTCTCCAGGTGGCAGCAGCCACCCAGTTAATTATTGACTAGTGAATTCCACTAATGAATTCCAGGTGACCCCAAGTTAAGATAAGAATTTAATGACCACAATATGCGGTCCATAAGAATTCTGGCCAATAGAAAAGAAAGAAAGAAAAGAGGAGATAATATTTTTTTCTTTGGGCGATAATTGTAAACTGAGGCCAGTCTAGCCACACCCACATTGCCGAGCGATCATTGGCCGAGTGGTGGCGAAGGTGAACATATGAGAAAAAAGGGAAACCTGTTGACGCCCACTGAAGGGATTGGTATGAGATACCAATATGAGAAAGGAAGAGTTTAGGAGGATAATTCTCCTCAGACCCCTCCCCACAGAAGCAGGAGAACCCCTCTAAAACAGAAAGTAATTGACTTCCAAAAATGGGAAGTGATAAATTTTCCTGTCTGAAGACAAAGAGAATCCTTATTGGGGATTTGGAATTACTGAAGAACCCAAACCACGACAGGCCCCAACCTGGTTTTGGTCGGCGTCCATATAAACGACGACCCCAAAGAGTGAGACAGTTTGAGTTTAGTTTCCGACACAGTTTCAGAAAGATTCCCAGAGAGCTGTTGAGCTCGAAGACTAGCTTTGCAGGAGCTGACCAAGAGATTTCCACGCATTCCGACTTAGACTTCTAACCAAAAGCAAATTTTTTTCTACGAAGAACGACTTAGACTTACACCACCAAAGCAAGTTTTAATGAAATCGCCTGAAGATACCCAAAAGCAGTTTATTGAAAAACAACTTAAGATATCAAGACTCGCTTAAGAAACACAAAAGTGTCATGAATCCATAGAAGCGGGTTGGGAGAAAGATGCACTCCTGTATTGAGCAGACAGAAATAAAGATACTTGTTATTTTTTCCAAACATTTGAACCTCTTGAGTTTATTTCATTATTTTTCTTTTACATAAACTTGTGCGGTATCACCTTTGCCCCAGATTCAGCTTGCACTATGGCCCGACACCTGATTGATTTCATCTACCTAAGATCAAATCACAACGTGGGTAGGTTAGACTAGAGATCAAAACAGTTACTTCGGTAACCAGACGTTGGAGGCGAGCTGGGAACGACAAAGCTGATATCGACTCTAACCAGACATCAACCGTGACCAAGACAACCAGAGGGTTAGTGTCACACATGGTTCCGTGGTAAACCAGATTTCCATCCGAGCCAGCCAAGGGTTAGATCATCAAAGATGGTGCTGCAATCAGCCCAGGGTTAGAGTGGGTCACACAAATCATCAAACACCAATATTTTAAAAAACATTTTGAATTTTTTTGATGTGTATAAATATGCTGATTTTTGTAAGTATGGACACCATACATGACATTATCAGAAAATAAGAACATTAACTGTAGTAAATTTAAAGCCAACAATTCTAGAATCCAATAAACATTAGATTATGAAGAATATTTTCCTAGATTTTTAAGTTTACTGAGTACTTAAAAATCATATAAAAAAGATGCTCATGTCATTTTCTGTATGTTTTACAGATACCGTCTCCATAGAACATTAGATCTGTCATCAGGCTATCAACACAGCTATTGACAGGTTAAAAAACACATTTCTGTGATATTTTAAACTTAAAATAAATAATATCTGTTTCAAATCTGATTAGTTATACTTTAAAAGTATATTTTTATTTTTGGAAGATAATTCCATTGTGATGAATGATGACTAAAAAAAGAGTGCTAATCAGTTATTTCAGAAAAAAAAAACTCTTTCCAGTCAATTTAAATGAGTTTTGAAATACATAAAAGTATTTTACTTATTGGAAATATTAAATTTAATCTATTAGCTTGAAATTAAGACTAAAAAAAAAGCTTCAAGAAAGATTTTTTCATTTTTAAAAATTCATTTTAAACCTTAGGTATCATGCTTTTTGTGGAGAACCCAACTTAAATAGTTTCACAGATCATGTCAAATCCTAGCACATATTTTTGCAATGAATTTTTGACAGTAAAGAGAGAAAATATGAATTTTCTTTGAAATTTTTATCATGAAAGCTTAGCTTTAATGCTGATCAGATTTTTTCAGTTTATTTTCTGATTTTATGAAGAACGAGATAAATATAGATAGATGAAATTTATGCTCTTAAGGCAAATATCAATTGTTCCACTTAGAGAAAATGCACATGCAAGTATTTTGCTATATATATCAAACAAGATAATATTGCTAGGTAGGCTTTTACTGAGGTTTGAAAAGTGATTTGAATGTCTATATTGATAAGACCTACTTTCAAAAATGCTTAATTTAAATATTCATAATAATGTGAAGCAGCGTTGCTGTATTCAAATTTAGTGGACACTAGAATATATATATATATATATATATATATATATATATAGTGTTTTTGGTTATTAGAATTTTATTCCATGTGTACCAACACTGTACTTGTATGTGTGTGTGTATATATATATATATATATATGTATATAAATAAAAAGAAAGAACAGTAAGATATAAAATCCGGTGTTCTTATAGATATTTTATTTTTACAATATAACCATATTTTAAATCAATTAATTTATAATATATATATATATATATATATATATATATGTATGTATGTATATATATATATATATATATATATATATATATATATATATATATATATATATATATATATATATATATATATATATATATATATATATATATATATATATATATATATATATATATATATATATATATATATATATATATATATATATATATATATATATATATATATATATATATATATATATATATATATGTATATATATATATATATATATATATATATATATATATATCCCCACATTTTCAGGTTTGTTTCTTCTCCCAAATGAAACAAACCTGAAAATGGGGAATACACTGATACAGAACTCTGTTTTCCGTGTCAAAAAGACCGTGGTACCTTGTGTCATATGCTTTCTGCTTGTCCACAATCGCTCCAGATGTACACGTGGTGACACAAAAAAGTATTAGAGGTGATAAGGGATCTAATAAGGACACAATGTGAGACAGCAAATCAACAGCTTGTGGCAACCAAGGAAACTAAGATCGAATTCCATAAGGAAGGGAATGCCCAAAGAAAAAAAAAACAGCCCCCAATATAAAGCTGCTGAGTGATGCCAGTGATTGGAAGGTTTCAGTGGATCTAATGACATCCTTAAAATTTCCAATACACATCGCACAGACAGACAAGCGTCCCGACATTGTGTTGTGGTCTGACTCAAAAAAGACTGTCTTCCTAATAGAGTTAACAGTCCCTTGGGAAGAGAACAGGGTGGAGGTGCACAAACTAAAGAAAAACCGGTACGAGTCACTGCGTGCCAAATGTATGGAAAATGGTTGGACATGTAATGTGATGCCTATTGAGATTGGGTGTCATGGGTTTCTGGGACATTCAGTCATTTCCTTCCTTTCAAAAATAGGCATCACTAGTAGTTGGTTGAAAAGTGTTTCGCATCGCATTCAAAAAACTGTTCAACATGCGTCAAGTTAGATTTGGTCGAGATCAAAACAAGCAAATAAAATGCGCGCAACATCACAACCTAACATGCGCAAGTAAAATATTTGCGTGGTCGCCTATAACGATTTTTTACGAGTGTGTCAATAACGGCAAACACGTTCAGGAAACTTTCATTACAGATAGAATTTACTTAAAGGAATGATAAATTAGCTTATCTTCCTACCCTGCCTGGTGGCAAACGCTTCTGGTGGCACCAGGGATGGCGGTCCTGCTATAGCCACTGAAACCGTGATATCACCCCTGATGAAGACAGGGTATCACACGTGCTAACACATGTTGTATGTTAAAAAAAATATATATATATATATATATATATATATATATATATATATATATATATATATGGGAGATTGACTGATTTTTTCCTTTAATGTTTTGCAGGTTATTTAAAATAGGACCAGACTGGAATTGGAACTTGGCTCTCTGATTAATAATTCCAACCTGTTATTACTTACAGCACCGAGTATTCTCAAGTTGTCACCCATCTGTCACTCGACATTGCTTAACTTTGCTGATCATATGAGAACCAGTGATATGGCTGTAAGCCTATATATAGCAAAACATGATATATAAATTTCTATATCTTAGAACAATGTTGGATAATTGAATGACAAAATAGAAACATTTTTTTTGATGAAGTCTTTTTAGAGGATGAACAATGCTATATACAATGTTATACATGCAATTACCCATATATATATATATACACACACACACACACACACACACACACTAACCAGTCACTTTATTAGGTATACTCTTCTAGTACTGAGTTGGACTCTCTTTTGTTTTTAGAACTGCCTTCATTTTTCTTGCTATGGATTTAATGATGTTCTGGAAGCACTCTTTTGAAATGTAGATCCATGCTGTTAGCATGGCATCCTGCAATTGTTTTATGCCGGTTGACTGCACATTTAACATTCAAATCTCCCTTTCCACCACATCCCAGAGGTGTTCTATGGGAATGAGATGGCTGGAGCACTTATCCATATCTTAATAATCAATTACAAAGACATTATTAGTTACTACAACTTGTAAACAGTTCCCATACTTCATCACCAGATTCCAATGTCTCAACAGAGTTCATTGAATGTCTACAGAGATATGCCAATGTTAAAGTCATTTAATCCAGCTAAAATATCTTTGGTGGTGATCCTCAGATCATTGACATTTCTGAGAACATTTTTTGCCACACAAGGTGATATCTTAGATTTCCTTCCTCATCCTTTGAAGATTTTCATAATGTAGACATTCTTGATAATTGGGGAAACTGGCACTTGAAATTGCTTAGATATGTCTTTGTAGACTTGCCTTCATTTTGAGCAGTTACAGTCTTTAAGTAGGGTTAAATAAAAATTGCAAATGCTATCTTCTAGTTAACTCCAGTCCTGAAATACACAATACCCTATGGTTGACTAACCAAGTTTACATTCATATATGACCAGTCTAATGGTTATTAGCATGGTAATTGGAATCAGTGACCAGAATTCAAATTAAAGTCTAGTCTGTTGCATTCACTTTTGCGTTAATACTCTTGAAAAAAGGCATAAATACATCTCTTCACCTTCTTCTCAACTATGGGTTAAATAACAAGGTAGAGTGGGCTCTCTAGCTTCAGGTACAACCAGTCAAAGAGAAGGAAAACTTTGAATTCTAAACTGTAGAAGGCAACAAAAAAAAAACACTCTCCTATCTTTATTAAGAAATTCAGATAATAAACAAAAGGAATCTGGAATAAAGAAAAGGAATGTATATATATTGCTGCCACACCTTGTCTGGTGCTGCTGCTATATATCTTAAGATGCTTGACAAAATCCAAAGAAAAGTCTGTAATGTTATTAATTCTTACATCTCAACTTCAATCACTTTCCCACCACCACAACAGTTTCCCTGTGTCAATTCTATAAATATTTTCATGGTAATTGTTCTAATGAACTTTCATCCTTGATATCTCAACCTCATAAATTTAAGCATAGACTAGATTGGCAAATAGGTCTCTGCTGAATTAGCAAGACATAACCATGATATAGTTTCTTTTCTTGCACTTCTTGTCTGTGTAACTCTTCTAGTTTCTTGTTTCCCTGCCACTTATGTTTTTCAAAAATTTAAGTGCAACATCAACCACCTTCTTCCTAAAATCCTGTTCTTTTATTGTCCTTTCTCCTCACTAAAGTATTCTGATTCTTGTTCACTCTCAGTAACCCTTGCATCTTAGTGGCATTATCACCTTGCTTGGGGTGAAATGATAAAAAAAAACAAAAAAAAAACAGACACACACAGGAAAGCTACATTATGGGAAAGTGATTGACGTTGAGATGCCAGGTTAAGACTGATTCTTTTTTGGGTTTTATGAAGAATCTTGAGATATATGGCAGGAGCACCAGACCAGATGTTGTAGGAATAATCTGGTATGACACAATGAACCAGTTTTCCTAGCAGTAGACCTTACAATTCTGCTGCTATGAAAACTGGTTCACTAATAAATATATATATTATCCCTCACCCAATTCTCCTCCATAAAACAAGCCCACGAAATATAGACTGATTGAGAAAGGAACTAATAAATTTTTTTAAAGATCATGAAATAAATATTATGACTACCACCAATGTTACAGTGATCAACTTTCTCAATGTGACCTTAGACTTGAAGAATGGTTATTATAAACCATATACTAAAGATTTATATAATCATAGATATGTCAAGTAAAGAATCAAACCACTACCACAAAATTATAGATAATTTACATAAATCAGCCCAAATTCAATTATCTACCAACTCCAGAACTAAGCAAACATAAATTAAATTTAGAATATTTAGAAAAAAACAAAGGTAATAATAAACAGAAACACTATAAGCATAAAATTATATGGTTTAATCCACCTTTTAATCATAATGCTCAAACTAATATCAGAAGAATTTTTCTAAATTTAATCAATAAACATTTTAACCATTCACTAAAAAAGATTTTTGATAAAAATATTGTTAAGATCATCTATAGCTGCATTAATAACATCGATAAATCTATATCCCAACATAACATTATATTAAACAAATATATTTCCAACAAAGACAACATAATGTTTTATAAAAATAAATGCAACTGCTAAAGAAATATGATCTGTCCCTTAAATGGTCAATATATGACTAATAATATTGTATACTGAGTGAGCATACATTCCAGTAATGATATTAAATTTTATTTTGGTTCCACTGAAAATTTCATTTCTACTATCATCAAATGACTTTAGGTAATATAAAATATAAAAACAGCACTGCTCTCTTCAAATATTTCTGGCAATTAAAGAATCATGGCAACTCACCTTCCATCAACTGGGATATTATAGCTGTGGTAGTAAGACAATGACTCAATTGATAGTAGCAGATAGGAAAAAACCCACGAGGAGGGTAACCAACAAAACAGTGTCACATGTCCAACCTTCTCACGAGCAAAAAAAACAGTGATCAGAAACAAAAACGCACATGCTTTATACAGCCAAGGACCAACCACGATTTGCATGTGAATGACGAGACAACGAGATTTCGCGCTAACTGTCCGAGACCGTCTGGCATAAAACATGGGTGTTTCCGAGGTAGGCCATTTTCACAATTTTCCCCAACACTCCCCCAGATCTCATGATCACAAACAGGGCAAGGAGGTGGCGATCGTCGCCGTCAAGTCCCCCTCTGAAGGGGGACAACACAAGCTTCATCCTCATGCGTGCTCTCGTCTGTGGTTTGAGTGTCAGTAAACACTGTGTCCGCCGGGAGGCTGCTGATATCGGAATCACTGCCCTGCAGGTCTAACTCCAAACAGATCGAACACTCACTACTCTCAGACTCGGAATTGCTTTCATCGCTCAGATAACGGTAGCAGTTGCATCACCGGTCACAAGTCTTTAATGTGACGAGGCACCCCATCAACTCTCACAGATTGCGGGCTAATCACCTCCATAACACGTCCAGTGACGTATTTTGTCATACACTTGCCGCGTGGGTTTTTGACCCAAACAACATCTCTTTTTTTCAATCTCCCTCCAGTCACTTCTAGTTCAGGCAGCGTGTTGGCTTCAATTCCTTTCACTCGGACATGATATTTGTGCAGTGCATCAGCCGGCGCCGTAAACGGTGAAACGTTATCTTTCGGGGCGACATTATACCAGTAAACCGCCTCCAATACTGTACAGCCCTTCCTGGCTGTGATGGTCTTGACGGTTCTGTGGCTTTGCTCTACGATGCCGTTTCCACTCGGCGAGTAGGCACATCAAAACCGCAGATGCACGTCCCAATTGTCTGCAAATTTTTTAAAGTCTATACTGGTGAATGTAGTATCGTTGTCAGTCAGTATTTCCATGGCTGGGCCTCGCTCCAGGAAAACATTCTCCAACAGTCAAATGATGGTGCTCGCATCTTATCGGTGCAGCGGCCGCCATACTGCAAACCTAGAGGGACCGCAATCAATGAGCGTTAAAAAATTCTCACCATTGTAGTGAGTTATGTCCATCGCTAGTCTGCTCCAGTTGCTCTTCACGCTCAGTTCTCCTCTTTCCCAGTGAACGGTGCCGGATCGATCAACTGACAGGTTGTGCAGGCCTTCACAACGGATTTAATGCTTTCTCTGGACACCTAAGGGTCGACTAACCTGGCGAAGTACAGAGTTCGTTTCACGCCCGGATGGGTATTGGCCACCTGGTCCTTGTCCAGTCGTCTCCCTACCACTGCACAGCACAGCGCCGGTTCTCTTCTCTTGAGCAGTTCTAGCCACCTGTGCGGTACTCTGGTGAGGCGATCCGCACGGTTCTGACAGGACTGTACGAGTGTCACGTCTATGGTCAATCCATATTCTTCTACCAGTGATCGCATAATGCCCAGCCGTCGCCTAACCAGCATCTCGCCAGCCGCCCTTGTGTTCACCTGTGCCTTCCTGGTCAAGGTGTCGGAAATCCACCGGTGCACACATGCCGAATCAGTAACCAAGTGCAATGTTGTCACCTCTCACTGGAGGGCTAGATTGACTCCTTTAAGCGCCGCATCGAGTTCAGCTAAATTAATATGCCTGGCATCATTAGTCGGACGCAGCCAACACGCATCTTCGATGACATTTCCATTCGCTTCCAATGCCACTCCTGTCGCCACGGAACTCGCATCCACCCAGAGTGTGATCTCGTCACCACTCATGCACCAGTCTACTCCAACAGGATCCAGTTCCTGCACTCTACTTAACATCTCCACTAGTATGCAACAGAGAGAGGGATCTTTGATGTTATCATCCCATCCATTGGTTGCTGCGGTTGCCAGGCGCTTGACGAATGCAGCTGCCACCCTGAGCCATCCACACATGGGGAAATGTCCAACAAGTTTCCCACACAACGAAAAAATGCGCCGACGGGTCAACACATCAGGGACTTCCGGAATCTGACTTCCTCGTTTCCATCAGAGGGTGCCATTCTCTTCCCAGACTTGCAAGCCAAGAACTCTTGCTCCATCTCTCAGTTGCACCGGATCCTTGCACACACCAAACCGTAATCCAAAAAGTGTTGTCGTACACGCGATGCAGAGACCAAACTTTCATTAATGAAAATATCATCAATGTATGCTGATGTGGCACTTTCAATTGTGTGGTCTTGTGATGTGATGGTATCTATAACAGATTTCATAATGAGTGGTGCCACATTTAGCCCAAATCCTAGCCGCGAAGACAGAAGCGTTGGCCTTTAAAAATAACCGTTTGAAATGGCCACAGCGCTTCGTTGATGTGAATCTGAAGATATGCGTTTCGCAGATCCAGAAGCAACACATTGACTCCCTGTCACCGCCATGTTCTCGGCTTATGTGCGCACACTTCTGCATCGGCAGTAAAAACATCCACAAAGTCATTCAATTCGCGGTAATCGAGTACCGGACGCACTTTTTGTTTCTGCTCCTGCACGACTGCCATTAAGGGAATCAGACCCTTTGGGGGTCTCAGTCTTTTTCAATTGAAAGAGACTTCGAAATCCAGCTCACTAATGCAAAGGGCTGCACACACCTTTCTTCCTTTACCCAGTTCCACATTTCCGGCTGGCGTGATTATTATGCCTCCTAACGCTCGGATCGCATCAATCCCAAGCAGCAGGTCGTAACCAAGGGGCCTTTGACGTGCCCCCAAAACCTCGACCTTGGCACGATTCCCTCCGTTTGTGAGGATTGATACAGTCCCGACACCACAACAGGCCCGGGACACTCCGTTAATCATCCAAATCTTGATTTGTTGACTGCTCCATGTCACGGATCGATCCGCACTTACGATCAATCGGGAACATCCAGTGTCGACGAGCGCCGAACATCGTTTACCCTCAATGCACATGTTGACAACAGGCAATGCCACATTTACTGACCGAGAGGAGGTAAGAGTTGCGACAGCACCTTGTCCCCGGACTTGTTTCCCGAGCAATCCTGTGCTACATGGCCTAACTCGTTGCAGCGATAGCAGCGTAGTCGTGCTCATGTCCGTCGGCTGTTCCCGCCTCCTATGTCACTTCGGCTCCAGCAGTCTCTAGAGAAATGGTTGGGTCCACCGCACTTGTAGCACTTTGGGCCCTCCCGCGGTGTCTCGGGCGTTCTCACAGCTGTTGCGACCTGTTCCGTATCTTTCAAGATGTTTCGGGCCCTGGCTAGCAATTCGTCAATTCCCAGTGTGTCCAATCTTGAAGACGCTCGCAGGAGCCGACTGGTGTCGTCGAAAAGTCCTGCCAGGAAAGCGCATCCCAGTATGCGGTCCGTTGCTCCACCAAACGGCACTGCCAGCCTTTGCAAATCGGCCAGGTAGACATCCACCGTCTCACCCGGCTTGAGCCGTTGTCCGACGAACTGTTTCCAAGCGATGAAAGGGTCTATTCCAAAGGCCGTATATAGGGCACTCTTGATCTCTTCTAGGTCAGCATCGTCCCCGAGTTGTTGATATACGGCATAGGCTCCCCTCATGAGTCTCAGTGGGATGACCAGTGCAGGTTCTTTTATTTTGGACACCCTGCAAACACGTTCGGCCTTCTCAAACCATTCAACGACAGTCGGGCCTGTGGGGGAGCCATCAAATTCTGGGATCAATTTTAGATCGAACTTGTCCATTGCCGAAATAGCTTGTGGTAGTAACACAGCGACTCAACTGATAGTAGCAGATAGGAAAAAACCCGCGAGGAGGGTAACCGACAAAACAGTGTCACACGTCCAACCTTCTCACGAGCAAAAAAAAAAACAGTGATCAGAAACAAAAACGCGCCTGCTTTATACAGCCAAGGACCGACCACGATTTGCATGCGAATGATGAGACAACAAGATTTCGTGCTGTCCGAGACCGTCTAGCATAAAACATGGGCACCGCCATTTTGGTTCTTTTTACCGTTGAGCAAACCGGAGTTTGCACATCGCATAGATTCGCAGGCATTTCCGAGGTAGGCCATTTTCACAATTTCCCCACAATAGCAAGAACCAAATCTTATAGCACAAAAGGAAATAGATGTAACATATCTTGTTGAAAAATTAGTTATCTTAAAACACCTAGCTTATCAAACAAGAGAAATGAATTGATAGTTACATGTAGGCATAAAACTAAATATCTGTTTAAATATGTTGATCCAAATTAATTAATTTATTTTTAAGGTAAATTACGGTTTGTTTTTTATTTTTTATATATAAAAATAAGTAATCTCCTTTTAATAATAAAAAAAATTAATATTCACAACTCTAAAATAAAAAAATTGAAAGTTTTTTTTTCTTTATACTTATATATACAAATCCCATTTATTTTTAATGCCAATCATAATTTTTAAAACTGTAATCTCAGTATAATATATAACTATGCCATCATTGCGATAACCAGATATATTTTTTTAAATTTAAATTACTTAATGGCCAGTCTATACTCAGTACCTGAATATTGCATTGTGCATGAAACTGAGTCTTGTTATCAGTGAGGGATAATATGTATATTTATTAATATATACTTAGCTCTGTTGTATTACATAGTGCACTGTTTTATTAACACTAGCACTATATGTGCGATATATTTATAGGTGTGTGTGTGTGTGTGTGTGTGTATTTAGGCAAAAAAACTGTTCTATAAGTCAAATATTATAAAAGAGAAAAGACATTTTGTGTTGATTAATTTTACTGATCAACTTTTCCAAATTATAAATAGTCATTCTCAGACAAGGAGGAAATTCTGTTAGAAATATTCACAAAGTTCATTTTGGAAGAAAGGTACAAGAAATATGGTCCAAGCTATTGACTTTCTTTAGTTATCATCAGGATAGGTAGACATAAATGGTTAGTTTCTTAGAACTAGTAAGTGTTGTGATGTAAGTGAAGTGTGTTTGTTTTTTTATTATATATACATTTGAGGTTGCAGGCTCTTAAATTATAATTGTTTTTATTTATTGAGGGTAGTTTTTGTTGCATAAGTATTGCTTCAAGGATTATTTGTAATTTGGAAAAGTTGATCAGTAAAATTATCTTTTATATATGTTTAAACAAGTTTAGCATTTTTTGATTTACCAAGTACTATTTATACAAAGGCTACAAAAAGAAATTATCTTTGAGTGCTAATTAAGAATGAGAGTAATATAATTAGACACAATAATATCAAACAAAATTTATTTATAACATGCCTCAAAAATATTGCACATTTAACAACAGAAGTTGGCACTGTATAGGATAAAGTTAAATAAAATGTACTTAACCATTATTTCACACAAATTGTCCCATTTATATAAATATGGGTCATTTGCATTTGTTTTTTCTTATTTTATGTGAGCATGTGAATACCTGAGAAGTAACCCAGTCAATTAAAAGATAAAAATTGAAAACTCTTTAAAAGCATCTACAAAAATATTTTGAACATTTCAGAATTATTGACAGAAAATGGAATTGGTAGCGAAGTTCAAATTCTAGCCCAGACATGTAAAAATTAGTGAGAGAAAAGGAATATTTACTCAACAATTCTTATCTAGGATGAGACAAGAGGACTCCATTTTAAGTGTGAAATACAATATTTATATACATATTTTTCAAATATGAGAAAGTATCTTGAGAGAAGATATTAAAAATCTGAGTGTCAATATTGCCAAGCAAGTTATCATAAACTGAGAATATTAGACAAGGAGAAATGCTGACAAACAAAAGAATTTGAAAGTAACAAAATTTAACCAAAGATAATCATGTGGAATTGGTATCTCTTACTGTAAGAGATAAGAGAAGAGACAGCTATCTAGTTTGCCTGCCACTCAATAACTGAGTGTCTTTCTTTTCTCTTTATATACCGTGTCCCTGATGGGACACGGTATATAAAAAGAAAAGAAAGATCTTCTGACTCTCAGTTTTGTCCCTTTGCTACTTGCTCCAGGCTCTGTTCTGTCATCCACTTATTTAGGCCCGCTAGGTATGTCATGCATTGCTTTCCCTTGTCTCTCTTTCCCTCTATTCAACCTATGATTATCAGATTCTCCAAGCCCCCCTTTCTTATTACATGTCCCAGAAATTTCAGTTGCCTCTTCCTGATGTTAAGTATAAGCTTCTACCTTGTTTGAATCCTCTCCAAAACATCATCGTTGCTCACATACTCAATCCATGATATCCTTCTGTAGAACCATACCTCTGCCGCCTCAAGTCTCTTCTTCATCTTTGAGGAGACCATCCAACATTTGCTGCCATAAAGGAGGACAGATGTAACATAGCAGCTCAATACTCTTTCCTTTGTTACCAAAGAAATCCTCCTCTCATAATACTCTGCCTAGCTCTTGGAATGATTCTTTGGCTATGCCAATGTGTCCGGATCTCAGCGTTGCACTTGTCCTGTCTCATAACTAAGTGTAATGGTTTTATTTTTTTGTTCATGTGGGGTTGTTATATGACATTTTATATGTAAGGACAGATAATTATTTTTGTAGTTTTACATCCACTTCACATGAATGTCTTTGGAAAAGACATGAATCCATCTCTTCACTCCTGCCCAGCTATATGCAAATATCAAGACAGACTGGGCACTTTAGTCTTCGTTCCTAATCATTATAGAAGACTGACATTTCTGAATTCAAAAACAAGAAATCCCCTTCCTGACTGTGAGTAAAAGCTTTTTTTTTTTAAGTTAATATCAGGTCTTTGTCTAAATGATATTTCTCATATATGAATTCTACAAATACAATTATAAATATTAACAAAATTTATAGGAACTAGAAGGATATAATAGTTACAAATAATATTCAGAAGCAACTGATATTAAATGGATTTATTTGATGCAATGAGGTATCATTACAAAAATGCTTTAAAATCTTGAACAATGATTTAAGTAAAATTAATTGCTTTATATATGAAAATGCTTAAATCAACATACTAATGTGCAAAATTTGGAGTTCATTCTACATACAAACCATTTTACTTGCTTCTGCAATTTAAAGCTACCTATTGCTTATTTCTAATTTTCATGTTTTTATCTGTGATTTTAAGCAAAATTAACAAGTCATAAAAGGATAGTAATTCATCATTAGGCACAATGAAATCAATAGAGAATTAAATGAATTTTGAATCTAATTTGAATCTAAATATTTTCCAGTAAAATGTAGATAAAGACTTTTTCAAACTATACATATTATTTTAATTCAATAGTTATTTCAAGTCAACTTGACAAAAAGAAAACTTTCAGAATAAGTAATTAATTTCTATAAATATGTTAGCAGTTTCCAAAAGTGTGTTATCTGTAGCAGATCAGCAGCCAAAAATTGATTTCCAATTTCAAATCTATCTCAAAGCACCCTAATGGAAAATTACAAAAATTGTGCTATATGGTCTTGGGGTGAAATGTTAAAGAAATCTAGATATATTTGTTTGATGAGAAAAAAAGTAAAAAAAAAAAAAGACAGACATGCACAAACTTACAAAGTAAATATAATTATATAAAAATTATAAATTAACTGAAAAAAATAGAACCTATAAAGCTATAAGCAGAAAAGAAAAGCTGGAACAGAAAATTTCAAAATTTTGTGTATAACAAAAAGATATACATAAGAATGAGCAAAAGGTATGATATGCCTAAGGATAACTAAACCAATTGGTATTCATAAGAACAAAAATATATTAAACATGTAGCTGAAGGAACTAAATCTATAAGAAAAAACAGATACTTCTGAACATATTGATTTTCTCACTAATTTACTTCCCTGAGGATAAAAATCCTATTGCTTTCTTTAATTTTCTTAAATTTAAAAAGTACTACTTACTTTTCCATGAAATGCTTAAATAACAGCAATATATTTAGTAGTTTCAAATTATAAATCTAAAATACAAACATCAGGATAAATAATTTATATCAAGTTACATGCTATATAATTAAAAGAAAAATTACTGACATGATAAATATCTGAATTAACTTTAAATACTTAATGATTTATTTAAAAGTTAAACGAATATCAATAAGCAAATATCACATGTGCTTCATACAAATTTCATAAATACAGCAAATAATCTAAACATTAATTTCCATTCAATAATAGTACCTTGATAATATTAGGTTCACTTATATGAAATTACTTTGTCAAACTTGACATTTTTGACAAGTTTTTTTTTAATCATTTCAGCCTAAAATGCAAGGCATTATTGTGTGTGAGAGAATATGAGAAAAAGAAACACTATTAAGGAGAGAGAACAATATTAGAACAGGAATTAGGAAGATAGAAGGTAATGATTGACAGCCATTTAAATTTTTGAAGGTCAAATTTGACTGGGAAGCAAGAAGTCAGGAGAGAATTCCACAAGTGAGAAGTGTGATAAAAGAAACAGCATAGATGCTTTTTAAAAAAAAAAAAAAATATTTTACTTGGTATTTAATTCTGGAATATATTTCTTGATTATTTAATTATTCATTTCTTTCCATTATTTTTTCTTTACATTTAAGGTAAATATAGGAAGCTTTTCATATTTTATACTTGTATAAATTAAAGAAGAGTTAGAATTGAATGCAAATGAAATATTATATTCGACATTTGAAGACAATGTATGAATTAAAAATAAAATTTTTGTTTCAAAACTTTGTAAATGCACAATTTAGAAAATTAAAATATAGGTCAGCCAATCAATGATGAGGATATCTAAGGATGTGAATAAATATGTTCTGTAAACCTCAGAGAATTTGCAGCAAACTTCAATTTATATATATATTTATTTTTTAAAAATATGTATTCATGACACAGAAATTACCATGTATTAAAACCAAAACCTAAATCTTAAATTAAACTTAAAGTTTAAAGTTCAGTTCCATTTTCAATCGATGCAGAATAACCTTAAAAATGATTTACTCTATTTATAAGCCAAATAGTATTATATATTTTAAGTTAGTGGGAGAATGAGAATTCAAAATTTCTTAATAAGGGGGTGTTGGCTTTTTTGACGAATGAAGATACAAGTATATTTTTAGGTGGCAAAGTGAAAATCAGTTAAGGTTAAGTGGGGGTTGAAATTTCTGTCTGTTGATACTGACTTCCTTTTATGCGAACATGTCATCACAGTCATTATAGATTACAGTTAGTAGTAACTTAGGTCATAACTACCATATATAGTTTATTAGTAAATATAATAAATATATCATTTTAAATTTTTATAAATAAAAATATAAATAATATGACTTAATCATATTTGAAAATCCATTTAAGAAAATCTCAATGTAGTTTAAAAAATAAAAAAATAAATGAAATTGCCAACTGAATTGTAGTGTAACCCCCCACCCACCCAAAAAAAAAACAGACTGTGATGACATGCTTGCATTAAAGGAAGTCAGTATCAACAGACAGAAATTTTAAACCCCCACTTAACCATAACCAATTTTCACTTGTATCTTCATTCATCAAAAAACACCAACACACACTTAATAAATAATTTTGAATTCTCATTCTCCCACTAACTTAAAATATATAATACTATTTGGCTTATAAATAAAGTAAATCATTTTTTAAGGTTATTCTGCATCACTTGAGAATGGAACTGAACTTTAAATTTTTTTAAGTTTAATTTAAGATTTAGGTTTTGGTATTGAAACATGGTAATTTCTGTGCTGCAATGAATACATATTTAAAAAAAAATAATTATGCTCTACTGTGTACTGAGCACTTTTTAAAAAATAAATGTAAAAGAACTCTGGATTATAAATCTGACTGTTCTTTCTTTTTATTTCATCCTCCTTGGGATTACCCATACGAATTACCAAGTTCTTCATAACTTAAATATATATATATATATATATATATATATATATATAAGAACTGCTACTCTGTAGAACAGACTTCTATGTGGTTACCTCCCCAAACACTACAATCAAGCTGAAGGTTAATCATTATCTATTCTTCATATCCTCATAATCTTCATTTCCTACTTTCTCCTCTTACATTCATATCCCGTACCTCACATTCAGTAAACCTCTACCTTGAGTGGCTCTTGAGCCTTGTATCAAATGAACATTAGTAAAAGAAAAATTAATAACATTTAAGAGAAATGACAAAGAAAAAACAAAATTAATTTGATATATCATAGCTTCCTACAAAATGACTAAATAATGTGCATCAGATTGAAATAGTGAATTTAAAACTCAAACAAAATGTCTTGTTGATTGAAGTGTATAGATGTCATTTTGATACATAATGATGCTCACTCATATTAAAAAAAATCTTGTTACTAAAATTGAATCAATTGAAAATGGAGAATTTATTGCATGCTGTATATTCACCTAACCTCTTTCCAATGGATTATCATTTTTTAAGTATCTATATCAATACCTTGTAAGCAAAGATTCCTTCAATCAGAATCCAATTGATGAAGGCTGCAATGAATTTATTGATTCTTTGAATCAAGAATTCTTTAGGAAAAGAATTGACAACTTGCTGTCAATGTGGAATAAACAGAGACAGTGGTGAGATAGTTTCACTGAATAAATATATTTTTATATTAGATTTTTTTTGTATTAATGAAGTGATATTGTTATTAGATGTTTAAATAAACTGGCATAGAGCACAACCTTATAAAATTTTAGAACATTTTTAACAATAAACACTTAAATTTTAATACTATGTAATTCTTTTATATAGTTTTTATATCAGCTTATAACCAAAGCTCATTTGAAATACCAGTTATCATTAAATTGGTGATATTAAGCAAAGTTGAAACTCAACTGTAGACAATTCAAATGCCGTAGTTAAAAATTTGAATGTTTTTAAAAATGAACCATTAAATTCTCATTTTACAAATATGAGTAATTCAATTTTTGATTCTTTATGTATTAATGTACTGTCTATCTATGCAAAAGCTTTATTTTTTTTTTCTTGCTTTTAAATGCATCTAATTAAAATTAACATCTTCATGTAATAAACAAACTTAACAGAATAACTTACATTTTTTCTGAAGAAAATAATCTTATGCCTTATTATCATTATTATACATTTCATTTATTTGTCCTCATCTTGGTTGTTATTGTAATGTTCCAGCTGCTGAATTTTCTGGCATTCTTCAGGTGCCTGTTGTATTTGATAACATTTTCAGAATTTCACATTGAATCATTTATTCAAACTACAATGGTAGATTGTTCTCATTCTAATGCACATGTTTGGGGATATTAGTTAATTCTTCTGCTACACTAGTGTATACAAATTCAACTTCCTGCCACAGGGATTGAACTTACTTTATAATTTGTGCTATTTGTTGAAAACGAAAATCAGAATCAAGATCGAGGTGAATTTAGTAAGCCTTGAAATTGTTTACACTTCCCAGTTTCAACCAATCACAACCTTTCTTCCCCAATAAAAGAAAAATAGTTTGGACAACAGGATTCATGAGTGAAGAGGTAGTTATGTATTGGGAGTTATGTGAATTTTTTACACTTTTGTTTTACATCCCAGTATTATCTGAACTTTTGAGAGACTGATTTTTGACCACTGGAATTACAACCTTGAACTTATGATTTTTTTTTATCTGAACTCTCCTATTGCTATTTACTTCAAGCAGGTACAGTGATTTTTTTCAATCATATTATTCCCTAATGTTGACTATTATTCTGACTTCATTCCACAGAGGTTGGTAATCCCCTCATTTTTCTCCATATATGATCAGTCATAGCTGATTCCGCAGTCTGTTCATGAGCTACATCTTGCTGATGTTCTTCCATAATTGTCTTTAGAAAGTGTTCAGTCTTGCTTTTATATTCCCTACTATCACATTTGCATGTAATGCTCTACATGCAACTGGAAGTTTCTTATTTCATCTGATCAGGTATATCCAAAGGGTGAAACTATTCTTGAATACTGTCTGGATGTTGTGATATGGACTACAAATCTTCTGAATCTTTTCCAATATGTCTTTCATAAGCCAAATGATCTGCAGCACTTTCCTGATTACTGGCATCCATTCTTGTACTTCTGTTTGTAGAAGCCAATGGTATTCACTCTCACTAGGTGTTACTCTAAAGAATGTTCCTAACACTGATCATTTTTTGTGTCTTGATCACAATTTATGAGTTTGGTTCAATGTTGTAGACAATGGAAAATACCTTTCTTTAAATTGTATGGGTAAAAATCAAAATTCAGTTACTGGCTAGTGAATGCTGGCTTAAGATATTAAGATATATGGATGTTTTGGACTCTTGCTCCAATTTGAAATTATTCACACATCCAGAAAGGTCAGTGAATTGCCCATTTCCTCTTCCATTGTGAATGCATTGAAGATCTTATTGGCCTAACAATACAATTTCCTAGTGAAGCCGGAGGATGAAAATATCATCCATATATCTCAACCAGACAGTTGGCTTCAATGATATTATCCTTAAACCATTTCTTTGCAGTATTCCATGTATATCTTTGCTATCACTGGAGAAAATGATGATCACATCGAAATGCCTTCTTCCTTCTGATATATGTCATACCTCAATTAGACATATGTTGTTTGGTAAGGTTACCACAGATGAGATCCTATCAGCAAATGTACTAATATTTCAATAGGCATCATAATGTAGGTGTTAATGTACAAACCACAACTGTGAAAAATAGTGTGATGCATTCTTTGACACATCTCTAATTTTTTCTTGGCTACTTTAATGAAGCATGAATATAACTGAATGTTTTTGCTATTCACGCTTTTTAAATACTATTCTCCATTTTTATAATGGTCATATAATTTTATATTCAAACTTAAAATTAAATTTAACTAGATATGATTTTATGTAAATATTTTCTTTTTATTCGATTTCTTTTTCTCTACTTGCTTGATCTGTATTTATAAAAATTTACTTTATCATAACTCCAAATAGATCAGATTTAATGTCAAAGAAAAATTATCCTGAATATTCTTGAGTTCTTTCTGATTGCTGACTAAAAAATATAAACCAGTTGTAAATTATCAAAAGTACACTTAAATAAAATGGCTATATAAGAAGAAACATGAACTCAAAATATTTACTGCATACAATATTGGTAATAATAATGAAAAGAGATATAAACTATATGCATATTAAAAATTATTTTGAATAACAGTATTTTAAAGGACTTACCTTTTTGTTCTGTAAGAATCAGTTTGTACAAGCTTGTATATAATTGCTAGTATTTTCAACATAAGACCTGCAATAAGAAATATAAAATCACAATTTCAGTTATTGTGTTTACATTCTCAATATAGAAATACTAATAAAGGGTGTTCCAATAACTTGAACTGATTTTAAATGTGAATTAAGTTTAAGCATCTAATGATTTTTTTCTTTTTCTTTCAGATTTAACAACTTAAGTCTTTGGCAATTTCAACCATGGAAAGATTAACAATCAAACAATGTGTTAAAGTTTCAAGAGTGCAGTTGGAAAAATTGTTCATAAATTCAAACAAACTGGGTTGGTGACAGATGTGAAAACACCATTGCATGTTCATTTATACCGTTCAGCTGAAAACATTGCTGCAGTGCATGAGAATGTGGCCAAAAATCCAGACATATCTATTCATCATCACACACAGGAATTGGACCTCTCTACAACAACGTTACATCATTTCCAACTGCACTCTCAGTTGGTCGATTATGTTAACAAAAAAAAATCACAAAGTCAACGAAATGCATTTCTGTTTGAACATCTATTTTCATAATAGGCTTCAATAACTTTAACACATTGTTTAATTGTTAATCTTTCCATGCTTGAAATTGTCAAAGACTTAAGTTGTTAAATCTGAAAGAAGAAAAAAGTCATTAGATGCTCAAACTTAATTCACATTTAAAATCAGTCCCAGTTATTGGAACACCCTATATAAAGAGGATTTACATATGAGTTTATTCAAAATGAAGCCTTTACTCCATTACATTATGAGTAGTGTTGACCCATTCCCTCAATCTGATCAAATTACCAAACATCAGATTTTTTTTAATCTCTTTTTGGTAGGGCAGAGAATTTTTCAGCATTCATTTGTATTTAGTACTTTCAAAAGTTTCTTCCATTTAAAGCTAGTTTCATGTGGAATATAAATATTATTCATTTATTCCTCTGATTTGAAAAAGTTTTCATTTCCATTACTTGAAAAGAACATATTCCACTAAATCATCTATTTCATCATTTTTCTTTGTCTGTGAAGAGAAAAAGTAATATCTGTTTTATAGTTTTTCTTTCTAAAAATTGAAAGGCTGATCATAAATAATAAAATATCAGTTCAATAGATATATTTCCAGATTTAAAAATGTACTAATCCAAAGACGAAGGCGTGTTTCTATTTTTGGTAAACTGTTCTCACAAATCAAGCTTTCTATTTTTCTGGTAAAAAAATTTACATTTCACCTACCAACACATACATCATTCAACTCAAGATATTTAGATATCTTTATCATACATTTCAATTCTATTCATGAAATTGTTGCAGGTATCTTGTATGATCAAACTGCATATATTGAATAATGGTAAATTGCATATCATCACATTGAAAATAGCTTTAAAAGAATCAGAACCATCATAAGATCAACAAAGAGATTTTACTTAAAATGATTAAAAGTTGCAGAAAATCTTGGAGAGATTTGATCAACTGAGAGAATTCACTTATTGTGCAGAGAGAAGAGAGCAGAAAATAATACATTCATTTGAGGAAGAATATTCAATGGTTAAATTTTGCATTTGTGAACTTGTTTGGAATTAAGATTGGAAAGGTTAATTTATATTTGCATATAAAACAAATTAGGCAACATTCATGATATTAAACTTAGAAAGGATATTTTTAAATTGTTTAATTAATGAACTATTTGCATGATGGCATTGAATTGGCATGGAATTTCATTTGGCATCTGTCATTAGGTTACATTAAAAACATTTAATTTTTAAATAATTTCATTTTAAATTATCACTTTGATTGTAATTGCAACAGCTGACATAATAGAATTTAAACTGTTAAAATTGGTATGTTTTTGTTTTATTGATTATAACATTCAAATAAAAAAATAGTAAGTAACATTTTCACCATTTGCTTTTTTAAGAAAGGTAAAAATTTAACTCCATCACAAGAAATGATTTGTTCAATTTATGGAGCCAGTACAATGGATGATCAAATGCATGAAAAGTATTCTGTAAAGATTTGTGTTAGAGATTTCCTGCTGAACAATGTTCTGTAAACATGGTAATATTAATAGAAATCAAACTAAGAATAATTCTTAAGAATAATCAACATTATATTACAATGGAAATAGCTAATATCATCAAAATATGAAAATCAAATGTTGAAAATTATTTGCACCAGTTTAGTTATGTTAATTACAGATGTATAAGTTCAGCCAAAGTGAACAAAAAACAACTAGCCATATTTAAATGCTATGTTTGCTATTTAAGAACAATATTAAAGTTTTTAGATAAGTGTTTAGCACAACTTGAATTTTTATGATGAATTCAGAATAGGTGTCATCACTGCTTTCATTCCAATCCTATATCATATTTTCTATTTTGGAAAAGTTTATCAAAATATATCATTATGCCTTCACTCTAGTAATATATGCTACTACATTTTTACAAATCCAGCTGTAAGGATCAATGTATAAGTGATACTCCAAAAGTAATACCTCCTATTATTTCCATGGAAACTACAATGAAAATAAAAAGCATAATAATACAGTCTTGTCCAAAGATTTAAAACCACCTGGTAAAAATTTAATATTTCACTATTATATTTATGTATAATGGTGCCCCATGCCACAAAGCAGAGTAAGTGTGAGGAAATCTTAAGGACAAAGTTAATATGTTGAAATGGCCTGGCAATAGCCCTGACCTCAATCCCATAGAAAATTTGTGGAATTACACGAAGAATAAAGTTGCAAACAAACAGCCACCCAATGCTAAAGTTCTTGTAGACTCTGTTAAAGACATCTGGATTTCAGTCGAATATTGTCAGAGTTTCATAGCCAGCATCTCTTGTATTGAAGTGGTTATCAAGGTAAACAGTGGTGATGCAATATATTAGCTTATATTGAAATTAATAAAAAAAAATAATAAACTGTTTTAATAAATTTTACATATTGCAGTGAGTGTTCCTTTTATATTTATGCTATTGAGATTTATTTTTTTGTTAAAAAATGTTTGGTAGTCTTAAAATTTTGGTTACAACTGTACCATTGAATAGACTTTTTCTACAGTTACCATCACTGGCTATGCATTTTCAGTGATGATAAACATTTCATGGGCTGACATTATTCACTGTCTGATTGTACACTATTTGGTTTCTGTAAATATTCTTTTTGAATATGTACAATTTGTTCTGCATGGAGGAACTCAGTAGTATACTTCTACTTTATAAGCACTTTCATGTCAGATATCATTTTTCCAGACTGCTGCTCAACTGCTATCTGTAACAAGACAAAAAAATATTGGTTTTTGGCAAAAACATCAAACCTCTACTACCATACTACCATCTACTTCTGGTGTCATAAGCCATTAACTTTGGGGTAACATTGATATTTATGCATTTACTCATTTTCCAGAGTATGCAAATTTATTTCAATTATATCTGTATAAGATTATATTATATATATATATAGGGAGAGAGCTTTGATAAAATCCAAAGAAGTATCTGCAATGTTTTTGGTCCTAGCACACAAGCTCAGCTTCAGTCACTTTCCCACTGCTATAATGTAGATTCCCTGTGCCTTTTCTATAATTACTTTCATGATAATTGTTCAGATGAACTCCTTTGCTATTATACCTAAACTTTTTGAATTTAAGTGCAGTACTAGATTGGCAGCAAAGTCTCATTATTTTACAGTTGAAATGGCTAGATGTAACCATAAGTTCAATGCTACAAGCTTCTTTTTGCACACTTCACACTCATGAAACTATCTTCTGGATTGTTGGTTTCCTTTCAAATTAGATCATCAAAAATTTAAATGCAACATAAACCATTATCTTCTGTCTTCTTGATTCCTGTTTTTTTATTGTTCTCAATCCTTAATGATGTTTCTCCTTTTATCATATTTTTTCACACTCTGTAAGCCCCTGCATCTTAGTGGCTTGGGGTGAAATTATTTTTTATATATATATATATATATATATATATATATATATATATATATATATAAAGAGAGAGAGAGAGATACATACATACATACATACATAGATGAATTTAAAAGTTGACAGAGTGGATGTTCCAAAGAGTAAAAATTAAATTAGTAAATGAGATTATGTACCATTCTGTTACAAATTTATATGAAGAGAATTTAATAGTCCGTTTAAATTACAGCAAACAATTTTAATAATTTCTTTATTACTTTTAACTTTCCAAGAAACTTCAAATATTTTTTGTTTGATTTGAAGATAAAAATAAAATTTTAAATAATTATTTAATTATTTCTATGTATTAATTTTAAAATATAATATTTTGAATTAATGCTACAATCAAAGTTTTACTAGAAGATTATTTTTAATAGAAATTTAATTATATTTATTCTTTTTCATGTTTTAACTATGATTGAGATTTTCAGGTTTTCTTTCTATTTTCAAATTTCTCAGAATATTGTAACTTTAGTTAAATCAAGGATTACTAAAAATTTAAGCCTCAAAGAAAGAAAGTTTTCAATTTTCATTTTAAGTTTAGTTTTATTGAATAATAAACTGTTTTCATTACCCAACACTACTTTAAGTTTAAGAGTTAGCAAAAAAAATATAGCCTACATTACCAGGATAATGCCAGTCAAACTGGGCATGTACTGTATACATGAATAAGCTTACTTCAGGCACAGTGTGACCACTGAATTTTTGTGAAAAACAGATTTTTTAATAAAGATTGTGTATAATGCAACCACAGCAATACAAGCAAGTCAAATACTGCAGTACAGTGCATCATCCTGGACATATTCTATAGAAAATAAATAAATTCTACTCTAAAAATGGTAAGAAAAAGTACTTACCATGAAATATCACAGATTTAAAAACTGTACTTTTCTTTACATTTATGCCTATGGTAGGTCCTTTAACCTAGGATGATTAATTTTTAACCTCTTCAAAAACATTACCTATGTATAGTGAGACCTATTTTTTGCATAAAAAACTGGTCATAAAAATTCACCCTATACAGGAGTATTTACAGTAAGCCAAGTTAAATCTCATTCTTTTTATTACATTTCTTTTTTGACACAATGATCTTATGTAATATTTTTAATAAGCTTTTTTATGAACAAAATATGGGTTTTGTTATAATTTATTTTATTATAGAAAATAGGTTCAATAAATTCTAAGATTAGATTTAAAGATAAAACATACTTTTATATGTATGATTTTACTGTTTTATCATGTTGTATTGCATAGGGATTTGCTTGAGTGAATACAAAGAATTAAAACTCAGTTAAAATATGGGAAAAATATTAAGGAGAGCAATGACAGCACAGTTTTTAAATAAGTGAATAACAAAAAAAAGAATTCATATCTTTTTAAGCAACATTTCCAATTTCAATGTTGTACTTCATACTATCAACATTGTGATATATCAATACCTCATATGGAACCCACAAAATCAGAAATAAAACATTTACATTTTGCACTCCAAGAAAACTTGGCATTACTAATTGCGGTATTGGTAATATCAAAGCATATTATTTATTCTTCTCTTATTTATGGTTTGTTGGTTCATTGGCATTTAGAAGATATGGGGTGCAATGCTGGATCATTCAAAAAAACATTTGGGCAAAGAGGAATGCTTAAAGGGCACATTTTTTCTCCAAGTAACATGAAAAAATACTAAATTACATGTTACCAGTAGTAAGCAAGAATATCAGATTAATCTTTTTTCTTTTTAAATCAGTATCAACTCATACAAGGCAGTAAAGACACTAAAACACAAGGGGTTGGGGTGTGGAAGAATTAGGAACAGAAACTATATATATATATATATATATATTAATGGAAAGAGAAAAGTGTAATCAGAAGGGCAGTAGATAGTGATTGACATTGCATTTAAATTTTTGCAGATTAAAATTGGCTGGAAAGCATGGAACTGGAAGGGAGTTCCACAACCTGCATTTCTTATTTATACAATTTCTAAAGAACTTCTAGAACCACAGTTTAATCATCTTGCATATTGCTTTAAAACATTTATCAGACTAGTATTTTTCTTTTTGAATGATTTACAATAAAACCTTATGAAGTGTATGAAATGACAGGTGTGAATCTAGTGGTGGTGGGTGAGGGTCCTGCCCAATTAATTTTTTTAATATCTAGATAAAGAAATATTATAAATAAACAATCCAAATAAATCAAAACAATCATAAATTAACTTAAATTAACCTTAAAAATAAAAATTTATCATTTTGTTTTACAGCTAAGTGAGATGGTTCTGTGGTAAATTTCTTTGATAATTTTTTTTTTTTATATTATTCTTTTGTTAATTCTAGTATTAAAAAGCTACCATATTAAAGTTTAAAATGCTTACACATAGAAAAACCTAAAATTCCTACAAAGACAGTAAACACAAACAGCATCTTCCATAAATCCTTCCATTTGAAACCCCACCCGACTCAAAATCCTGCATCTTCCCTTGGAAAATCATCACTTGATAGGATTATTAACTGAATCAATATGAGTAATGATAATGTTTAAAATTAGAATACTTTCTTAAAAATGATAGTTATAAAAAAAGTTTTAAGAAAGTAAACAAAAAAGTTCACATTTGTTTTCCAATATACAAATAGATGGCTTTCAAAATAATTGTAGCTTTTATGTGCAATATGAAGACAGATTCAAATGAGCAAAAAGACATTTTTGATATTAACTTGAACATAAGTTTTAGATGCACTACAAATGCTATACCATTTCACTTGCAAAATGGTAATATTAGCCATTTCCTCATAAGGAAACACTCAGCACTCATTGACCAAGCAGTCAGTGATGCTTTTGATTGAAATTTATCAAAACTTTCTATTAAAACAATTTTTCAGAATAGTTTTCTCAAGTCTAGTAGCTATTATCACTCTTTCCAGTACTGATGGGAGCTTCCTTCCTTGACTTTTATTTGGGGTAGTGTGGAATATCAGAATCTTGATTATATCATTATTTTCTCTTTCAGTTACATATGCTATACATTTTAGTTGTTGCTGACTGCTGTTGATAGTCTTCAAGTGATGTGAATTCTATTATTTAGTAGTTCTTTGTTTGTGATTCTGTTATACCAGTCTACAAGGTTCAAGGAAGGATGGTCCTCACTAAGACCGACATGCTTCACTTGCTCAAAGCCATTTTTAACCATCAGTCTGAGAAAATGGTTGTATACAGCTGACAGTTTAGATACTTCTGAATAATTTTGATGTCATGCATATCTATATGAAAGTTACAAACTGAAAAGGCTACAGCTCAAGATTTTATGTTAATTTTTTGCTTTTGTAGCAACTTGTGGTGTTGGACAAAACTACTCCTAGCACAGCCTATTCTATGTTCAATTTCTTTATTGCTAATTCTAGTTATAACTGATCCATACACTAGGCATATGAAGTTTTTAGTATTTACTAAGTCCACAGCCTGAATTTTTATGAAGGATTCAGAGTACATACCATGATTACTTTCATTCCAATTCCAGATCATTGTTTCTGCTTTGGAAAGGTTTATCTTGAGTCCCTCTTCTTAGAAGACTCGGATACTGATTTTGTGTTCATAACCATTCTTATCCCAACAATGAATAACTATGTCATCAGCATAGCCTCCCTCATCCACTGTATCTTGGTCTTGGGAGGAGCAGCGGGAGCATTGTTTATTATTAGTAGATTCATTTAGGATAAGGTATAGAATGTTTAAGTGATCAGTGCTCATCTCTTCCCATCACTGCTGGAATATGTACAGAGCATAGTTTCTGGAAGACATTTTTTGCTATTCCTACATGTACCTTTGGCTTTCTGTGTGACACTTTTCATCATTTGTTCCTATAATTAAAATTCTGTACTTGCTTGATTTTGATGCCCTTTCCTCATTGTCATACTCCAGACAAGGTTTGGAATGTTTCAATATTGGAGTTTCTTACAACTTTGTGGACCAATATAGTTCTATCAGATCTAGACATTCAATGGATTCGGAGCTTGGAAGGCAGTTGATGAAAAGAAGACATCTTTACTGATGTGACTATAATGCTGTGAGGTGAACATAGCAGGTATACAAATTGGAGAGGTAAGCAATTTCCTGAAGTTGATTTTCATAGAAAAGTGACAGTACCAATCAAAATAAAAACAATTTTGTTAAAGACTAAGCTGACAATAGATTTTCATGCAAGGTGGGTAAATAGAGTGAGTTTGGTTTATGTAAAAGGAGCCAGACTTTAGTGGCTTCTCTGAATCTTGAAGTGTCAGTGAAGGGATGAAATTCACTTCAGAATCTACCCCAGATTAAGCTTGTTACTTTTAGCGAGGTTAATGATTGTAGCATCCTGACCCAAACCTTTATTTTGGGATCCTTGTCAGATTCAAATTTTTAAACTTTTTTTTTTATTTCATTCCCAACTATTTTTATCTGTCTCCCTCTCCATGCTAGAGAGTTTTTCACTTGTTTCAGTTGGAAAATTTACCCCTCTAGAAAACCGTAGTAGTTCTTTTTCCTGTAATATACTAACCACCACCATTTTTTTTATTTTATTCAAAGCTTGCACATTTATGTTCCCGTCCAAACAATTGCGAAAAATTATAGTTTTTATATTTTTAATCCTGTCCAGTTTTAAAAAAAAATGTTTTTGTTCCATTTTGTTTGGTATTGTTCCACCTTTATTGGTACTATTCCAATTTTGAAAGTGAAATGGTATTTAGAGTTTATTGTTCTTCATTCAAAATGTAAATATTTTATGAAGAATAGTAAATGATAATAGTAAATAGTTTATGGAGAATCAAATTTTTTTAAAAATTTCAACTATTTAGTAGTGATCAGCTGCATTTTTTTTTTTAAATTTCCATAGACTAAAATGAATTTTGCTTATTGTCATAGCTTACATAAATAGAGAAAGTATAAAGAAAATATTTAATATTTTCAGCCAGAATTTCAAATTTTATGTATTTCAACTATGTGCGCCATGTCCCTTCAGGACATGGGTGATCTTGGCTTTCCACAACTTCCTGTCTTTTTGCTCTAAGTAACTTTTGACCATTTATTATCTTTCTTTGTTCCTGTTCTATACTTCACTCACTGTTTCCCCTACTTCTCTTACCTTCAATATGTCCTATAAATGTTAGATTTTCCAAACTCTTTCCTAAAAATGTATCTTAGAAATTTCACCTTTCTCTTTCTGATTGTAACTTTGCTTAAAAGTTTCTCATTACTCACATGTTCTGCCAATGGTGTTCTTAGCATTTACCAGTAGAACCACAACTGTCAATTCAAGTACCTTCATCAGTGAAAAGAATGCACAACATTCACTGCCATATAAGACATTATATATTAAATAGTAATTTTCTTAGTTTCTAATGACATTTTACTATCTCTTAATACTTTGCTTAGTTTCTGGAAGACATTATTTGCTATTCCTATATGTACCTTTGGATTTCTGTATGACACTTTTCATCATTTGTTACTATAATTAAAATTCTCTACTTGCTTGATTTTGATGCCCTTTAATACATACCTCACACTTTGATATGTCTCTTTTGCTGACAACTATGCATTCTATCTTTTTATAATTAATAGCCTTCTTGCTTTTCTTTCCTATCTTCTCTAAAATTTCATTCAGTTTGCCATCAACAGTGTCATCCACATATCTTATGTTAAGATTATGTTTACTGATAATAAATCTTTTTAAGTCTTCTGGTTTTCTTAGGATTGTCTTACTGTTAGGCAAGGTAGCCATTTATCTCACATGATAATAGCAGCGCCCTGTTTGGTCAAAATTCAGTCCTTTTGTGATCAGTGTGTGGAGTGGCTTAACAGTTCGATCTTACATGGAAGTCTTTCTGAACCCAAATAGAGATGATGTTTTTGCAAAGATAAAAAAAAATGAACAGATTAACTTAAAATATATATATATATATTTCTTAATAAATAATTTAATATAATTTGTAATTATTATTTCTTTATATTATTATTTATAATGTATATTATGATTATTATATTCATTTGTATTTATATATGCACTGATTAATATTATTTCTTTCAAGTTTTTTCAGTCAGTTTTTTTCCATTAGTATGTTTTTGTACAGCTATCTTGAATATCATTTGTCTTATTTTTACTTTGTTTTTGCTTACCTAAAGTTATATTTACCTCACTGTATATGTTAACTAAATCCAGTGAGAAAACATAGCCTTGTCTTCGTCACCTATTTTTGTATACTTGCTCAACTCATTTTCTAGTTGCATCCAGGCTGTTTGTTCCCAGTAAAGGCTATAGATTACTTCTTTCTTATGTAATTCGAGCTTTTCTAAGTATGCCTTTGTGTTGTACCTTATCAAATGCATTTGTGTAATCTATGAAACACAGGTCTTTCTGCATTTGTATTGCTCATACTGATAGGAGAATATTTTCTATTTAAGTGTCATCATCAAAGCCATACTATTCTTGTCCTATTTTTGGCCTAATTCTGCTGTGAATTCTATTCATCAGAATCCTAATAAGTTTAGTTATGTGGCTTATTGCCTGATGAAGTTCACATTCATTTGCACCTGGCTTTTCTGGCATCACTATTGTTTGGTTCACACTCCTCAGTTTTTTTGAACAGGAGCAAAGGTTTATCCCTTGTTTTCTGTTTAGGATTTGGTTTTTGGTTCTTTCTAAAGTTTACTTCAAATCTATACTTCTAACATCTCCACCTAAAACTCTGAACTTTTATTTACATTTTTTTCCCTCAACAGGACTAGATTTGCCTATGATCCGGTTCTCACGCCTCCCCATTTTTTTTTTTTTAACAGGAATAAAGGTTTTTTTCCTTGTTTCCAGTTCCCTCTGACATTTTTTTTCCATCTCTTTCACTTCCAGTGTCCTCTTGCATGTTGGTGACACTTGCTTAGAGTGGTGCCTCTTACCCTGTAACCCTTTACTTCTTCTTGTTCTTGAGCCTTAAACAGTGTGAACATCATTGTGTAAAAAAACAAAAAAACTATGAAGCTAGATATATTGAGGTTGCCAAGTATTTTGCTACTGTTATATTACATTGCTTTGTTTGTTTGTTTGTTTTTAAGAGAATGAACCATATTATCGTAAAATTTCTTGAAAGAACAAACCTTTTTATTATGAGGCAGGACATCTAAGAGAGAAACAACTCAGGCACTTAGCGTAGATAAATCAAATATCACAAAAAGTTAGTGGCGTATTATTTATTGAAGTAGACTGTTTCACTGAATTTTTTTATTGCTAAAAATGTCTTCGATAAAAATCATTTTGCTAATGTTATCTGAAAAACTAAGAATGTAATTCATTAAATCAAATTAAATAATTTTATTCAACATTTATATTTCACATAACAAAAACTTTAAAAAAAATGTTTTTAGTTTGCAAAAATTTCACATCTACCATTTAATTTGACTTTTAGATTTAAATGGTACTTTTTCAGACAGAAAATATAAGTCATTTCTATTTAATATCTATGTTTACAAAATTTGATATTACTTCAAATAATCCATTGAATAATTTTAGATAATATTTGAAAGTTGATTTGAAAATACCAGGATGATAATGAAAAGAAAGAAGAATTTTAAGTGCTGAATACACTTAAGATAAAAACAGGTTTATAGCTTGTAATTTAACCATTTCATATTCCATGGATGGTAACAGAGCAATGACATAACTAATACAGAAAAATTAACAAAAGCAGTTAAGGAGCAACGACTTGCATAAACAGTAAATTTTTGATCAGGAATTGGTTTTGCATTATGACCCGAATGGAGGTTATGACTCCAGTGAGAGTTATTCAAAATTCAAATAAATACAATTGTTACAGTATGTAATGTCATATATCTTCAATGTCAAAAGTAAATTAGTTGTATATTGTACTTATTTTAATTCAGTAAAATAAGAGTACAAAAATGAAAAATATTTTTAATTACATCATTTATTAACATATTTAAAATTTATGGCATGTGTATAAAAATATGTAATTTAGTTTTATATTATTTGGCTATAAAATCATTTTATTAAATACATTTCTGTAAACTTTTTAATTGCTTCAGCCCAATTGCTATTGACTTTTACTCAAAATACTGCACTGCTTAATTTTTAGTATTAAATTTCCAAAGTAACATATAGTCAGATATGAATAGTATATAATACTAGTATATCTCATTTGAATTATCCAAGAAATGAGCAAGATGAACTTTGAAATACATTTACAGAGTTTAAATAAACATATTACATTCATGGATTTTTAATTCACAAGAACCATTAATAATGATCAACTGCAGAGTTTTATGAAAAATATAACTGTGACCACGATCCTGCTTCTTATCTCATGAAGTATTTATATAATTAGCAGAAGTCTTAATACATTTTTGCTTATTAGAAAAAAATATTTCTGAAATTTCACAAGAATTTATCATCAATAAAATATTACTTATTCACTGTTTATTCAAAAATCTAAAAATGAAGAATTAAATATCAAATTCAGACTCAATATGTGATCTCAATTTAAATTACAACAAAATAGCCTGATTATACAACCAATTTATCATAGAAAACTTAATGAACCTTATTTAGAATGAAAATGCAAATTTAATACAGATAAAGCTGTTACTTATTTTCAAACCCTATACTTTATTTTATTAGCAAGCTGTCATATAATGAATAGGTTCTCTTTTACAGATTAGCAGAACTTAAGTTATTAAAAATGATTTAATTCAGTGACTTCTTAAAAGGTACTGCTAATTCTAGCTTTTGTGCAATAAGCATTTTAAATAGTTGACTACAAAATTAATGACAGTTTTCTAAAGCCAAGAGAAGATATATTGTAGCAAATTGATCAAAACCTAAATTATCCCATTTTAGTAACAAAAAGAGGAAAAGCAAATATATAATATAAATAACTCTTGCAGCCACTTTGTTTGATTGGCTGCTATCTCTAATCAAGCTGAACATTTATTGAGGAGCATCACTTGGGAACAACATTTAGCTAAGAGTTATGTCTTCTGTGCCGTGGACTGGAAAAAGAATACAGCAGATGTATAAGGCTGGATACACAAATAGCAACAAAAACAACTGATACATCCAGAAATACACAAAAGTTAGAAACAAGAGAACTGAAGTGTTATTAGAAATTGAAAAGAGTAAAGAATTAGATATAAATAGTGTTCAATTATCTCATTTACTATGAAAAATTGCAATATGTGGATAATTTAATCCCTAAAGAATTGTACATGTTAGCTTTCCTTTCTTTTTTTTAATTCTAACCATCTTGAGAAAAACCTTGAATCGTCTTTAAACAATATACAAATGAATACCTATTCAGATATGTTAAAGGAAGATGAAAATAAAGGAAAGCTTGGTTTGTTATTCAAATATATACTGACAAAATATATTAGATGTGTGCAAAAGTTCCTAGAGGAAAACAGGAACTTAGAGATTTTTTTTTAAAAAAAGAAAAAGTGCTTAGAACTATTGCACACACCTAATATATACATATCATTTTATCATATTACAACACTGAATAATGACTTGAATATAAACAAAATAAAATAATAGAAATTTTCTAAATTATTATATAGAAAATTTGTTATAAAAATAATATTAGTATCTTTAAATCTGTTTTATGCATACAGTCACCATAGTATGCTGTTGATATAGTTGTTTAGATGAGTTTCATACTAATACTAAATATGCAGATAAACTTAATAAAGTTGTGTTAATTTATATAATATTGTTTGTTCATATGTATGCTCATCATGCTTTTTGACTAAGAACCAGCTTGGGCATCAACTGTTTTTTTTTTTTTTTAATCATTTCTCCCCAAGCAAAAAGACACAAAAGGGGTTACAAGGAGTAACAGAAAATGAGAAGACAATAAAAGTAGAGGATTCAGGAAGAAAGAAATGGTGACTGATGTGTTGTATTTTAATTTTTGAAGATTGTATGTGGCAGGGAAGCAAGAAACTCGAAGAGTTCCACAAGGGAGAAGTGTGAGAAAAAAGAAATTATTATAATAGAATTAAGTTATATCTAGCTATTTTTTCAACAATAAAATAATGAGATCTTGTTACCAATCTAGAAGTACACTTAAATTCATGCAGTTGAGGTACCATGGAAGAAAGATTATTAGAACAATTGCCATGAAAATATTTATTAAAATAAAAATAAAAAAAAACTAAAGGGAAGTTACAGGGTGCGATGGATAAATTGTCGCTATTTTATATTTTTAATTTTGTGCATGCGCGTTGTTTGTTTTTGATTTTGCCGACTGAACAGTATAGTAGGGTCAGTTGGGCACCATCTGTGAGAAAAAGAGTGTTTGGTGTCAATCTGATGACAGTGCAGAGGATTTGGAAAGAGTTGGATGAGTCTAATGGTGATTACAAATCTACAGCAGCTTGGAAAACTCATTCTGATAAGAAAAGAAATACAGAATTTGTTGGTGAAGACCTCAGACTCCACAGGGAGGCCTATATCAAGTATCTTGAGGTGGTAGTGCTGCTTTGGGTTAAGTGGGTGGCTGCTGGAAGACACTATGTCTGGCAACAAGACTCTGTACCATGCCACAGAAGTAGGAGAACCCAGTCATGGCTGTCAGACAATTTATGTGACCGCATCAGCCCTTACATCTGGCCACCTAACTCCCCAGACTGCAACCCCCTTGATTATTATGCATGGGACACAGTTGAGTGAGAAACCAACAAAACTCATTGTAGCACCAAAGATGAACTGAAAGCAAGGATTATGGCACCATTCACCAACTTAAACAAGGAGACCATCCAGAAGAGTTGGAAGAGATTTTGAAGTCGTCTGGAGGCCACAGTTGAAGCCAATGGCAATTTTATTGAATAAATTTACTCTTTAGTATTTGAAGATATTTTTGTGTAATTTTGGTAAATATATCTATTAAAATGAAATGTTAGTGTTATTTGCATTTTTGCATAATTTAGATGATCCATCACATCCTGTACTTCATGGCAGTGGTAAAGTAACTAAAATCAAGATTCTAGCTCAGGAACATCAACTTTATAGATTCTTTGAATTTTATCAAGAATCTCAAGATATATAGCAGAAAAACCTGACCAGATATGGCAGCAATATTCAATGTACAGATGAATGGTAGATTTATAAACATGCAAGATGGATTATGGAAAGAAAAATTGTCTGGCATGAAATAGTGAAGCAACTTTCTGAGAAACTGATTTAATATAATTACTCCACTTTATATGAGTGGAAAACCTAAGACCAAAGCAATACAATGAGGTGTACTCTCCTGGAGGTTAACATCAGCCATGTTGATGGAAGGCAAAACTAGTTCCCTATAATAACTAAAAGATAGTTGCAGTTCACTGTTTAGAATTGGGTTTCCAATTCTTTCTAAAGTCTTTTCATTCTCATTCACTACCAGTAGCCCCTTGCATTTTAGTGGCCTCATTGCCTTGCTTAGGGTGAATTGATTAAAAAAAAATAAATGTTTTATTTTGGAGGTATTAAAATTTACAAGCCATTTCTTGCCCCAGGTAATAACTGATTGGAGGTAATTTTCAAAATCAGCTGCCAGTTCCTGTGATGATACAATCCTCTTATCTGGAAATAGGCAGGTAAATGCCATATCTATTACAATACTATTCTACTGCAGATTGAAATTAATTTGGATATATTAAGTTATTACATCTTTTAAAAATGTTTTAATTATTTGAATTACTCAGCAAGAGGTGCGAAAATATGACCAAAAGAACAAAATCAGAATGTTTTTAGAATCACTTCTATCACTGCTTATATGATTATGTTTGTAACTAATTTAATTAATAGTTAATTTCATCTTTATTGGGGTATTAAATTCATAGAACAAAAGAAAAACAAAATGCAATAACATACAGTGAATGGAAAGTTAAGAATGTAGCATCCTTATTGCCAGGTTGAACTTTTCAATATCCAATTTTTCACTATCCAATTGCATCTTTTGTACAAATTTAATATTCCAATAAAAATGAAATGAACTCTCAGTTGAAAAAAATAATAAAAATGAAAGATTGCAAATTTTCAAGTGACAAGTTTTGTTAAAACAAAAATTGAATGAAAATGTTATATTTAGTTTTTGCTACTTTAAATTAGTTTAACATATATATATCTCAAATACTTACAAACATAAAAAAAATGTATTCCCAAGTTAATTTCATTTATATTCAGGCAGTAGAATGCTGTCCTAATGAATGTCTCATTTGCTTGCTTCAAGATTAGTAGTTCAAATACCCATGGAATTTACACAGGCTCAGCAAGTAATAATAAATCTGATAAACTCCAACTGCCAAAAATTCAAATTATTTGGAAAAAATGTATAAAAATTACACAGGTTTTCAAAATTTAAGCCATTAAAAACTGATTCAGTTCTGAAAAGTAATTTGTTTCAGTACTTATGAACACAAAAATATTTTAGAATGTTTTCATCACATCACATTTTAATACAAAATTAAGAAAAAATTCAATGATAATATAGCAAATAATAGATTTCAGTGGATCTATGTATCAATTGAAATTATTTTTATTGAAAAATATTTACCAATTTCTAAAACATACATGAAGCAAACGACCACATTATAAATACATTATAAACATAACTTCACTAGCCTTTGTAACCTATCAGTGTTTTCCCATCAAAACTTCATTGGGAAGTCATTTGTAGATATTTCTAGTGCAATCCTATGAATCAGCCACCAGTAATCCAGTACACTGATATTCCAATGTTGCTGCTACTAACTTTCCATTTCCTTCATAAGCTAATGAAATCTTTCATTCTTTTCTTCACTCATTGCAACAAGATTTTAGAGTAAAAAATTCCAAATGCGACTGCAAAAAGTGAACATTGAGACTTGTATTCGAACCCAACTCCTTAATTTAAGATATTTCTCATATATTTGGATACTTATTACCAAAGAACTTACTTCTTTCATATGCAAGCCTCTTATCGCATCATCAAATTCTACATAAAAATGTGTTTTCTAACATCAGTTCAATAAAAAGATGCTCTTTCAAATTAGCTTTTTGATAAACCAAGGAACTTTTGGCACAAAACCATAACAGGTCTAATTTTTTATGCGTGCAATGAACGTCTATCGCCCTATTTTTGTCAGCATGTAGCTAGATGTTTGGCATAAACCTCATTCTTAAGTTTCTGATTCAATTCTAATTCCTTAGCTATTTTGTTCCACTCAGTGAGACATTTTATCTACCCTGACTGCTAACCCAGTAACATAAACAAAACTTTAAAGTCTCTATATATGATCCAACTGCATTAATTGTAGTTGTTAAATTTTGATGTTTCTTTTAAATCAACAGAAAGAGCAACAGGTATTGATGCATCCTTATTATTCATTATAAAGAAGTATCCCTTCGATTTTTTTAAATGAATCTATTGTCTCCATTCTCCTGAACTGTAATTTATGCTGTATATTTTGTACTAGAATGCTTACACCCAGTGTAATAAAACCAAGAATACCCCTTTGTTGAAATATGGTGTCAAATCTTTTTTTCGCCATTTTGGTATCAAGAAAATGTTTACAGATATATTTTTTCTTTTTATCTAGGCTCTAAGAGTTCTGTATCATCTTTGAAGAAACTAAGGTCACTAACTAGATCATTATTTTTAACAGATAATGGCTGTAGCTCATTGCTTGAAAATGCTGGGACAATTTTTTCATCTTTATTTGTAGCATTTTCTTCCTGTGTGTGAAATCCTAGATAATCAAGATTAACTGGGAAAAAGGTATTACATAGTAGATGATATCATTGTGGTTCAAGTCTTACTGTTGATGACAGATAAGGATAAAAGATTTTTCTTATTTTTTTGTTGCATCCTTGAATTTTGCAGCAATCATTACTATAACTTTTTGGGTTCCTTCCATATTATTGGAATTCCAAAAGGAAGAGCTATATTTTGTCTTAGTTCTTTAACAAAAATAGAACACTATAAAGGAACCCACTTTCTGTCATGGTCTCCAAGTTTTATCCTAAAGAAAGTATACTGTTTTAACAAAATATGTTATGTTCCATCAATATTTTCACAAATAAGGTAAAAAAAAAAAAACAAAACAAAAAACACCCAAGACTGTTCATACATCTCTAGACACCATGATAGTTAACAGAAACATTCTAATTTATCTATAATGAAGAAAACATCAGTTATTGTCATGATGTCTTAAATAAATCACAAAAACTTTGTGGTATCATGTATCAGAAAATGTAACATCTGACACATCCAACTGCTAAACATACAGCTTCCTGATAGTATGACTCATATGTTCCATTTTATTATTGTTGCTTACTAATAAAATAAAGATGAGGACATTAGTTCAACTATAAATAACTCCACATCCAAGAAATTTAAATAAAAAATAACTGTTGCATTAAATATGAATTTAATATTAGAATGTCCTATAATTTTAAGAAAATATTCATATGTATTATTTGGAACTCATAGCAAAAGTGTTTAGTGATTTCATTTTTTTCATTCACTACCAAAAATAAAATTCACATGAAATAACCAAAACATTTTTTCAATGCTATTTATTTAAACATTCATACAAGAAAGTAATAAATTTCCAACATAAAAAAATTATTCATCGATAGTTTCTTTATATATTTTATTAACTTCAACTATAATTTTATATGATTGGCTGTTAAATTGTAAATATATTTTACTGTTAGTCTTCAAGGTTTATAATGGATATGTCAATAGACAATTCAAGAAATAACAATGATATAGAGCCATCACCTCCTATTAAAAAAAAATCATATTTTTTAGTCAAAAATTAAATAATAAATAAATTCAATTACACTACAGGCCAAAAGTTTAGGGACACCCTGCATTTCTTTAAAAACACCTTAAAATGAAATATTTTTTATATATTTTTCAAGTAAAAGATAAAATTTCAGTAACTACAGTGTACTTGTTTTTATTTTTCTCCAGGCTCCTTTTATTACTAAAAAGTTCAAATTTGAATTCATCTGTCTACAATACATTTTGCAAAGACATGCTATACCATCTGGTTAACATATAATTGTGAAAAAATTTACCTTTCAAAAAGACCATCAAAAACATTCTTCAAAATTATATCAACATTACTTTAAGTTAAAAAAAAAAAAAACACTTTGGAAATTATGACTTGGTCAACTCAACCTCCTGACCTCTCTCTCCCATTGAATTAGTATGGAATGAATTGTATAGGAGAATTCAGAGAGTGAGAGTGAGTTTTTTCAGTGGTTGAAGAATACTTGAGAAAGTCTTATTTACTTGTTTTTTACAAACTGTTGAAAAAAAACGTTAAGAATTTGTAAAGCAGTAATTAAAGCAGTTGGTGGTTTCATTGACAAAAACAAAATAGGAGGCTATTGTATGATTATTTTTTATAGTTAAGTGGTTATTTTTTTGTCAGAATAAAAGCAAATACACTGTAGTTACTGAAATTTAATCTTTTATATTAAAAATATTTTATTTTAAGGTGTTTTTAAAAAAATGAAGGGTGTCTCCAAACCTTTTGCCTGTAGTATATGTAACTACAATTGTAAAAAATTAATAAAAATCAACAACAATTAAAATTAAATAATGAATCAAGTAAAACCTTTAAAAACAATTCTTTATAAAAAGTTTAATATCAATTTTGGTTTTCATCAGAATTGGAACTGATAAGGTCCAATTAACTTTAAGGGGGAAGGTAAATTGTTCAGCAAGAGTTATAGACATTTAGACAGAGAATATTAGGTATATTTCAAATCTAGGCTAATACAGAGGATCAACTATTTGATATATTTCATGGGTAGAGTTCCTTAGTACCCTTTAAGGTCCAACTTTATACAAATAAAAACTCAAAAAAGGGCTTTTTTCAAGGTACATTCAGAAAGGTAAACAAACTAAGTAGATTCTATACTATACATAGAAAAGGTGGGTGGTGCTAGGGTCTTAAATAAAGTTTTTATTCACAAAATAGCCCCAGATCAGGTTAATTCGTGTCTGTAAAAATCACCAAATTGTCTATTTCTGTCAGCTACTTCAGGATTTTAGGATTCTGCTCTTCTTGAATATAAATTCATAGTAAATCAATCTCCTAGCTGACCTTCTAAAATCACTTTTTAACACTGCCATGGTTATGTATTCAATATATTTCATCATTAGGGGCTCTGATAATTTGATGACCTGTCTTTATATAAAGAAACCCACAAAAAGTATGTTTTTGTTAAGTTTGTGCCAAAAATATACAAACAATGTAGATCATATACAAAGATAGATTATGCTGAATTAAGCCAATATTTAATTAAATAAAATTAATAGGGGTTTGTATTTAAATAATTAAAAACTAAAATGTTAGCATTTACTTGTTTGTTAACCACTTTTTTGTAATTTTAACAAGTGCATACATTTTAATTAATAAATTCCTATAGATTACTTGCCCTTGAAAGGTGTCACCAACATTTTACTTACATAGGCTGTTGCACAGTGATATTATAGATTAACTTGTAGTGAATCAGTTGACATAAATGTTATGGTTGCATATACCCAGCTGAATTCCTTTTATTTTTTTAGCTGACTTATTTAAAATGATTGGCATTTTTTTTTTGCTTTTTATTACTTAAATGTATTATTGATTATGCAATTGGAAAACATGCAGATCAAAATATTCTGGCAATAAAAAAGCACAAAGACAACAATGTGAATTAACTAAGAAGCGCCAAAGAAGGTTTCACTCATGAATATTAATCTATCATCATTTCTATCTCACATACATAAACAGCTGAATAGAATTACTCAAACACAGCTTTGATTTTCATTTATATATAAGTAAATATTGTAGTCAGTAATCAACTATTTAACAGAAGAATCCTGCTACTTTTGATAGGGTACATACATTGACACTCATTTGCAGTACATTAGATAATGCAATTCAAAGAAAAAGTTAAAATAAAGACAAATTTTTTAATTTATTCTTTAAACAGAAAATTATAAAATATAATAAAACCTGGGTTGTTTCTAATTTAATTCTACCTTCTGATGTTACATTTGGGTTTATTATACACTTTATAGAATTCAACAGCTTTGAAAATTAATGCTTCTTAGTTTCTATAAAAACAAATATTCTACAAATAATATGAATTTATGTGTTGTAAGTAAATATATTTGAAACAATTAGTTAAATAATGGTTTGAATTAGGCAAATTTTTATAAAGCATTTTATAAACTGTTCTTTCCAGTAATTTTTATTTACATTATTCGGACTATTGTCCTCATCTTTGCCGCCATATTTATTACAATGTTTCGGTCATTGTATGCTCCGGCCTTCTTCAGGTGGTTGGAATGTCAAACTGAACCCTTATTTCGCTCACTGGGGTAGACTGTTCTAGTTCCATGTGCCATGTTTAATGGATGTCAGTTATCAGTTATCTCCTGTTAATTTCCCTCTGAAAGTTCTCCATTGAACTCACAGTCTTTGGGTCTTGTCACTGGATCTAACCAACGCCTTTATCCACTGTGCCATGTGTCCTTGAGGACATCTGTATATGAATTTCTGGGTATTAGAAACCTAATATCTCGGCAACCATTTTTACCAGTGCTCATATTGCAATTTTTTGCCATTATCATTGCATGTTTCTACCAGAGCTCATATTGCAACATTTATTGTTATTATCGCTTTTCTCTAGCACTCCTTATTACTGGTTCCCGTATTGTATTCATTTCTATCCTTGGTCAGCTCAGGAGATTTTTGTGGCCTAGCATATGTGCTGATTCCTTAAGTTTACAAATTTTCCAATGATGTTCTTTGTCTATGATCTCAACCTGATCCCACAGAGAGTGGTGATCTCCCTTCTCTCTCCATATATGGTCAGCTATACCTGATTTTTCCACTTCCCCTCGTGTTACAGCTTTCTGGTGTTCTTGAAGCCTTACCTTAATGGGGCGGCCTATCTCCCCTTTATATTTTTTTCCGCAGCTGCACAGGATAACGTACACACAGTCTTTAGTAATGTTCTCCTCTATGGGGGGGGGGTCTTACTTGGGAGAGATATCTGCGAATTGTCATCAAGCTTTTGAACAATGGTTTCACAATGGGTTTTTCTGTGAGTATCATTTTTAAATACTCAAATGTTAAGTTTTGCCTTTGAGTTCATTTGAACTCACTGATCTATTTCTATAGTTCATCAAATGGTTCTATTAATTCATTGTATTTTGTCAGGTATCTATTATAAAATTTAATCAATCCTAAAAAGGATTCTACTTTTTTTATTAGTAGATATAGACATCTCTGAAATTTTCTTAATTTTGCATACAAAATGAAAATGATTTTTTTTCTTCCACATTTATTGCAAATTTTTCCAAAAGTGGGGCACTTTTTTTGCTAATTTCATGCTCATACTAACTATATTTGCATTCCTTGCATTCCTTTTTATACTGTACGTTTCAACATTGTCCTCAGTCGAATTATACATTTTCATCAATTCCAGCTTTTGTATAACTTCCACACATGCAGTTAGAGACAAATTATTCAACTGTAATTGTTCCAATATCTTAAATTTATGATATATATATATATATATATCAGCCATACAGTCAATCAACTGTAATTGTATCAATTCATCCTCTATAGTTAAATATTGAGTTCCCAGTTTGTCAAATTTGCAGAATCTGCTAGCTCCTCTTAATCTGTGAAGATATTGCATAATTGATTCATCTTGTTTCTGTTTAATGGACAGAAATTTGGTTCTTTCCACTATGACAAGTTTCTTTTTAGGTTGTAAATTTCATTTTATCATTCCTGAAATTTTGACGAAAGTCAAATTTTCAAGTTGTTTGAGGTATGCCATAACAGCTTCACAACCTGCCAAAGCTAGGAAGAGTTTGGTTATTTCATTTTCTCTCCCCCTTGCCTTACTGTCTTTCAATTTTTTAGCCCTAGCCTTGGCTGCAAAACATCAGATCCAATTCTCAACAAATTCTGGTTTGTCCAAGCAATGTAAACATTCTATCAGCAGCATCATATTGTTGTATAGTGTTGTTCTACAACATATGATCAATAGTCAACTTTTCTCCCATCTCTTTCCTCTATACTTTATTTAACAGACATATGCAAATACATAAAATCTTATTTGCCAATCCCATTACAAAAGCAATTAGGCATAAGGGTGTTGTTGGTAAGACTGGGAGTTGACCGATTTCTTGGGTTGGTTGTCTAAGGTCACAGTTGGGGTCAGGATATGTCCGGAGTGGATTAGCCATTGACAGGGTTTGATGCACACCTTTCTTTAAGGTTGAAATCAACTTCTGTGCCTGGTGAGGTGGGTTGGTCAATTAAGGTCACAGTGGTAGGTTGATTCATGGTAAGATGCATTGATTGCCGGGGTTACAGTGATGATGATGAGGAAGACCTGGAGTAGATAGTTAAGGCTGATCAAGTGGAATGTGATATCATTGAGAAGGGGTTGGTTGATCGAGCTGAATGTTGGATTCTGGTTGAATGCAGTATCAATGATGAGTAATGGTGGTGACAGCAAAGAAGGCCTGGAGTAGATAGTTAAGGTTGATCAAGTAGAATGTTGGATTCTAGTCAAATGTGGTATCAACCAGACGGGGTTATGGTGGTGAAAAACCAGGAAGGCCAGAAGTAGATAGTGGTGATAGTGACAGACCACAACAGACCATGTGCAGAAAATGACTTTTTATTTTGTGTTTTGCTTTCTTGGCACTCACATCCAGCCAACATGTAAGAAATATAACATTATATTCTGTTGACAAACATATTTCAAAATTTATTTGTAAAATTGTTGAAAGAATCATATATTTTTATTCTTGGCATAATTTTTTCTTTAATATTAATTTCAACATATTTTTTCATAATTGCTTAAATGTGAAATGTAAAATCATTTGTAAAAATACAAATTGATCTTTAAATGTAAACAATTTAAAATTTTTATAACTTTTATAATAATTGCCATAACTTCCTACTTTGACAAAATTGGTTCCTAAACATCAATTTTAAGAAAAGCAAACATTTAATGAAATGGATGTTTTATTTTTAATTAATGCAATTATCTTTTCTAAGATGGGAATACATTTTAAGCAAATTCGTATGTCTGTGCTGATATAACAGCTTAAATTTTCTATATATTTTACTTGAAAATGTGTTAACTCAAAATTAACTTACTGAATTTTGTTACAGATTTTGAAGTCCCAAAAGATATTTGTGTCATTTTTGGTTCACTTATCACACTTAATCCATGGTTTTCTCTAAATCTAAATAAAGATAAAAGAAACATGTTTTCTAATAGGAACAGATTTGTAAGTTCAAAACAAAATAATTATTATAGCACAGTAGGAATATATTTTAAAGATATATGAACATTCATAGAATGTTTCAAAAATGAAAAAAATAATCAAATTTAAAAATCAATAAAAACCAATTTATATTTTCAAAACAAAATTCTGTCAGAATAGCAGAGCTCTTTTGACATAAAGAACATTCATGACATTGGGCAACAAAAATTTTGCTATTAGAGTAAAAGCATTCTGAATCTGCATTTAAAATTGTTCCAGCATATCAAATTTTTTCAATATGTGTGCCACATATTTATATTCCTATCATCATCTAGATTTTCCATATGCCATTTACTAATATACTATTTACCATAAACATATACACTACTAATATTTATCATGAACAAAAATATGCAATGTGCATATCTCAAAAACCTTATGTGCTAAAACAATTCTGAGTACAAATTTTGAACCAACATACTTGATTTAGTCTAGTACAGCATCACTTGTTTGAGTAATGGACACAAATAGTTTTGTTACCCAATGTTATCAGTATCAATGTGTGACAAATGAAGCACAAAGTAGTTTCAATTATTGACTGAATAAGAACTGTAAAGTACATAGCAATACTTCTAAGGCCTAGTGAGTTTATCTAACAAGAAACAGTAAAGGAAAAAGCTAAACATAAGTAGTAGTGGTTCATTTAGCATGTTTTTAGGCGGAAGTGATAGAGGTAAAAAAAAAAAGCATGAATAATTCATGTCTCTTTTATATACTATAGTTGCACAGAATTAGCCATAAACAGAGAACAGATTTAACAGGTGTCTCATCAGTAGTCATTTTGGTTCAACTGAAATACTTAGATCAAGAGGATCATACAATAGGCACTATCATTATAGCAAAAGAGAATTTGCTTTAAATTGTAAATTTATAATGAGGAGTTTATCATGAAATTTTCATTATATCAAGTAGAACAAAGTTTACAGAAGTGAAAAAAAGAAACTGTTACAAGTGAAAGGGTCAACTTATATAACTTTGAGAACTGAACTCAGATTACAGCCTGCCTTATAACAAAAGTTGATGATGCAGAGGTTTTTAAAAATAAATAAAAAATAAAAAGGTATAATTTGGGGATATACATTACAAAATGAAGGTATTTACACTAAAAGTATGAATTGGAAATGCAGCTGTAATGAAATAACTTTCCTTAAAATAATGTTTGAACATAAAAAATGTTATAATAGTTTAGCATCAAATGAAATAGAATTTTTAATAAATCAAGTGTATAAAAAGGTTCAAATGTTTGTTGTTTTAAATAATTTTATGACATTTTCTTTAAAGTAGAACACACCTATTAATGTAAAAGTTCATACTTGCTTTGTTGTTAATGTTAATAACTTATTTAATGAAATATTTGTAATTTCAGTTATAACTCATTACATTTGCTTTGCATTTCCAAAAAATACTCTGTAGTATTTTGATATATAAACAAATAACTTAGCCTTATGTGGAAGAAAAGGAGAAAAACAAAATAAAAAGTGAAAGAAGAGAAATATGCTTTGAAAATGTTTCAAAAGAGACATTATGGAAATGATGAAATGATATTAGAATTTTCAAATAATTTTATTAAAAATTATATAAGTATATTGATGAATGGAGCTATACAAACTAAATAAACTATAATGGCTCATATATAAGAAATATTACCACCACATATTTCTCCTTTTAACAGAGTTCATTCATTTGAAATTAAATGAAAACAATCATTATCTAATAAACCTTGATTTTAATGCACATGGTCAATGAAGAGAGAATATATTACCATTTAATACCCTCAAGCTATAAATGGTAGACATTAGCTAAATACTAAAAGAAATGATTAGATAGCTAATGTAGTACTAATGAGTCAACAAAAAGGAGAGTATAGGTAATAGATTATGTAGTCTTGGATATGCATTGTGGTGTAATGGATATCAGCTCGGGATGAGAACTTGGAGAGCCAAGTTCAAATTCCAGTAGAGTTCATTATATACACTTACGCACAAATACCCTTGCAAAAGATATGAATCCATCTCCTCTCCTCCAAGCTATTGAATAGCAGGTCAAACTGGGTTTTTTAGCCTTGGTTGGCAACCAGTCTACCATAGAAAGAAATGTCAACCTATTGCAGGAAAAATCTGCCTCGTCAGTCATGTATCAAAAGATATATGATCACCCAAGCGTGTATTACGTATGACATTTAACTGACTGAGTCTTGGATATTAGTGCTTCTGAAATTGTCTGCTGGATAAAATGGTATGAATATTTTTCGAAAATATTACCCAATTAAGTTAGAGAGAAGATTTAGATCCAGGAATAAAAAAGAACAAATTTGGTAATAGATACATTACCTGCTATTATTGCTAACATCAGAGTTAATATTGTTAAAGGTGGTATAGATTTAGACATTTTATTTTTACTTAGCAAAGCTACCATGAAAAGAACCAAGTCATTTAAACTTTGAAAAAGATAATGTAATGATGTTGGGAAGAAAGCTTCAATTAAAATGCAATTTGTTTGGTTATTACTATGTTTTCATTATTTCTAAAACATTACAATTAAATATTATTTATTAAAGAAATTATAACCAAAAGCATTTCAAAGATAAAAGTTGTAACAAAGTTAATTGAACCAACACAGAACCATCTTAATATTAAAAAGTTGTAAGATGCTGGAATAAAAGATCAGCGATTTATGAAAATATTGCAGGAACTTTCTAATTCTTGTGAAACATAAATCAAATATAAAAATAAATAAACCTAACTTGTAGGATTTTCACTGGGGTCTTATTTCATGGACATTAAAAAGATTGAAGGCAATAGAGTACTACACTTTGTAAACCATAGATCTTGACAGTGCTAGAATCAGAAATAAGGAAAGTTCTGTCATCTTCAGTGCTATCATAAAAGATTGGATAGTATATCTTGGGGTTTCAGATTCTTTTCTGATAGATAATAAGGGATTTAATAGTCAATTATTTTGTAACATGGTACAAAACTTAAATGTTGTTGTGTGTATTTCTACAAGTCAATGGAGCAATCAATTGAATGAAAGACAAGAGTATGCTTGTAGAAAGTGTAAATCATACAATAGATAATACAAGATGCAATTTTGAAGTGGCTCTAACATACGTTATAAACATGAAGAATTCCCTTTAGTGTTCTAAGAAATAACTTGCTGTTTTGGAAGGAATCCCAACTTGCTTTTCTAAATAAACTTCTTGCATTAGAAGGTGCTTTTATGTAGTGATGCTGTAGCAAATAACCAAAGGAACTATGTATATAACAGTACTGCCATCTCATTTAATACCCTGTCCTGGAGAATATGAAAGTTCCTTATGAGATAACAAGACTAACAACATTGCTCCTTCACATCAAAAGAGTGATCATCAAAAATGCATGATTATGAAGGGTCTGATATTGAGTTATTGATTCAATATCCTTAAAATAAGACAAATTTTGCAAGATGATAATGTATAGAAACAGTGAAAGTAAGAATTACCTCAACATATATAGGTGCCAAAGATGACTGAGCTTCCTAAACTGAGATAGGTAATTAAATATGCAAGTGATGAGAGTTCAGAATGGAGAAGATTAAAGATTATCAGCATGGAAGATAAAGCAATAGGCAAAAACAAATATTTGATATATGAGTTGGACTTGGTAAAGAAAAAGTTACTTCAACGTCGATCTGAAAATATGAACACTCTTCTAGATCTTTTTGTACCAAAGCCAATGCCTCCAGGACTCTATCCTTGGTCCTATTTTCTTTTTAATTTTCCTAATGGCATCAGCTCTCAACTTGGTGTATGCATATATATATATATATATATATATATATATATATATATATGATGACACAATCATTTACTTGATAGTAAGTCTGATCAGCTCGATATAGTCAAATTGATGACTGATGTCAAAAGCAACCTATAGTCTGTTAAATGGACTAAAGGATAGCTTGTTAATTTTAATGCCTCCAAGACTAAACTGTTCTGTATTAATCATCTGAAGGGCCCCTTTCTGCCTTCATTATGGTTGATACTAACCTCTAGGTGAGTGACTTGTTGCACCTTCTCAGGCTAATGTTCTCAGCTGACATGAAGTAGAAAGACTATTAAACCCATTGCTAGGTCAGCTACTAAGAAAGTTGGTTCCTGTTATACTTGACAATATTTCTCTCTTATATAGTCTACCATTCATCCATGCCTAGAATATTGCTGCTACATATGGTCTGGGGCCCCTGCTATTTACCTTGAGCTCCTTGATAAAATCCAAAAGAAGAATCAGCAATATTATTGGTCCTGATCTGGCGGCATGGCTTCAGTCACTTTCCCATTGCTGTAAGGTTGCCTCCCTGTGACTTCCATGGTAATTGTTCAGATGAGCTCTTCACTATGGTACCTAGACTTTATGAATTTAAGCACAGTACTAGACTGGTGACAAAATCTTATCAGTTTGCAGTTGAAATGGTTATATGTAGCCATAAAATTCTATGCTAACAGTTTCTTTCTTGTACTTCGCACTTGTGGAACTCTCTTCCAGCTCCATGCTTTCCAGTTAACTTTAATCTTGAAAAATTTAAATGCAATATCAATCGCTATCCACTGTCCCCCTGATTACTCTTCATTTGTTTTCACTCCTTAGTAATGCTTCTGTTTTCTAATTCTTCCATACCCAGTAACCCCTTGTATCTTAGTGACCATATTGCCTTGCTTAGGGTGAACTTGATTAAAACAAAAAACAAGTGCTTGTTAAGTTCAGCTTAAGATATCTACAAAATGGATTTATAATGTCTCAAATAAATCATTAAAGGTAGACTTGTGGCAAAGAGGTATCAGCATATTGATTCTGATGATATTAGAAATTATTTCCCCAAATGTTCTAAAGACAGTATTTATGTAGCATTTTGAAATATGCTATCATATGGTTGAATATGTAAGTGCAGGAATATAAAGATTGCATTTTTACAGAGCAAGCAATTTAACAAATTAGTTTACTTAAATCCTCCTAAGTTAATGTACCTCAGGGTTATATATATAAGAACTTTCAAAATGTACCTTTGGCTTCATTGATACTTCAAGATCTTTATACCTAACAGTTAAAGAGGAATTAATGAAGAACTATAGTTTCAAAATATAATCAAGCCATATTTATATACTATCATAAAAGCAAGCAGCATGGTATAATTGCTACTCATGAGTTTTGCTTTGCAAAGTTAGAAATTTTTCAAACAACTATCATAGGCACACTTCAGAAACAATTTAATGTCACCTCTGAAGAATTTGCAGAATACTAGATTGAATATTAAAAATAATGGGGAGAATGTTAAACTTGGACACTATGAATTTATGAAGAAACTGAAATATATTCCAAAGAAAAATAATAGAAACTCCAAAGACAGAATATCACCAACAGAGATCACAGAAATTAGGCAGCTAATTAGTCAGTTAAATTGATTAGTCATACAAATTCAAGTAGATTTGAGTTATGATCTTGTGTTCTATTCTGAAGCAGAAAAATGCAGACTATTTTTAAACAACAAAACAGTAGAGATAGCAAATGGGAAGCCAGACATTGTTATTCCCAAATCATCTTGATTGTTTGTAAATAGTTTTGCCAATCATGAGGAAGTTGTATTATCTTTTCACTGACAGTAACAACAAATACATTGCTTGGCAATCTAAACACATTACAAGAATTGTCATAAGTACTCTAGACATGGAAACTTTAGCAATGGCTGACACAATGGATGATTGTGTTTCTTAGAGAAAATTACAACTAGAACTGTTATAATCAAAGAATAACTGGAACAATAATTTGTAAAATATAAATCCTGTCTGTATTAAGCAGTACATACAATTAAGCAAATTTTAGAGAAAAATTTTACAGTAGTACAAAAAGAGAGCTTTCCAGAGTCTTACTGATCCCAGATTTATAAATTTCTGACAACCTGATGAAAAAAAAAAAAGAATCTTTTCTAATCCTTGGTTATGCATTAAAACCCAGGAAATCTGTGTAAATTTTCAAAGCTACATTCCTGTTTGCTTGGAAAAACAAATAAACAATCAAGACAAAGCAACAAAAATTGTTAATACGTCCATCAAGGGAGATAATTCATATCTCCAGTTAATTTTCTTGAGCTATAAAAGGTAAGATTAACAAGGATTGATTGATTTGATTTTCATGTCTTATCAACCTTTTCCATAAAATATTTCAATAGTGTAAAAATCTTTGAGGATAATAATGATTTTTTACTAATACAAGTCCTACTAATTAACACACAGCTGGAGGGAGAAGAGGTGGATTCATAACTTTCCCAAGAGTATTTACATGTAAGTGAATATAATGAATCTGACTGGAATTGGAACAACTCTCCGTTTTCCAAGACTGAGCAGTTATCCATTAAACCACTCACACACCCGAGCTTACAGCACCTGGTATTCCCAAGAGATTAACAAAAAAAAATGTCTACCAACTTGGATTTAAGATCATATCTTAGTGATAAACATTTTGCTGCAGAATAATATATAACACTTGGTTTATTATATCTAGAAGAAAAATACCTTTGAAAATACTCATAGAATTGCTTCATAAAAAGTAAATCACACTTAAACTTATAACATTAACTTCCACATTTTTAATGTCTGAGGTTTTTTTTTTATTTCCAGTAGAACTCTACTATCATGCTTGCTTTGAAAACTTTGATTATAATGAATTTATAGAGGCACATATACAAGTTCAAAGCCTAATGATAAAAAGGAATTTATTTTATATAATAAATATGTATTTTTCAACATAATTTCTTTACTTGTCAATGTACTTTATTCTCCTTAGATCATATAGATTAAGCATTATCCAATGAAGATTTCAGATCAAAATTCAGTTAATAACTAATAGTAATAACGATACACCTTTGCATATGCACAGTTCATATGTTCTTCTCATAAATCTTCATTCTGTTGAATATTTTTATATATATTATTATATTTTTACAAAAATCTGTTTTATATCCTCCATGAAGCACACATCTTTACAGCATAAAGTCATCATTTTCAATCATTTTATAAAACCTCTGGAGTGTTTTTAGCATATTTTCCTTCTGGCAAATTTGATCAAAGGCCAAGAATCAATTTTTCTATTATTAAGTATTAATTTTTCATTACTGTTTGACAGAGGAAATGATGAGGTCAAGTTTATCTGAATGAGTCTTATCAAGTAATAAAAAAATGTAAGCAAATTCCATATTGTGTAAGCCTATCAAGTAAAAAAAGGTGAAAAAACTTGTCTATTTGTTAAGAGACTGACAAATCAAACAACTTTTCTCTATCAATAAAGTTAAAGAGTGAATTTTTTGTCAAAAAAAGTTGTTTTTTTTTTAAAATCTCAGTGGTACATAAATCTCAGTCTATGTGTTACTTTTGTTTGAGAAATGTTTGGAAAGAGTTTACATTCAATCTTATATATTTCAACAATATACTGAAGGAATAGATTCAGAGAAAAACAAATTACATAATCTAATAATAAAGAATAAGTACAGTGATTCCTGATTTTTATTTTTCAGTGAAATAAAAAGCAGCTGTAAAACTATCAGCCTTTTTCAAAAAAATAACTTTTTGATTTTAGCAATCAATACAATGACACCGTCCATATTGTAGAATGAAATGCACTTTGACAAAGAACTAAACTGAAGAAAAATTTTATTTAATCTTTAATGAATATCATGTGATACTTCACCAAAAATGTAAATGATTTTTTCCTTACTATGATGGCTTTATAATGCTTGCTAAATTTTTTTTTTTTTTAACTTTCTCACCTTTTGTTTTCCTCACTCATTTGGCACATTCTATATAGGATATCTTATTTGAGTGACACATGCATTTATGAAAATAAATTATTTTTATCAATAATTTTGAATAGTAAAATGGCATAAAACAGTGAAAAATTCCTGTATCAGTTTGAATTGGCAAATCATATTCTCATATTTCAAACCCCCTAAGAAGGGAGAGGAATTGATTAGATTATGGTATCTTGCTGGCCATTGCATGACATCATCTTCAGCAAAGGATGGCATGCTTTCCAAGGGAACACCCTATGATCTAATGCTATTAGAAATAGTCAACCAGCTATTGCTGGCAGGGGTTTATTGCCATTTTGGCATACAGCAGGTTGGTAATAATAGAGTTGATCAATCAAGCCATAATTGAGAATCATTTATTACCATATTTGGTTTGCATAACATAAAATTTAAACACTGGTCCTCTTAAGTCAATCAGCTTAGTGTAGTTCTAACCACTTAAAGCAATGATGTTTATTTCTACTGATGGTAGTTACTTTCACAATTCTCACATGTTCTATGCATACATAACCATGTATCTGCAACTGTGTCAAAATTAATCTTTACTTTCCATTAATTTTTTTGGTTTTATCCATTACCTTTTTTTTCAGGTTCTAGTAATTAGGTAACACATAAACTGACATCCTTTTTCCATAAAAAACAAATTTTGTTAAAAATAGTTTATATTGCATAACTTTTCAGTCTTTATGGTAAAAATTCAATGTCACCCATTTTTTCTTACAAAATGCATCAGTCATATTTTCATTCCACTTTCATTAATTCAGTTGGGCTTTCTGTACATTTTAAAAACAAATTTACAAATTAAGAGAAATGAATTGTTTTAAGTTCCTATAAAATGCATTATTTCATCAATTATTGTTTCTTGCAGTTATATGTCATCTCTTGATTTAACTTGATCTCAACTGAAGGTGAAAGCAACCAAAATTACAAAACATAACAGGATTAATGGTTGGTAGCAAAACAAAAATTAAGTGATATAGTTCACTTAAGGCAACATTAGTATTTAACTGTAATCACAGAATATTGTACAATAACACTACTATTTGTCACAAAGAGTTCTACAAGTGGCAGTAATATTGTTATATGCTTCATTTTTGTTTTTATCTTAGTTATTACAATTTTCATTATTCCAAAATAGGTCTGCTTCTAATGTCCCAAGAAATAAAAGGTTCAAATGTACTTTCTCACAAATTGATGGAAAAAGTAGATGAAAAGTATCACTCTAATATATCAATTAATTTTTGACTATGTATATTACTTGGAGTATTAATCAATAACCAGAAATAAAATGTTAGATAACAGTATCAAAATCATAGTGTACAAGAAAATATTGTCAAGGACCAGATCATCAAGAGCAAATTATTTGATATGACCAAAATGAATTCAATTGAAATTAAAAACATTTTCACTTTTGTCTTTTCAACATTTTCTAATGCTCATTGTTTAGATACATATTCCAATCTGGCTACTTTACACATTCTATCTAGTTGAAATTGAAGACACATTTAAAATAGTTGCAAACATCAAAGATGTTTCTGCAAAATGTCTTATAATTTTTATCTTTTCTTTGGTGATCTTCTGTAGTACAGATCCTAATAATAATAATGCTATAAAATGTTGAATTTTTATATGAAAGGAATTTGTATATTTCTGTGGCACCTTGCATTATTAGAAATATTCATAGAAATATGATTTAATTTTTTCTTACTCAGTTTATCAAACAGGTTGTTAATTTTTTTTTAAAAACGGAAAATAACTGAGTTGAAAATAATTCACTAAGAGTGTACTAGACGATCCTAAGGAAAGAAGAAGGAAAGAAAGGAAAAAGGAAGGAAGGGAAGAAAAAGAAAGAAAGAGAAATGTATGACGCATGACCCAATTGAGGGTGGAGATAGGAGTCAGAAAGAGATTTAGGTCAGCGTCTTGGCCGATTTTCGAAAGTCATTTTGGTAAGAATGTCGGTCAGAGCACCTAGCCTACTTTTGCATGGAAAGACACCTTATCAATTTGGACAAAGGGAAATTTCTTTGTAGAACAATAGAAACGAAATTTTCTTTGGGTTGAGGGGAGGACCGGTGGAACGATATACAGATATCCTGTTAAGAATTGGACACCCACGTTGATAAAGTGGAGACATTTTCAAAGTGGATAATTAAGATTTTCGACTATCAGGAAAAACAAAGAGGTAAAAAGAAGGACAATTGCTTTTGGCTCACAGAGGGCGCCAAGAAGGCGGAAAAGATCCTTTCTAAAGTCAAGACTAATTAGCAGCGGGCTGTTGACAAAGTCCAGGTGAGAGAAAGCCAAAGATTGTCATTTTGCGTACGTGCAAAAAGGGAAAAATTGGATTTTGTTTTTTTTAAACAAGAACGATGTAACCACGCCCGCAACAAGAGGAGAAAGGATGTTCGATCAATAACAATTGGTCGAATACGATCACGTGACCTGCGGAAGAAAAGGGAAAGAAATGTTCGACCAATAACAATTGGTCGAATACGATCACGTGACTTGCGGAAGAAAAGGGAAAGAAATGCTCGATCAGGAACGATTGGTTGAAAAGCGGTCACCTGACATACGAGAGACTAAGAGAGATGGATGTGCGCCGCCCCACCAAAGGTACTGCGAGGAAGTAGGGGCGAAAACAATAGCGATAATGGAGAAGACAGAATTAATGCAGTTTTTGGAATTATCGAGAAAACCCTGACGCCGACAGACCCACCCCAGTTTGTTGCGGCGTCAATATAAGCAGGACCCCAGTCGACAGAAATCAGTTGAGTTGGAGTTGCAGTTGAGAGTTGGACCGCTGGGCAGGGGATAGAGCCTGAACGCGGCCATCAACCCGATTCACTCGCCCTTTGGGGCAGGAGAATCCTCAGACAAGAAATCCTTCCAGCCCAAGTCGAAGACAGAAGTTCAGGCCCGGACGGCAGCGAGAAGAGTTCAGCCCGGACGGCAGCGAGAAAAGAACCCTCAGACAAGAAGAACTTCCAGCCCAAGTAGAAGAAGAAGAAATACAACTCAAGTCGGAGAGAAGAATCAACTGCGAATGATCGATAGAAATTAGCCCCAGTGTCGAACTGAACCACACTCCGACATACATACATGATTCTAGAAAGTAGGTAATTCGACATTTTCCTATTGTGTGATAGAAGCTTGGTGCCATAGTCCACAGAGCGGGTCGGGAATTGAGAACAATTTTGTTTTTATGTAACGGACTTTAAGATATAAAAGGTTGTTACCCTTTTTATCAGCAATTTTGTTTGGTGTCGTGAGTTTTATTTTATTTGTGTTTTGCCACCCCCGTCGGACTCAACTTGTATCGGCCCCGATCCTGCTGGTCCCGTCTGTCTAAGATCTAAACACAGCGTGGGTAGACAGACCGAGATCGGTATAGTTGCTTTAGTGACCAGGTATTGGAAGCGAGTCGGGAAAGGCGAGGCTGGTGATCATCTGACCAAAGGGTTGGAGCGGCACGCTTGGACCCAGGAGGAGCGACCAGGAGGAGCGACGTCACCGTTAGCGCCCGTAACCAAAGGATCCAACACTGGGCCAGGTGTGTAACCGTCACAAGTGGTGCCGTGACCAGGATCAACCCTGAGACAACCACGTCACATATGGTGCCGTGGTGACCGAGGATTTCAACCCTGAGAAGACCACGATCGACCGCCGTTGCTGAAAGTTCAAGCAGAAATCAGAACGACCGGGACCAAAGGAAAAGAAGGAACAGAATCGTCTGTAAGGTAGGACACCTTGTTTTGTTTCCCAACCTCGATTGTTGCTATATAGACTGTCTTTCTCTGTAGACATGTCAGATTATGAGTCAGATAGAGCAGTGGGGGGTGAAGAAGAAGTAGGGCGGGGGTTGTCAGTGGATTTTAGGAAGCTGCTGGGTGGACCGAGGGTCCCAGTATTTGATGGCAGCGGGAAGGAGTTTAAGAACTGGCTGGCAATCCTCGAAAAGAGCCGAACCATCTACGAGCTCTCGGACCAAGAAACCCTGTACCTGGCATACGATGCCACAAAAGGAAAAGCGTCGGAGTTCGTAAGGGGCTCGTGGAAAATCATCCCCGCTTGGCTTGGGAAGAAATAAAAAACTGCTGACCAAAGAGTTCGCCGACGAAGGTACGGCCATAGAGGCCATGAGGGCCCTTTTAAAACTGACACAGCTACGGGATGAAACCCGGGAGAATTAGGGGCCCGAGCGGGAAGCTTATCGTCATTGGCATTCCCCGAGGTGGTCAGGGATAATGCGGTTATGCAGGCTCAACTGGCGGACCTGTATGTAGAGGCGCTGAGCGACGAGCGTGTTAAATCTGACGACGATGAAAGATGGACCGCTCAGACTGTCGGCAGCGATAGAGCTGGCCAGGGAGAGCCAGGGGTGTGGGATAAAGTGAAGAGGTGTGGGAAGAAGCAGATACCAAGTCAAGAGGCTGGAAGAAGGGGGGTAGGCGGAAGAGCCCCCCCGTGAATCAGAGGGTTAAGGAAGAGGTGGATCGGGCAGAATTATGGGAGGAGGACCCCAATAGAAGGGCATGGTCGACCAGGCATGGCTTTTTATAAGCCCACGCCGGGTCGATACGGGCTGGTCTGCTGGACCTGTGGGTACGAGGACCACAGGGCAGCGGAATGTCCGACGAAGTGGGGGTTGCCCCAGACTTCAATCAGGACAGATGCACCAGGTGTGGTAAGAAAGGACACCTGGCCAAGTGGTGCGGGGCTGAAGAAGGGTGCCCCACCGATATTAACAAAGAAGGCCGAGCCCAAGAAAAGCCAGCGGGCCACCCCAGAATTAAGAGGGAGGGTGGCCCAGTTAAAAAAAAGAGAAATAAAAACTTGGACCAGTGGGTGGGCGAACCGCTTGAATAGAGGGACGGGTTCCCCGAGGATAGACACAAGGCCAACCCAGTTAAAAAGAGAAAAGAGCAAGATGTTGGACATGTGGTCGGACGGGCCACTTTGCTGCAAGCTGTCAAACAAGAAGGTGCTGGTTTTGCAGGAGGCCAGGACACCTGAAAAGAGACTGTATTCTTAGAAACGGCCATGGGAGACCGGGAGAGGTCCGGCCGGGTCGCCCAGGTGCAGGGGGCAGAACTCCACCTCATAAAAAAAAACGAAGATGAATTATTACTGCCGGCGCCTATGGCTGGGTTAACCCAAGGGTGGGGACCCAGGAAGAAGAAAGCTCGGGTGTTCTCTTCGCTAACGCAAGAGAGAGAACTATCCTGTAGAGCAGAGATAGGTGGTAGAGAGATGATGGGGCTTTGGTGGACACAGGAGCATCTGTGTCATTGATGAGAGAGGAAACATACAGGCGGGTGAAACGGAAGAGAAGGTTACGGGAAGCGGACATAGAGGTCACGCAAGCAGATGGAGCCCCCTGGATAAAAAGGGATGGTGAGGCTCCCGGTAAGGATTGGGAAAAGTGAAAAGCACCCAAAATTTTTACGTAACCCCCCGACCTGTGTACAGAGGCAATCTTGGGAGAAGATTGGCTCCGGAGCCAGAAGGCCCAGATCGAGTTTAATCCTACTGCGTTGGTGGTGAACGGCGAGAGAACGCCATTGGGATGCCCACCGAGGAAGAGATAACCATAGTGGTGGAGGAAGATGTAAAGTTACCTCCTAGGACCGCAGTGTCGGGAAAGGGTAGGCTAATGTCAGAAAAAAAAGGTACGGAGAGGACCTCTGCAGTTGGTCCCTGTAGAAGGAAAGGGCCTAGAAGATAACGAGGTAACCCTGTGCGAAACGGTAGTGGAGGCAGCCGAGTTGGTGCCCATTATGATGGTGAACCAGGCCCAAAGACTATCAAGGTTAGGAGAGGGGAGAAGATAGGGAGAGCACTTCCCCTACGAACTCTGAATCGGGTGAGATTCGAGGAGGAACGAAGGAAGCTAGTAGAGCAAACAAAAAGGAATCTTAGATGAGGATATATTAGCACCGGATCAATTTAGAACCAGAGTGGGGGTCTGTTAAGGAACAATCGAGATGTGGTGGCCCAGTCAGACAAGGAGCTGGGTCAGACCCACACAGTCGAAATGAAAATCGACACCGGAGACCACCCCCTGTGAAATTAAAACCCTACCGAACACCTATACATAAAAGACCCCTTTGTAGAAGAGGCAGTAGAGAAATGTTGGAAGCTGGGATGATCGAAAGATCGATCTCTCCTTGAGCTTCCTAATAGTAATAGTAGGTAAGAAAGATGGCGGCCACCGTTTCTGTGTAGATTTTAGAAAGCTGAATTCTATATCGAGGCCGTTGGCGGTGCCATTGCCATTGATAGACGACATTTTGGCATTATTAGGGAAGGCAAAGTACTTCTCTACGTTGGACTTGAGGTCCGGGTATTGGCAGGTAGCCCTGGATGAGGCTGACAAGGAGAAGGCCGCATTCGCGTGTCACCTGGGACTGTTTCAGTTCAGAGTGATGCCATTCGGTTTAGCTAATGCCCCGGGAGTCTTCCAACAGCTAATGTCAATAGTGTTAGGAGGATACGAGAGCTTTGCCATGGCGTATTTGGACGATATCTTGATATTTTCGGAGACAGTGGAACAACACTTTTTCATTTAAGACAGGTGTTGGGAAGGTTGAGGAAACACGGATTAAAATTGAAATTGTCAAAGTGTCAGTTTCTGAGGGAAGAAAACTAGGTATTTAGGCTTCGTCATAAACGGAGACGGTATTAAACCCGACATGGATAAGGTAAAGGTCATAAGGGAAATGCCAGAGCCTAAGACAGTGAGGCAGGTAAGAGGTTTTATAGGAGCTATAGGCTACTACCGGCGCTTCGTCCCGGCATTTTCAAGAATTGCCATACCGCTAGTGGCCCTGACGAAGAAATACGCTAGGTTCAAATGGACAGAGGACTGTCAACGAGCATTTGATTAGCTAAAGGAACAGTTGACAACCGTTCCACTGCTGACGTATCCAGACCTCAGCAAGCCCATGATATTATACACGGATGCCAGTGAGCAGTGTGTAGGAGCAGTACTTACCCAGCCGTGTCCTGATAAGGAAGGACCAGTGCCAGGCATACCAGAGGAAGTACCGATATACTTCCTCTCCCATAAGCTCTCAGAGACACAACAGAGGTGGCCAGTAATAGAGAGGGAAGCATATGCTATCATGTATGCTCTCCAAAAACTGGACTACTATTTAAATGGTGCGGTCTTCACTATAAAGACAGACCACAAGCCTCTGCAGTACCTATTGCAGGCAGAGTGGACAAATAATAAGAAAAAATTCAACAGTGGGCACTTAAGTTAAGTGGCTACCACTGTAAGATAGAGTATTTGGCAGGAAAGGAAAACACGTGCGCAGATTTACTCTCAAGAATACCAAGCAACTGGAAGAAAAGATCTGTAAAGGTAGAACAGGGAGTAGATGATAAAGCCTATAGAATAGGAGTAATTAACTCTAATAAGCTAAAAGATCGCCCTATATTAGAATCGGACGAAGAAGGGGACGCCCAGATAATAACCGATCCTTACTGGACAGAAGGAATTGAGAAGGAGCAAGCAGACAGTGAAATAGCTGCTCTGAGAGAGAAGGTGAAGTCAGGAGAGACCACCAAGTATGCCATAATAGAGGAAAGGCTGTATTATCTCTCAGGAAGGGATGAAGAAGTCAAACCCAAGTTGTATGTGCCCAAAAGTTTAAGACCAAAGATATTGGAACAGTGCCACGAAAGGTTGGGTCACATGGGAATTGATAGGACATGTGATCTCATAGGAAGAAAGTACTTTTGGCCCAAACTGTACGGAGAAGTCACTAACTATGTTCGGAGTTGTGTAGTGTGCCAGTCGCAGAGCAGAAGGCAGGAAATGGCACCCTTGGAGGAAACAGACGTACCAAACTTCCCCTTCGAGAAAGTGAGTATGGATGTATCAGGACCATATGGGGAAACTGCACAAGGAAACAACTATATAGTGAGTTTTGTCGATTGGCTAACAAATTGGCCTGAGGCATTTGCAGTACCAGACAAGAAGGCCAGAACTGTGGCCGGGTTGATAATAAGCGAAATCTTCCCTAGGTATGGTGCCCTGTGCAATTGGTAACAGATAATGGCACGGAGAATGTGAACAGCATCATGAGAGAGGTTTTGACAGGTTTGAATGTAGAGCACATAAAAACATCCCCATATCACCCCCAGGGAAATGCTAAAGTGGAAAGGTTTCATAGAACCTTGGGAGATGTATTAGCCAAGTTGGTCAGAGAAAACATTGGAAATTGGGACTTGTATTTGACGCAGGCTCTGGCGGCCGTGAGGTTTACGATAAACGAAACCTCCAGATTTTCTCCTTATTTTTTGTTGTTTGGCAGAGACGTGGTCCTGCCTGTAGATAACCTACTGAAGCCCCGAAGAAGGTATATGGGAGAAGATCATCATCAACTATTGCTGGAACAGCAACATAAGATATTCGTACAGGCCAGAAGAAGAATAAAGAGGGCCCAGAAGAAAAGAAATGAGAGGGTGAATGCTGAAAGAAAGGTGGTAGAATTGAAGGTTGGAGACCCTGTCTACTATAAAATCCACCAGAGAGAAGGAAAGCTGGACCGAGATGGGAGCCGTACTACCGGATAGTAGAGCAGACGGGCCCAGTATCGTATGTAATATGGGATCAAGTGGCAGGACGAGCGAGGAGGGTTCATGCCAATGATCTGAAGAAGGCTGAAATAGCTAACCTAGAAAATGAGCGAGCCGAGGCCTAAGAAGACAAGGAAAAGGAAGGTAACTCTGGTTGAACCGGAAGGAATGGAGACGGAGGAAGACTCCGAAGAAGATGAGGAGATAGGTCGACTTGACCAGATAAACGAAGCAGTCCGAGTGACAGAGTTGGAACCCTCAGCGGGATTAGCGATGTTCAGTCGTCGACTGAATCAGTGCAGAGAAGACCCCGTGAGATCGCCATCACACCCCCATGTCCGAAGGAAAGGAAGAAAAAAGACGAAGAGGTCCAATCAAGCAGTCGAAGGCTCTAAAAGGAGGCACCCTGAACAAGACGAAGGGTCCAGCGAAAGTGGGAGGAGGAGGATCAAATACCCCTTTCCCAGCTTAAGGAAAGGATAAAGAACAGGAGAAGTTTACACATAGAGTCGAGATGTATCGAAGACATTCAAGGCGAAGACTCTAAACAGGAAGAAGAATCAGGGGATGAAGAAGAGGACAAAGAACCTCCTGGACGAGAATTAACCGCAGCAAGAAGGTTAGAGGTTGAACAGGAATCACCTCAGAAGATGAGATCAGGGAGGAGAAGAACCCCAAATCTCAGTAGAACAAAAAGGGCTGTGCAGAATAGGAGCATTTAGTGTCGACAGATAGCGACACTGGCTCATCCAAAATCCCATTGGCTGACTATGGTAGATGTGAGTGGAGGGAATGGAGTCGCGGGCTGCACCTCACAAGGGACGGAAGAAGATCATTGGCATTGTTGATTGATCACCAGTGGTGTCATGAAGTACAACCTTTAGAGTGGGCGCCACGCACACCTGACCGGACCATTCTGTCTGCTAGAGGTTAGTTAGGGGAGGGAAGAGCCGAACTAAGAAAAAAAAAGTTATGAAATGATTGAGTGATGAGTCGAGCGAGACTAAGTGATTGTGAAGAATAACAACAAGAGAATTTGTTACCTTTCAGGAATGATCAAGATGAAAGGGTTGGTGATGACGATGATGGTGATAGCCACGCTGGTGGTGACGATGGCGGAAGCCGGGAAACGCAGCCGAAACACCATTTTTAAAAAAAAACGAGCCAAGTAATAATAACCAGGTCTAAGTGGTTGGTCACATTCGTGATAGATTTGAACCCGTATGAGTCGCTATTAGATAAGTTAGAAACGAGCTGACGCAGCTGGATGCAGCCCGATTGAAAGTAGGACAAGATTATCCCAAGCACAAAGGGTATCTTAGTTTATTGCACTCCCTAGAATCAGAAGCCACTATGATAGAGGCTCAATGGAAAGACATGCAAAACTACCTGCAGGGAATAGAGTTACTGCAGACGCGGGAACGAAGATCCGTACTCCCGATCGTGGGAAAGGCATTGAGTGTCTTGTTTGGAACAGTAACTGAAGATGACGTTAAATTCATAAGAAGGAAACTGGGACAAGTAGAAGTAAACCAGAGGACGCTTGCCCAGGTGGCAAGAGAGAGAGTGTGACGATATTAAATGTGACAAGGTTAGAAGTATCCAAAAATAGAGCCAGAATCAATTGGTTAATAGACAACCTGGCGAAATTGAGACAAGAGGTAATTAATAATACAGAAACTGTAATGGTTGAATTACAGGAAATAAGCGGATTCATGCAAAAATATTTCCAGCTAATGACGATTACGAATAAAGTACGACAAACTAGTCAGTCGTTGACGACCTTGCTGGAACACGTGAGAGCACAATTAGACATGCTGTCATTAGGACACCTCTCCCCAAGTATAGTAAATCCGGGTCACCTAAAGGAAGCACTACTTGGCATACAGACCGAATTGCCCCCGCCATCTAAGGTTACCAGTGGACCCCACTAAAGAATTGTGGAAGTACTATAATGCCCTTGGATGTGTGACCTTGTTAGAAAATAGACGATTATTGGTAGTGATATCTGTCCCGTTACTAGATAGCGAGAGTATATTCGAGATATACCAGGTTATAAACTTACCCATCCCCTACCCCAGAAGAGATCAAGGTTTGGGAATGATAGCAAGGTACAAGGTGGAAGCAGACTACATAGCATTAAATTCGGGAGAACGAAATTCATGTTGCTATCAGCTGAAGAAGCTAGAAGGTGTAGAGATGATACCCTGGGGACTTGTACCTCGTTGAGCCCTATCTATAAAACTGGTAACCGCAAACTGTGCATACTAGAATTGTTTGAAGGGAGGGAGAAGGAATCAAAAGAATCTGCAAAGTGGAGGTATTAACAAACTCGGCATTACCACAAGCTATCAGTGTTTCAGACGGGGTGTGGGCAGTAGCCACCCAGAAACATATCAGCCTGTCTAGGGTATGTGGGGAGAGTCCACAAGGACATTAAGAATAAGGCCACCGTTATCCCTGGTGTCGCTACCCATGGGATGTTCGGCGGTTGGGGTGTCCATCTCCTTGCCCCCTATTACCAGATGGAAGAAAGGTATGAAGAAAAAGATTCACTCATAGAGATGATTGGTAGAGGCTTAGTCAATTGTACAGAATTATGGGAGCCGATAGTAAAGAGATTCTCTAATGTTACCTTAAATAAGATGCCAGTATTAATGAAGCCAATAGAAAAGATCGATATGGATCACTTAAGAGATAAGTTAAGTGCGTTGGGAGACGAAGGTGTAGCTTGGGGAAGACGATGAGCAGATCGCGATAAGTTGGTCAATAGTAATGGGGTACATTCCTAGTTGTAGCCATCGGGGTGTAATAATATGGAAGATTAAGAGTAAGAGAAGATTAGCGAACGACAGTCTAGTGAGCATGCAACAACTCGAGAGGGAGATGCCGAGCAGTGTTCCTTACTCAGACAGGACTGGCGAAGAAATTGCTGAAAGACCAATGGAGGAGGCTGGCGTGAGACCACCACGTGCGGGGAAAAACCTCCCACGGCAGAGAGGAAAACATTGACCAAGAAGAACAAACCCTAGTGAACACATCTGCACCTACAAACACACGCACACATTACCTTGCATGTAAAACAAAAGAAAATGAAAAGAACATTTCATTGCATGTAGAACAAAAAGAAAATGAAAAGAACATTTCATTGCAAGTAGAACAGAAGAAAATGAAAAGAACATTTCATTGCATGTAGAACAGAAGAAAATGAAAAGAACATTACATTGCCTGTAGAACAAAAAGAAAATGAAAAAGAACATTTCATTGCATGTAGAACAAAAAGAAAATGAACAGAACATTTCATTGCATGTAGAACAGAAGAAAATGAAAAGAACATTACATTGCATGTAGAACAAAAGAAAATGAAAAAACATTTCATTGCATGTAGAACAGAAGAAAATGAAAAGAACATTTCATTGCATGTAGAACAGAAGAAAATGAAAAAAGAACATTTCATTGCATGTAGAACAGAAGAAAATGAAAAGAACATTACATTGCCTGTAGAACAAAAAGAAAATGAAAAGAACATTTCATTGCATGTAGAACAAAAAGAAAATGAAAAGAACATTTCATTGCATGTAGAACAAAAGAAAATGGAAAGAACATTACCCTTGCATGTTAGAAAGTAGAATAGAATTGCATGAGACAAATGCATGGTGCATGTTAAATGATGTAATTGGGTTTAGGTGTCATTTACGGGTAAATGACAAATCGGTTAGGGGAGGATTGTGGCACCTTGCATTATTAGAAATATTCATAGAAATATGATTTAATTTTTTCTTACTCAGTTTATCAAACAGGTTGTTAATTTTTTTTTAAAAACGGAAAATAACTGAGTTGAAAATAATTCACTAAGAGTGTACTAGACGATCCTAAGGAAAGAAGAAGGAAAGAAAGGAAAAAGGAAGGAAGGGAAGAAAAAGAAAGAAAGAGAAATGTATGACGCATGACCCAATTGAGGGTGGAGATAGGAGTCAGAAAGAGATTTAGGTCAGCGTCTTGGCCGATTTTCGAAAGTCATTTTGGTAAGAATGTCGGTCAGAGCACCTAGCCTACTTTTGCATGGAAAGACACCTTATCAATTTGGACAAAGGGAAATTTCTTTGTAGAACAATAGAAACGAAATTTTCTTTGGGTTGAGGGGAGTGACCGGTGGAACGATATACAGATATCCTGTTAAGAATTGGACACCCACGTTGATAAAGTGGAGACATTTTCAAAGTGGATAATTAAGATTTTCGACTATCAGGAAAAACAAAGAGGTAAAAAGAAGGACAATTGCTTTTGGCTCACAGAGGGCGCCAAGAAGGCGGAAAAGATCCTTTCTAAAGTCAAGACTAATTAGCAGTGGGCTGTTGACAAAGTCCAGGTGAGAGAAAGCCAAAGATTGTCATTTTGCGTACGTGCAAAAAGGGAAAAATTGGATTTTGTTTTTTTTAAACAAGAACGATGTAACCACGCCCGCAACAAGAGGAGAAAGGATGTTCGATCAATAACAATTGGTCGAATACGATCACGTGACCTGCGGAAGAAAAGGAAAGAAATGTTCGACCAATAACAATTGGTCGAATACGATCACGTGACTTCATGGAAGAAAAGGGAAAGAAATGCTCGATCAGGAACGATTGGTTGAAAAGCGGTCACCTGACATACGAGAGACTAAGAGAGATGGATGTGCGCCGCCCCACCAAAGGTACTGCGAGGAAGTAGGGGCGAAAACAATAGCGATAATGGAGAAGACAGAATTAATGCAGTTTTGGAATTATCGAGAAAACCTGACGCCGACAGACCCACCCCCAGTTTGTTGCGGCGTCAATATAAGCAGGACCCCAGTCGACAGAAATCAGTTGAGTTGGAGTTGCAGTTGAGAGTTGGACCGCGGGCAGGGATAGAGCCTGAACGCGGCCATCAGGCCCGATTCACTCGCCCCTTTGCGGGCAGGAGAATCCTCAGACAAGAAATCCTTCCAGCCCAAGTCGAAGACAGAAGTTCAGGCCCGGACGGCAGCGAGAAGAGTTCAGCCCCGGACGGCAGCGAGAAAAGAACCCTCAGACAAGAAGAACTTCCAGCCCAAGTAGAAGAAGAAGAAGAAATACAACTCAAGTCGGAGAGAAGAATCAACTGCGAATGATCGATAGAAATTAGCCCCAGTGTCGAACTGAACCACACTCCGACATACATACATGATTCTAGAAAGTAGGTAATTCGACATTTTCCTATTGTGTGATAGAAGCTTGGTGCCATAGTCCACAGAGCGGGTCGGGAATTGAGAACAATTTTGTTTTTATGTAACGGACTTTAAGATATAAAAGGTTGTTACCCTTTTATCAGCAATTTTGTTTGGTGTCGTGAGTTTTATTTTATTTGTGTTTTGCCACCCCCGCCGGACTCAACTTGTATCGGCCCCGATCCCTGCTGGTCCCGTCTGTCTAAGATCTAAACACAGCGTGGGTAGACAGACCGAGATCGGTATAGTTGCTTTAGTGACCAGGTATTGGAAGCGAGTCGGGAAAGGCGAGGCTGGTGATCATCTGACCAAAGGGTTGGAGCGGCACGCTTGGACCCAGGAGGAGCGACCAGGAGGAGCGACGTCACCGTTGGCGCCGTAACCAAAGGATCCGACACTGGGCCAGGTGTGTAACCGTCACATTTCCATCATTTAACAGAAAGATGAGATTAGATTTATAATTTTACATAAACATTGACAGAAATTTATTTTACTTTACAGTGGCAAATACTTTCAGTATTTGTCTATTTTTCATTTAAAATTTATCTTATTGGGATATGTATGTAATTACCAACAGAAATGTTTTGTTTCATTATCACTAACACTATATGTCATTAATTTTATTCTTGTTGGAATTTTTGAAATGAGAAATTATTATTATTATATGTTTTGCAATTCAGTACAGCACGCTAATCTTGGTTGTTATACTAACATTTCAGCTATTCAGGTGTCTGTCTTTATACTCATTAACCTTCTTGGAAATTTGAACCAAACCTTTCAATCAATCTATGGTATTGTTCTTATTCTGCTTTTCATATCAATTCATACTCATCAGTCTTATTCACCATTTGTGACACTTGCTTATTTCTTTCACTGAATCAGAGTATTTGACTCTTTAGCACTATCAGACTCAGGGATTGAACTCACAACTGTTATGTATTGATTAACTTAGTATTCTACATTAACTAATTATCCATAGTTAACTGAGGCAAAAGATGGCTTGTTAATTTTAATGCCTCCAAAACTAAACTTATCTCCATTAACCATCTGAGAGACCCCTTGCCACCTGCCATCAGCATGGCTGATGCTATCCTCCAAGAAAGTCACTCATTACACCTTCTCAGGCTTACATTCTCTGCTGACATGAAATGGAAAGACTATATTGAATCCATTGCTAAATCAGCTGCTAAGAAAGTCATTTCACTATGTAGGGCAAGACAATTTTTCTCTCCAGAATCTATCTTACATATTTACAAGTCTACTATTCATCCAGGCTTAGAATATTGCTGCCACATATGGTCCGGTGCCCCTGGTATTTAGAATACTTGATAAGATAGAAAGAAGAATCTGCAATATTATTTGGACCTGATCTGGCAGCTCAGCTCCAGTGACTTTCCTACTGCCATAAGATTGCTTCTCTATATCTTTTCTATAAATATTTTGATGTTAATTGTTCAGATGAGCTCTTTGCTATGGCAACTAGAGTTTTTGAATTTAAGTGCAGCATTAGACTGGGTTGAGATCTCATCAATTTACAGTTGTGCTGGCTAGATGCAGCCATAAATTCTATGCAAACAGTTTCTTCTCTCACACTTCTTGCTTGTGGAACTCCCTTCTGGCTTCATGCTTTCCAGCCAACTTTAATCTGCAAAAATTTAAATGCAATGTCAATTGCTATCTACTGTACACCTGATTACTATCTTCTCTTTCTGCTCATCATTAATGTTTCTATTCCTAATTCTTCTTCACCCTGTAAGCACTTGTGTTTTAGTGGAATTACTGCCTTGTTTGGGGTGATTCCAATTAGAAAAAAAATAAAGAAAGCACTCAACAGTCAGATACTAAGGTTCAGTAAAAGAAACAAGTGACACACTAGGGAATAAGACTGATGAGTACTGATGCAAAATATCCCCAAAATCAGAGAAAGCAAAATTAGAACAATCCTATGGATTAAATAAAACATTTTATTCAAAATAACTAGATGGTTAACAAGTACAAAGACAAACAACTGAAGAAAGGGTTATGATGGCTGAAACATTGTGAGCATAACAACCAAGAAGAGTATGTTGGTACAAATAGCATTGTAATTTTTTTTTATTAATGTACGAGATTGATTTCATATATCTTGAAGATATATAAAAACTTAGATATTTAATTCAAATTAATAATTAACCCTTAATGAGTATACACAAAATATAGCATTTAAAAAAACATACTTTTAATATCTTATGTATTTGCTTTATGAAAATGGAACCTGAAAAATAGTCAAAATTGAATGTATATGCCAGCATATATTTTGACACTTTAGTTTGAAAAATCTTTTGTCATATATGTAGTAATAGTTAAAAGTTAGTGTGTAAAATTTTCAGTGGCATGTTAAAAAGCCATACAAAAAAGAATATAAAAAAACAAAAAATAAAATCTAAAATAAGATTTTATATTTGAAAATTTAATATAAAACAGGTCATTAAGATTGAGTAACTTGAAAATCTTTTGAGTTTATATCTTCTGACAAAGATACAGTCCTTTGCAACAGGACAAGTCAACTTAAAAGTACTAATTTTATAGATCTATGCCAGTCAAATTAACTTCCTTTGTTCGAAGTGATAAGCAAAGTGGCCAAAGATCAAAAGACTCATTGATGACTGAAAGTACATCAAAGCTTCTCAGTCAATATGCTTGTTTATACTTCCTTTCCAACTGTAAACCATGAGGAATAACATTTACTAAAATCTATTAACTTTCTTGATATTAGACACTTGTCCATTTCTATGGACATTTCAAATAAATATATGAAAAAACATTCACAAAAATCAACTTATACATACCTTTATATGAGTTAAAGATCAAATGCACATGAAATATGGATCAGGATCCACAGGATGATAAAATAAAGAACAAATAGGAAATGTATATCAATCTAACATGTTACATTTTATTAAAGCTTCATAATAAAAACTTTGCCATAAATAAATTGCAGCTTTAAAATCTACAATTATTGTAAGTTTAATTATATTAATCATGACTACAAATTAATAACACCACTATAGATACATAAAATAAATAGCATCATTATCATTAAAATTGATAATAAATCCTATTTTTTTCAAATAGCATTTATTTTTAAGCTTTCTCTATACATAAAATTTAACATTAAATCTAAATGTAACATTTAATCTATTAAAGATTTAAAAATAGGTTGAAATTTTGCAAATAATATATTTTGTAAAACTTTTCAAGAAAGAAAAATGTAAACTGAATTTATCACTTTAGAAATCACTTTTACATCAAAATTGCCTTGCAGAACTCTACATTCATTATTTACTAATCACTGATTAATTATTAAGATTTAGTAGAAGCCATATGAGGCTTAAATGTTTGCTTGTAGTCAATTGCTTAGAGTAGCTCTATACAAAATTTTCATATCAAGCAAAAAGTATTTTATAACTTTCTTCATGACAAATCTTTAAATTCTGCTAATTTTGATTGTGGTCTTCAATGTACCATCACAAATTTTAATAGGGCTCAAGTTTGAACTTAAACTTGGCTAGTAGGGACATTTTTTAAAAAAATAAACCATTCTAGAGGTGCTATGGCTGTATATTTTGGTTAAGTGCACTATTCAGAGGCAAAATATGACCCAAATAAAATTTACAGACTAACTTCAAGATACTTAAAAAAAAAAAAAAAAAAAAAAAAAAAAAAAAAAAAAGGTATATATAGCACTGTCCATTTGTCTTGAAATTTCTCTAGAGAATCCACAAAGCATCACAGACTCATTCCTATACTTAACAGTGGGGACAATGTTTACTGGTGAACTATGGTAATTTTCTGTTCTATGTAGTGATTTGAGTTTCAGCCAAATTATTCTTATACATTCTGTCACATATCTTCTAAGCCACTGGTCTGTACTTTTGCAAAAGCCAGTCTGATCTGAATATGTTTCTTTTAGAGTAATAGCTTCTTTCAAGCCAGTTTTGTACATGTTTCTGGAAATACCAATGTAAACATCAACTCCATCTTTAGTCATTATACTAAGTAGATATTTCAAAGTTACAGATGAATTGACAACAGCATCTTTAACAAGTTTTGTTTTAGTCAAACCAATACTTTTCTTGAGATGCTCTGATTTAAATAGAGACTCTTTCAAGTTTCAGATAATTGTTATTACTGTGCTTAGAACCCAATACTAAGCATTAGCAATTTTTTTATGTTTCTTTTCAACATTGTGTTTTTTTTAATATCATCATCTCTGGTTTGTATAAGCAATTCTTTTCTCATTTTACTTCTTTTGTCACAAGCAAAATTGGCTGATTAAACTAACTATACACAGGTGAAACTAAAAACACACTTCAGATGGAATATATGGTCAGATTTATTGTTAAAACATGTACAACTATTAGGGTTTTAGTTTTATATATCTAAACACTCCCATACTGGAATTGTCTTTTTATGACCTAGAAACCTGTTTAATCATATCCAACTATATGTAGCTCTATGTAGAACATTCATGCTAAGTTAAAAGTACAAATGGGAGACTACATAAGTTGGTGAACATTTATATAACCATGCTTCTCTATATCAATCTATTTAAATAATTAATGAATTTATTGTTACACATTGTAAATATGATTGGTTCAATAGTCATTGATCATCTAACAACATAAACATGTTTCAATATAAGAAATGGACTTTTTTCTAGTATTATTTTTATTTACATTGTTTATTACATTTGTGCTAATTTATATTAATATGCACATAACTTGATTCCATAATTTTATATATATATATATATATATATATATATATATATATATATATATACACACACACATAATGATAGCATATTTGTCAACGTACAAAGAGTATTTTAAATAGAAAATTTTACCCATTTGAAAAAGATTTATGAATAACATGCAACTTTGAAGATTTTCTTCAATGAAATATAATTTTTTACAACACACTGTACATTTTAACTGAAAACATGAATTCCATTTTGATTTTCAAACAAACACTGACATTAAAATAATTTTTTTAAATAAGCATGACATGAATATGAATATTTAAAATGGTTAAGAGAAAAATTAAAACTAGAAATGTTTAATCTCTATGGTTAGTAAATAAAGAAACATAATTGTTATTTAGATATCTTTGCAGTTCACAAAATAATTTTGAAGAAAACTGTTAACATAAATCTCACAAGAATGATGCTTGAATACATTAGATGAAGCTAACAAATTTGGTTAAAATTAAAATAAATGTAATTTTGTTCTCTATTCATATTAAGAAAAATATTTTTTTTTTAAATAGACAAGCCTGGAATTATTACTTTGTTTAAAAAGTTAATGATGTGTTTTATATTTTATATTTTAGCAGTATTCAAAAGTTACTGTCATTTTTGGAACATCCATTTTTTACACTATAATTCATTTATTGAAAATTTTAAATTTATGTTATTAAAGTTCAAAATAGCTCAGTACAATCTCATTTAGATCCAAATTTAATAAAGATGTTAGAGCAATTATTTTCAAACACTTCAGGACACATTCATTCATCTCTTTTAGTTTTCAAACTTCAAATCTTCATATTAACAAACTATATATATTATCTTTTATTATTCTTTTTTAAATACAAAACTCTCATAATGGCTATTCTTATTGAATTATAAACAGATTTAATTCAACATTTATCAATTCCCAACATTAATACCAGCCCAAGTTATTTTAACATTAGTAACATAAGAGGGAAATTCTTTATTAAATTATTTAACAGTGTTCAAATTACTATATAGATTTGTTTTTTTCTTTTTGTATTATATTTCACATGAATTAAAACTAATCTTTATAATACTTACTAGCTTACTTTACACTGTCAAAAATGAAAGGAAAATTTAAGTAATTTTGCAATTGCATTTGTTATATCATCTACATAAATAGTTTTATCTATGCAATTAACTGTTGTTGCATATATGAAAGAAATTTGCTTTTCACATCATTATAAATAAAAAAAAAAAACATATCCAAAGAAAGCAACACAAAATAAATAAAAAGTAATTTATTAGTAACATGTTATTCCCTACTTTCTGATGAGGTATTCCGTTGTCATGGTAACACAAGGTATATTCATTATTTGGTGCAGAATAATGCCACCTGTCAACAGCACAACATAATATCTCATTATTAAGGCTGCATGATCGATAAATATATATATTCACATTGTGTCTTGTATTACAGAATAGATTTTTATTAAAAATTTAATATCTATTAATCTTACTTATTATAAAACACAGATTGTGTGCGTGTCTGTTCGTTTATATATGTGATCGGATTTCCTACATTTTTCAACAAAACTTCGCAGGACGACGTAAAATTACCCGGCAGTGGTTCTGAGAGCACCAAAAATTGGAAAAACACAATTGTTTTTGCACAAAATCAATTTGAAAGCACAGGTAAGGTTATCGCACCCGGCTGGAAGTTACTGCCAGCTACTCAAACGTCCGAATGCCGTTAACTTCCAGTGACTCAGCATTTTTTTTCAGAGAATGATACATAAAAAGTAAAACAAATGAAACATAAACATGCACAAGTCCCCCTAACTAAAAATAATAACCGGAAACTACTTTAAATACACATGGTGTCCAAATGAAACCTATGTGTACAGTCAAAATGCAGAAGTTAATTTTTAGTCATCCACCAAAAGATAAAGCCAACCGGCTACGATGCTAACTGCAGCCGACATAAATACAGCCGATTTCTTCCATCAAGCAACTTGGCTCCGGGGTAGAGCGACGTGCTCCCCGTCTCACCTACAACTGTCTGACCCTCGTGGAAAATAAACCTCCACATCTCAAGTGTCAATAAAAGCAAAGCATGTCAGATTTATAAAGATTTCCTATTTGTCCCTTATCCTATCATTCTCTTGCATTCCTATCTATATTTGATCTTAATTCATATATATATATATATATATATGTGTGTGTAAAAATATATAGAAAATAGGAAAGAACTCGTTAGGTAAATAATCCAAAGTTCTTTAGTATTTTTGTTATTATTTTTAAAAAATAGTGCTTGATACAAAAATAGAGCATAAATATAATTATTCAAAAATATGATTCCAACGCTACATAAGAGTTCTCATGTTTCAAAACAAGAGCCAAAAACTTCAATATAATTATTTGAATTAAATTAAATTATATTGAAGTTTTTGGCCTTTGTTTTGAAACATGAGAACTCTTATGTAACGTTGAATCATATATTTTAAATAAATTATATATATATATATTTTAAATTAATTATATATATATATATATATATATATATATATATATATATATTTTTTTAAATAAATAATTATATATATATTTAAATAATATATATATATATATATATATATATATATATATATATTTTTTAAATAAATAATTATATATATATATATAAATAAAAACAGATGCAAACTATGCCTGGAAGAAAAAATTAAAATAATTAAGTACAAAAATACAAGCCAGTTATTGAACTAGAGAAATGAAATTATACTTAAATTTCATCATAAAATAAGTTTATATAGTCTTAAATATAAACATTTATTTTGAATAAAACACTGAAAAATATATATTAGGTTTGTAACTATGTAAGTTCATATATATGTATGTATGTATGTATATATATATATATATATATGTGTGTGTGTGTGTGTATCTATCTATTAATTTTATTATTATTACTTTAAATATATTATATAGATATTTTTTTATTACTAAATGATGATGATGATGTTTAAATGAATAACAACATAGATTGCATTTCTGTGATTTTTATTACTGGTTGCGCAGTTAAAGTTTTATCCATAAAATTTTCCCCTACCTTCCCTTACTGCAATATTCTCAAAAAAATCTAAAGTAGGATCTGTAATGTAATCGGTACTGAATTAGCTTCTTGACTTTAGCCACTTTCTCACAGACGTGATGTGGCTTCTCTCTGTCTTTTCTACAAATATTTTCATGGCTACTGCATTGATGAGCATTTTTTCCCTGGTGCCCTGACTACATGAATTTAAGTGTACTACTAGATTGGCACCTAGGTCCCAACTTTTTACTGTTGAAATAGTTAAATGTAACCGCCCTTCAAACAGTTTCTTTCCTCGCACTTCTCCATATTGGAACTCCATTCCTCTCACTTGCTTCCCTGATAACTACAATCATCAAAAACCTAAATGCAACATCAGTCACCATGTTTTGTTGCGTTGATACCTGTTCTTTTTTCCTTTCTTCAATCCCCCTACAACCCACTCTTTTCTTTCATTTTCACTCTCCATAACCCCCTGTGTGATAATTGCACTTCTGACTTGCTTGGGATGAAATGCTTAAAAAAAAAAAAAAAAAAAAAAAGCCCCAAAAACATTGAATATAACATAATTAGGGTACTGACAAAAGCATCTAATAAAATAATTAGGGTACTGAAAATAGCATCTACCACAATCAAAGGTAAAGCTCTCCCTACCAACAGCTAAAATAATAAAAAGTGCTCTCTCTCTCTCTCTATATATATATATATATATATATATATATATATATATAAAAATATATATATATGGGTGTGTGTGTAACGAATGCACGGACACAATTTTCGATGGATTTGCACCAAAATTTACATGCACATGCTCCAGGTTAGCGGGAAGGCCAAGACTGACTTTGCATTTCCTAACTCCCATTGATAGTGGAAATAATCGATTTTTTCATGCTTCTACGGCAGTTTTCATGTAGTTTGCGGCCATTTTCTACTGGCCAGAGTGAGAGCCTATAGCTGGCTGCCACAAATAGGCAGGAAGATTCTATTGGCCAGCATGAGAGCCAACAGCTGACTGACACGAAGGTTAACTAGCATGCTAGCATACAAAAAAAATTGATAGCTGCATTCATCAGAAGTGGGAAAAATTTAAATCTGCATGGCACTTTACTCCAATTGGCTCATTCGCTTGCTTAAACTCAACATTGATTCTGATTCCACAGAACTGGGTTGGGTGTGAAAAAGCATTTGTCGTTAACATTCTTTTTTCATTTGTTTTTTCCAGTTACAAGTCCTTTTTTAAAGCTGATCGTTTTGTGTTCATTTTGTTTAGTTCTTTTTTCCTAACAGATTTAATGTTTAGTATAGAGCTTAGAAAAAATTCACAGTGTGAGATAGGCAAGAAGTAAGGCAAAGGGCACTCCTTTAAAGGCAAGGAAGGGCAAAAATATTTTAAGTCAAATGATAGCGATTGCTCTATGAGTCATACGATTTTTTAATCAAGCACAGGCAATGCCGGGCCATGCTGCTAGTATTATAATAAAATGTAGTTATAGTAGCTAGTCTTTCAATTCTTTCTTTTTTCCTTTTCTTAACAATGATGTTCACCCTGTACAAGGCACAGGAGCCACTCATGGTAGAGGGTTACAGAGTAAGAGGCATAGCTTATGCAATTATGTGGGTAAGATAATGGTTAACCCTAGAATCTTTTAACTAATTATCTTGCACTTCTCACCTGTGGAACTCTGTCAACTACAATCTTCAAAAATTTAAATGCAATGTCATTTATCATTTTCTTTGTTAATTCTGTTCTTTTATTGCCCTTTCCACTAATGTTTTCCCATTTCTTTCATACTCAGTAACCTCTTGTATCTTAGTGGCTTTATCACCTTACTTGGAGAGAAATGATTAAAAAAAGAAAAATGAGTATTAATTTGCTATTTGATTGTGTACAGGCTTGTGTGCATGTGTGTAATGAATAAACTGACTAATGCAAGAGGAAAATAAAAAAAATATAGTCAGGATTTACTTGTAATTAAAAAGAAATATATGAATTTAATAGACTATAAGATTACAATCTTATTTATTTTAAAAATAATAATAATCCTGTTGGAATAGTATACTTTTTCTGAACTAATTCTGAGATGAGTGCTTTTCATTTATTGTTGCCTTCAGTTGGGGTAACTGGGAGCAGTACTTGATAGAATCAATCATTTGTTTCTCTAGAAGGAGCTCATAGTTGGGGACTCTCTTGCAGGTTAAGTATTAAATTTTGCCCACAATACTAATCTAGCATGTATTTCTATATGAAAAAAACATTTCAGCAATCTGAATCAAACTTTGGAGAAAAATATATATATATATATATATATATATATATATATATATATATATACACACACACACATATACACACACACACACGTATATACTCATGTATAAGCTGACTGGTCAACAAAAATGCAGGATTTTTAAACTCTTAAAAAAAAAAAAAAATTTATGTGTGTATAGTGCCATCCACTAATTTTGCATAAAAATCTGATCATAAAAACTCGCACTATACTCAAGTATATACGGTATATGAAAAAAAAATCCAGGGCAAAGGTTAACATTTTGACAAGATTTGACAGCAGCAGCACTCAAGAACTTTCTGTCTAAGTATATTATTTTCCCTTTTAATAAGTGTGGTATTCTTTAGATTGAAGTTGTGGTTGAACTTATTTCTGTGTATTCCTAAAAGATTTGATAAATTGTTATGTATAAGATCCTTTTTGTGTTTATAGGTATGTTTTTTTTTAATTTCTGCAAGTTTCCCCAATATTTTGTAAGGAACAGTTGTGACAGTTTTTTAAATGTCTTATGAAAACGAATAGACATTTTATATTATATTTATTAAATTTATTGATCATTTTTTTCTTACAAGAACAATTTCTGCCAAAATATACTCTATATATATATATATATATATATATATATATATATATATATATATATATATAAGCATTTTAGTTAAAATTAAATGAAGTGCTGTTCAATATTTACTTCATATTGATCCAGGTAAAATATCAAATGCAATATTTTGTGTTGAAAATTTTAAGTTTTACAAAACAAAAAAGGCTCCAAAATTCTTTAAAATATGAGTGGCATTGAAACAAGCAGAAACCTAAAGTTTTTGAAAAGGCTCTGGTAATTTACTTGAATGTTAAAGACATTTTAACAGGAATTTGTCTTCATTTTTTTTTTTTTTAATCAATTCACCCCAAGCAAGGTGATAATACCAGTAAGACACAAGGAGCTTCTGGTAGTAAAAGAGAATGAGAAAACTTTAGAAGGAAGCAGAAACCCCATCCTAAATAGAAAACAAGGGATAAATCTCTAATCCTGTTCAAAAACTGGGGAGGAGTGTGAACTAGACATTACAAAATGTATGCAATTTCATTTTAATAAGATATTTTTAGCTTTGAAATTTTAGCCAGTATTATGCAATAAGCTTATCTATAAGGTGAGTGAGCTTTTATAGTTCCATAGATTTCAGAACAATGATTCTAGTCATTCCATATAAAATGCTAATGGCATATTCAAACTTTATAAACAAAATATAGCACTTTAGAATATATTCAAAACAGTCACTGATAAACACTGTCTTGATGAATAATAAAGCAAACATCAGCTGCAAACAAGTATTATGAATCACTCTAATCCTTCAGGATCATTATAGAATTATTATTCACGATGTTAATATGAATACTATATTTTACAGTATATGTGCCCTAAATTTAGCATGAAATATGTTTAAAAAATATATACTTGGAAGATTTGTTGATCCCTACTCTGACCACTGCCATATAAGAGAGGTGATTTTGAGTCACATTTTGAAAATATAAGTTTATGTACAATGTCCCTTCAGGACGTTGGAGATAATAGCTCTCCACAATTTCCTATCCTTTTTAGCTCCTAGTAAATTTGTCTTTTTTGTCATCTCTCTGAAATCCTGTTCTGCCATCCATTTACACAAGCTCATGAGGTAGGTTATGCGCAGTTTTCTGCTGTCCCTCAATTTGTCTTGTGAGTGTCAAATTTTCCAAGTCCTCTTTCCTCATTATATGCCCTAAAAATTTCGACTGTCTTTTTCTGAAGTATAAGTTTCCTTTTTGTTAGCTTATATGCTACAAAATACAGTATTTTTCAAATTAGTAAAAGTTATCAAAAATATTTTTTCATAAAATAAAAGAAACATTTCCTAGAAAATTTCATATTACAATAAAAGGTGTAATACTTCTATATTTATGACTTGTATAAATGTTTCTTTCCCCAGTCTGCTTATTATTTTATTTATCTTGCAAAGACATGTAAGAAAAAATAGTTAATTTTTATAAACATTTCATTTCTTGCCCAGTGAACTTCAACAGATAAGAGCATTAGGAAAAACAATGCAATATTCTTTCTTAAACAATATCTATAAAAATTCTTAAATAAAATTAATTAAAAATTTTAAAACAAAGTAGTAGATCAATTCTTTAATAAACTAAGCTAAAAATACAATAAAATAAAAAATGTACATCTCAGTAAAGAATTCACATTTTTATGAACTAAAAAAATAGGAGATTGCACATCATGTCACTTAAATTTATTGTAGAAGGGGACATTAAAGCATGAAATTGAAGTTTAAGATCTTATTTTCTTTTTCAAGCAAAAAAGAAAAATTTCTATTAATCTTGTGTCATTTATTTGAATGCAGTTTATTTATTTTAATATGAACAGAGGATACATTTTACTTCAAGACAGAAACTGAGGAGCAGAATTATCTTTTCAGCTAGAATATTTAAAGATGTGAAATTGAACTGGTGCTAAAAAGTACAGTGAGGTTAACATTATTCAAATATTGAAGCCACTGTTCAGTTTCTGTCAATATGCATAAAAAAGAAAGCATTAAAATAATGACTTTATATTATCCATTTTTTTGCTTACAACAACACTTATTTTCATTCAAATGTTAGCTAATTTCATGTGTAAACTTTTCAATTCATACCAGTTTTGAAGCACACTTCAAGATTTCTTTTACTAGTTTGATTCATGGGTTATGATAAAAATGAAAACATTTTCATTTTTGACAATGTCAATGTCTAGCACATTTTTTTTCTGTAAAGGAATTACATAAATTACTTAACAAGAATATATAGATTTTTACTTTCTCTAGGTAAAAATTGCTAACACATATAAATTTTACAAGAAAATTAGGCAATTATAGTCAGTGTTTAAAAAAATGACTTTGAAAATATAATTTTGAAGTATCATCTGATTTTAAAGACAAAACCTAGCAGTTTTATAACATAATCTGTAGATCTCTTTTGCTTCAGAAATGAGAATGTACAAAACACATAAAATTGTTTTTTTAGATATACTTGAATTTATTAAACTAAATCAAAATATAAAGCACATAGAAGACCCAGTAAAGAGTTAACTCATTATATCTAACTTTCAAATATATGTCACTATAAATATAATATTTCTGGAGATTGATAATGCTAGCGAGAACAAAGTTTGCAAAACAACAGCTCTAGAAGATCAAGAAAAAATAGTGAGTTAATTCAATAAAAAATGATGAAATATACAATAAATTATATTCAAATCAAAATGAAGTTCTCAGATTAAGTGGAAAAGCTATATTAAAATCATTTTATATTAAAAGTTATATATAGTACATTACACAAAATCAGAGGCTCATGACCCAGTAACAGCATGTTTATTTCACAGGTCATTACTAGTGACTTTGATATTCACTTGGTGCCTCTTTATAATGGTCTTATAATTAAGTAAACTTAGACAATATCTACTACACAGAAGTAACAAAAAACATCAGTAATATTTGAATAGATTAAAATAAAAATTTTGAAGATTTTACAACATTTTGCAGAAATTTTTAAGTTTAAAAACTTAAATTTATAGGAACACTATTAATCAATAACAAAACATTTATTTTTATCACATCTTAGATTTTTACACATATTGATAGAAACAATAATGCTATGGATATGGATAGAAATATTGATATCAATTTATAAATTTATATCAATAGAATCTCATAGCTTCTACCTTAATTCAATGATACTCAATTATTAAATTTAAAAATATTATGATCAATATTTTCTAGCAATATAAAGTATAGTTCTTTTAACCATTATAAGAGCTGAATGAATTCTGTCATCAGTATAATAATGTATATTATAAATTTATATCACATATAATGCTACATATATTGAATAAATCCAACTTTTAGCTTATACTTGTTTATTTAATGGCTTATAAAAGGTTAACACATTTTTCTTATTCATTGGTTTAGGACTCAGTGTTATATATGTGTTAGTTTAAAAGGATATCCAAAATCATGTCGATATATTGTTTGAATATGTGATCTTTAAATCTTTCAATGTTTATATGTACATCTATAGAGAAAGAATTAATGAATTAAAGCTCTTAGATGTACAATAATATGTATAAAAAATAATTTCCAAACATCCATACATTTTATTAGATTTTATTTGAACCATCCATACAGCATAAAGAAAGGAATCATTGCCAACAACACTAAGCAAAATTCATAGCATCTCAGACAAATAACAGTGAGAGGTTATCTGCATAAAGGACACCTTCCAAGATAGTAACTACTTTGCAAATATAATATCAGCAATTATTATCAGATATGGGTTTGGAAGCCTATTGCAAATCAGATACATTTGCTCTAGTTTGCATCAGTGGTTTATCTGCAAAAATGCAAAGGATGTTTGGCTCATATAATATCAGAACAGTATTTAAAGCTAGTTTGACTAAACACATATTTCAGTTTGAGTTAAACCTTCATTAAAACTAAAAGAAAATATGACTGTGACTATCACATTTCAAATATTTGTGGCAGAAAATGCAATAATGAGGATGCTCCTGCCACATTAAAAATGAAGCTTGAGTAACATCAGAACCTCAAAGAGATTTAAACTATGCAAGGACTTGGAAATCAGGTACAGATGATCATGTATTTAGGAGAAAAAAAGAGTAAATGAACCCCTATGGGGAAAGTTCATAGACAGAAAACATTAGAAATGATTGAAGATAAATGAATTAATCAGCATTCATGTTATGCTCAAAATCATCCAAACAGTAGACTGAGCACAAATATGACCACTATATAGGAGCTACTAAATAAATAAATAAAAAACAAATATTACATTTAAAGTTTCAAAAGTCCACTACTTGAGTATCTTAATGGATCAAATGGCTTATCTGATTCCCTGGAAATTGTAAATCCAATACCTGAATCAGGCAGTAGATATAACACCAGATTAATGTTCTAAAATTATCTAAGAAAGATACTGATTAAGAACAACATAATCCCATTCAAGGAACCCAATTCTATTAGGTACAACAGCCAAAATAATTTATTTTGTTTGATTGAAAAGAGGTTTAAGTCCCCAGAAATACTTTAAAATACTCCTGCCCCAAAATATCCAAACTTAGATTAAACTATTTAAATTAAAGGTTTATTTTCTCAGATTGAGTAGGGGAAAAACAATTTATTATATGAAGAAGGAAGTGGAATGATGAACTCTCTAAAGCTACATATAAAGGTAAAACTAAGATTTAAAAAAAATCAACTGATATACCTTTTTCCAAAGAAACATTTCAGATAAACATTAAATCAATTATATATATATATATATATATATATATATATATATATATATATATATATATATATATATGTGTGTGCTAACATAAAGGTAGAAATCACAATTACCTCAAGTGCAGAACTGGTGTTTGATTGTATTATAGTTTCCAATGTAGACAGACCTAATCAGTTTGACCTATTAAACACAATAGCTTTGGCAGTTTTGATTATGAAGACCAGGTATTCTGCTTGAGATAAAGTGCAGATGTAATATATCTTTCAGCAAATAAAATATAAAAATAAGCAACTATTTTTAAGATAGCAAACTTTTGTACAATCAATGTTTATCATTGCATTTTAATATGGTTATCATTTTGCATTTTAATAAGGCAAAGAGAATCTTGATGCACCTTGGTACTATCAGAAAAATGCAAGTTGAGAATGCGAGTTCTATACTTTGGCTAAGGCAGACAGAAAATTAAATTAACATAAAAACAAAGACTAAAATAATTAATTTTCTGTATTTTTAAAAATGCAAACAACTTTAAGCAAACACATTATGGTAAATCATCTTTTGTTCTATTTTCCTTTGTGATTAGTTCTGAGAAAATAATAATCACTACTTCCACAGGTTTCTTTATACTAATGTTGAGAAAGTAATAAAATAACTTTTCAGATGGACAACATTTGTTTACAACCAAATATAATAATACTAATTGACCATAGAGAAGTATATGCTACTAAATTAGCCCAGGTGACATGCTGGCTTTCATTCTTCAAAATTAGCCCTTTTTGATAGTGTTTTCCATTGATAGATGATTGATTTACAATACCATGACTACCAGGAAGTTTTGCAGGCCATTATTGACTTTTATGAAAAGTTTGAAGTTGAAAAACAGATGAATTTAGTTCCAAATGACTCCAGCAGACAAAGTGCATGTACTGTTGATGACAATACATACAGTGGGCTAATTTTCAAATAATTTCAGCATCTTCAAGTAAAACAATTCCAAACTGTTTAACTAAACTGATTATGATCATATGGTAAAATAGCAATAGCCCTATTTTTGAAATCATATAAAAGATAATGTGTAAAGTTTGTTTGGTTTATTAAATAATAATACAATATTTATTTCTGAGATTAACTATATATATAACAACATATTTATCATTTTTCCACTATTTTCTGCCAATCTCTCAGAATTTTTATCTTTTTCAGGAAAGAACTGTTCTAGGTGTCTTTTGCAGTCTTTTATAGAATTGAAATATTTTTTATAAAAACAATTCTGTAAAGTGTCTCAATAGTAATTTGAAGGTAAAATATCTAATGGTTATATGCGCATATGAGTGAAAACTTCCTAGACTTGACGTAACAATTTTTGCCAAATCAAATATGAAGTCTAGTGTTATATTGATAAAATGTTACACCCCTTCTCTTAACTAATTCTGATGTTTGCTTTTCAATGTTTGTTTTCAATTAGTCTAATTGGGAACAGTACTTGTTCAAATCATTGATTCTCCAGGAGTTCATAACAGAGATCAATCACCTTCACAGCCCTACCATATACTCAAATATACTTATCAAACTTTATGTACATCCAATATTTCTGAATTAATTTCATTAATATTTTAGACATTAGAAATATATTTCTATTAATTAAAAAACATCCTAAGAATAAAAACATTTTTGTCATTAGATTCAAGTAGGTTAGACATAAATTAAAAAGGTATTAAACATTCATTATCTTCAAACAAAAACAAGTATATAGATATTTAAGTCACAGGTTTTCACTGTTGCAGTTCAAAGAAATAAGCTTCATTCCATTTTTTAATACAAACTTATAGCAATTTTGTAAATTCATTAACTAGATTTATGCTTTATTCACATAAATAAATTCAAGTCAAAGTATGTGGAAAAGTAGACAAAGCTGAAGAGCAGTCTCTTCTAAGTGGATTTACATGTAATACAGAATTTATAAAACATATATAAGAATTCATTCTAAACTCTTCAAATTTTGAATATTACAAAGCTTGTTCCTAGAGAACACACCAAACTATGGTAAAAAAATGGAGACAGACAATGTAATGTGAAGAGTAAGAATTATAAAGGTAAAGTACAAAAATTGCATGCATGGAAAAACAGAGAAGAAATGAAATCAGAGAATTCAACAGAACAATGTTTAAAATGGTAACATAGAAAAAAAAACAAGAGCAAAGGTTTATCATTCGGAAGTGGACAAAAGTATCTGCCAAGAAATTCTTATTGATTATCCAAAAGCTCATTTCTGAAAAAGATCTAACAGAGCAGGAAATGTAAGAGGTAGCATTGACTATACCAAAGAAATAAGAATTTTTTTGTGTACATTGTAGTTTAAAATAGAAATTCTTGAAATATCCAATGTTAGCTGAAGAAATCTTTATAAAGTTTATTACCAGTTGAGTTTTGCAAATATAAAAGATTAAAATTGAGAAAACTATTCAACCAATTTTAAGGTTAAGTTTCAGTAATTATACAGATGAAACCAAAATGTTTTTAAAAGCAACACAAGAAATTAATTGTTGCTAAACTGACAAAACATGGATAGTTATTTGCAATATTTACAAGAATTGAGTCATCAAATGATAACACTATTTAAAAGGAATCAATTTTAAATTCACTTTTAACTAAAAAAAAAAAAAAAAATACAAACTCTTTCTTCAGTATCTTAAAACTATATAAAATAAATTCAATACAGTAAGTAAAATTATACAGGAACAATTTAACAAGGTAGGTACATGTGTACAGTTAAGAGATTATACATGTAAATGCTTATTCCATGTAAAGTAAGTTAAATTTTAAGCATTAGCAAGATGTTACAAATGTAGCTGTATTGAACATTCTAGAAAACATGAAAAACAAAAGTTTGTAGTGAGAAAATAATCATACAGCAATGTTTTAGCATTTGTCGTGAAGTAACAAAAAAAAAATCTTCATTTCATTAACTTTTAAAAAATAAGAAAATAAGAACACACAATGAATATTTTTTGGTTGATAAAAGTTCATAAAATGTAATATATATATATATATATATATATGTGTGTGTGTGTGTGTGTGTGTGTGTGCATGTAATCTTGAGATAATTTATATTCCTAGTCAACCCTTAACAAAAAAGTAATGTTTAATCAGAAAATATACAGGCTATGTAAAAATAAAAATTTTGATTAAATTTCTCATAAGAAAAAAAAAAATCTTACTAAACAATCTGATCTCCCCCACCTACCCATAGTAAAGGCAACCTTTAGATCATTATCTGTAAATCCAAATGAAAGGAACTCAGAGTTGATTGCCTGCTAGTGATATGTACACTCTGATCATAAAAATAATAAAAGCATTAAAAGATTCTTAAGGAAAAAAAAATCATTAGATTGAATCTCTCTGCATCATCTATTAACTTACAGGGAGGAGAGAATCTGTATATATTATTTTATGTAAAACAAGTATGCATTAAACTGATTATGAATATGTTGGATATTTTCATTTCTTTCCTCTACTGCCAAAATATCTACTTCATGTAGTCAGTGCAGATTCAGAGAAGAAAATAGAAATACAGTTACATTTTTATTTTATCATCTGAAGATTTAAGAAAACAAAATTTACAAGCATAATGATAAAATAAGTAATAACAGTGATAAAAATACAGTTATTTAGTATTATTAAGATGAATAAATAAGGTGTAACAATTTTTATTTAAAATATTTATATTTGTTGACTGGAACTTAAAGGCATAAAGAAATGTATCAATCTTATATTAATTTTGATTTTATTCTATTTTTAAGAGATAGAAAATATCAAATACTATAACAATGATAAAAGTGAATTTATAATCTTGTTTGAAATAACAATGGTAGCAATTATTAAACCATTGTAGTTGGCTACACATAGAAAACACACTTAAAGAACTCAGTAGAAAGCAAACACTCTGATACCTTTGCACAAACATCTGAAAATTAGGGTCTCTTTTTTTTCTTCAGTGGGCTTTGTACTATGAGTCAGAAAAAAAGAGGGCAGCTTCAAAGTGATAGTCAAGTTATTGTGTAAACCATGCAATCCACTCAGAAGAATCTGTTGTGTTTTGTAGAGGCAGTTCTGTTTGCATTCAACTTTAAATGAATTTAAAATGTAAAACTCCAAATCTGATTGTATGCAATAACATGAAAATAGTTACATGGGATCAATAAATAGGATTTCAGTTACAATTAGGTAAACTTCTATTATAGTTATTCTCATTTATTTTCTCTAAATACTGATGTATTCCTTCATTTTTTTTTTTACAGTATACATACACACATTGAAAAAAAATTATGTGTGTATGTTTACACTAATTGACTGTACAAATCATAATGTATTAAGTCAGAACAAAAGGATTCCAGATACAATATTTAAAAATTTGTCCATAGATTTATTTGATCACATATGTGCCATTTTGTTCAACTACCTTTCGCCATTTTTTTTAGGTAGAAACATATTTCCATCTTAACAGAATTTGTCATCTTCCTGAATAATGAGCTTGTCTAAGTGGTTCTTACAAGATTCCATAAAATTAAAATTCTTTTCATTAGAGAAGTTTGTAGGGATTGAAATAAGTGGTAATCCAAAGGTGAAAAGTCAGGTTAGTACACCAGATATAGTAGCAGTTCTACAAATTTCTGCCAGGTCTGCAACAAAGGCATGCGATTTGACAATGTCCTGATGGAAGACAACACCATTTTTATTAACCAATTTCAGACACTTTTCATTGATTAAGATCTTCAATTTTGGCAATTGGGAACAGTATTTGTTTGAATTCAATATTTGGATACAGACTGGCCTTTGGCGTGTTAACAGTGATTCATTTCATTTTTCACTCCACACTTATATACAATCCATCTTTCATTACATGATCACACTTTTCAAAAATGGTTCATTTTGTTGTGTTTAAGCAGAGAATGTCACATGTAAACAAAGTCCATTAAATTTCTGTTAAATCATGAGGCAACCAAACATTGTACCAATTCATGTTTTGAAGTATTTTCAAATGCCTTGCAAAACTCATATAAGATATGTGGAGTATTGCTACAATGTCCCATGTCATATGACTCAAATTTTTAATCAGCATTTTAATTTAGAAGTGCAAGAAAAGAAACTATTAGCATAGAATTTATGCTTACATCTAGCCAGCTCAACACAGTGAACCAACCTTCCTGGCATCTAACCTAGCAATGGATTCAATATATTCTTTCCATTTCATGTCAGCCAAGAATATTAGCTGAAAAAGGCACAGCAAGTTACTCTCCTGCAATTCAGCATCAGCCATGCTGATGGAAAGCAGAGAGGGTTCTCTCGGATGATTAATAGAGAGCAGTTTAGTAATGGAAGTGTTAAAATTAACAAGTTATCCTTTGCCCCAGGTAACAACAGACTGAAGTTCGTTTTGAATATCAGCTACCATTTTGACCTTATCAAACTATTCAGTCTTACTATTGAGACAAGAGTAAATGATTTTGTCATCAGTATAAATACCAAGTTGAGAGCTGATGTCAACAAGAAAGTCATTAATGAAAATCTAAAACAAAGTAGGACCAAGGATGGAGGCCTAGGGGACACCTGCATTAATATGAAAGGAACTGGAAGAGTGGCCATTCAGGATTACTTTCATTTCACAATTCAACAGGAAAGACTGAACAGTTCAAAAATTTGTCCAGAAACACCATAACTTTTCAGTTTGTGGAGAAGACCTGTGTGCATAACCCAGTCAAACTCTTTTGAGATGTCCAAACTTACAGCCCTAGCCTTACCATTTTTATCTATAGCTTGATAAATTCTTTCCACAATTATCATCAGTATATCAGCAGTTGACCTGGGGAAATAAAAGTCATATTGCTTGTCAGAAAAAAGGCCTTGTGATGTGAAATGCTTAACCAATTTGGCATTGATCAGGGCCTCTAGAAGTTTCCCAAAAAGAGGTAGAAGGCTAATAGGTTGATAGTTGATTACATTATTTGTGATTAAGAGTCTTTTGTTTTAACCCATTAATGCTCAGAGTAAAATCTAGTATTTATAAAAATTGAAAATAAAAATCTATTATCAATTATAGGTTACAACCTACAACCATCTACATTGAATACAGAAGGCACCAGGCACATATCCAGCAGGTTAGTCCAGTGTTCTTAAGCTTCTATGAGATATAAGATCAGAAGACCCAACAGGATGTCCCTGTTGACACCATGACACTGGGCACAGAACCTTACTTGGGCTCAAGATGTTACCAATTGAATCCTGAAAGACTGTCAATGTGTGGAATTGTTCAATAAGTCATGGTTCTGTAATTGATAGTCACAATGAACCCAGTTTAACACAGGACAAGCTCTGTAGATCATCCCCCTGCTCATCTGTCCGGCTCGCCTTTTATTCAGGTTTTTAACTAAGCATAGAAGTTAGCAATAGTTCTAAAAGCACTAGAATCGTGCATGTTCTTTACCTTCTGATCCCTTCAATTATTATCCTATAATCAACTCTGATTAGGTTAAGCATCTCAATTCACGTGACGTTCTATAAACAATATGGCTTTCACTTGTATGTCAGGAAATGGCTTGTAAATTTAAAACCTCCAAAACAAAACTACTATCATTTAGTCATCATAGAGAACTATTTTTGCCTTCTATCAGCATGGCTGATGCTAACCTTCAGGGGAACAACTTATTATGCCTTCTTGGTCTCACATTTTCCATTGACTTAAAGTGGAATGATTATATTGAATCAATTACTAGGTTTGCTGCTTGGAAAACCAGTATACTGTGTCCTTCCAGACAATTTTTCTCACCAGTATCCAATCTTGAATGTTTATAAATCTACCATTTGTTCATGCATTGAATATTGCTGATCTGGTGCTCCTGCTATATATCATGAGATTCTTGATAAAATCCAAAACAAGGTTTATGATGATTTGGGTTCTGATTTGCCATTCTGACTTCAGCCACTTTTCCACCACAGTGATATTGTTTCCCCTCTGACTTCTCTATTATATAAATATTTTTATGGCTATTGCTCTAATGAGCTTTCGTCTTTGGTACCTTGACCACATGAATTTAAGTGTACTACTGAGTTGGCAATTAGGGATCATCAGTTTGCTGTTGATATAACTAGATGTAACCATAAGTTCTAATCTAATCTTTTCTCACACATCTTGTGTTTCTTGCTTCCCTGCCACCTACCCTCTTCAAAACTTTAAATGCAATGTCAATCACCATCTTCTGTCTTCCAAAAAATTCTGTTCTTTTATTGTACTTTTTCCTAATGAATATCTTCTCATTTTCTTTCACTCACAATAACCCCTTGCTTGGAGAGAAATTTGTGTGTGTGTGTATGTATATATATATATATATATATATATATATATATACACACAATGAAATTTGAGAAAAAACTGTCAATAATTTAATTCTAATTAACTTGTACTATAAAATCTTATATGGATTTTAACAATTCCAAATTGAATATAAATATGAAATTCTTAAAAATAGAAACATACACTGTTTGGCATATATCAATGCTTTTATCCTGTATTCTGCAAGTTCATTCCAGAACTAGCTACCCTCCTGAATTTACCCATCACAGTATATTTTGATCAGAATAATATTGTATAAGACAACTACAAATATTTTGGCATATTATCAATTTCTGGAAAAAAGTGATTCATGGAGGTTTTCAGATACAGTAGCTGAAGAAAGATTAAAGGACATTTTATGTTTTAGTGTATGAAAAATTTCTGTTATCTTGCCGGTCTTAAAACAAAAAAATATTTTGTCTTCATTTTAATGATATAACTAGCAATTGAAAAATAATCAATTTTTCAAACAGTTTTAATGATTTCCTTAGTTTATACGCAAAATAAAAAATAAAATTAGCCTTGAAGAAGTTTTGTTAACCATTAAATTATGATAAGCAAAAAGATTCTTTATTAGTAAAAAAGAAAACTCAACACCTACATGTTTTAGCATAAAAAATATTACCTATATGAAATATACATGTCTGAAAAATAAATTATATATCTATATATATATATATATATATATATATAGCAAATGAATGACTTAGTGGAGAAAATGTTAAATGCATTTTGTCCTTTAAGACTTCATTGGACTAAAGTAATATTGATGAAATTATATATGCATGAGAAGAAGAGCAGGGAATATAAAAATGCAAGTGTCAGTTATAATTATACACCACTGCTTTGCTCAGTCTACCACTGATGTGCTTATGGCCATAACTGAATTTGTGTACCAAGCTCTCGATAATAACAGTGAAGCTCAAGCTGTGGTTCTAGATATCTCTAAGGCATTTAATAGCATTTGGCATGTCGGCCTTCTACATAAGCTTCAGGGACATGGTATTACATGACGATTATTTGATTTAATCCAATCATTCCTGTTAAACGATGAAATGAAGGCTGTCCTAAACGGGTTCTCCTCCAGTTCCTTTTATACAAGCACTGGTGTTCCCCAAGGCTCTATCCTGGGTCCTACACTGTTTCTGATCTTCACCAATGTTCTCAAGTAGGCATCTATGCAAATGACTCTTGTCTCAATAATAAATCTGGCATTGATGACAAAGTTAACGTGGCCATTAGTCATGAAAAGGACCTTCAATCTGTGGCTGATTGGGGCAAGAAATGGCTTATAAACTTTAATGCCTCCAAAGTGAAACTGCTCTCATTTACCCACCATAGAGAAACTTCCCTGCCTTCTATCAACATGCCTGATGCTCAACTTCATGTGAGCATTTCTCTGTGCCTTCTCGGTCTCACATTTTCCACTGACCGGAGGTGGAACAACTAAATTGAATCAACAGCTACATTTACCGCAAGGAAAGTCGGTTCTCTGTGTCATGCCAGAAGGTTTTTCTTGTCCATCCTACAAATCTACCATTTTTCCTTGCATTGAATACTGTTACCATATATGGTCTGGTGCTCCCACTGTTCATCTCTAGGTCCTCAACAAAATCCAAAGATTGCAATGTGATCAGTCCTGACCTGGCATCTCATCTCCAGTCACTTTCTCACAGATGTGATGTGGTTCCCCTCTGTCATTTCTACAAATATTTTCATGGCAACTGCTTTGATGAGCTATTTTCACTGGTGACCCAACTACATGAATTTAAGTGTGCTACTAGGTTGGTATCTTGTTCCCACCCTTTTACTGTCAAAACAGTGAAATGTAACAACCTCTTCTACTCTAACAGCTTCTCTCACACTTTCTGACAGTGGAACTCCCTTCTTCTTACTTGCTTCCCTGATAACTATAATCTTCAAAAATTTAAACGTTAATGTCAACCAACATCTTCTGATGCCTTGATTTTGATCCCTGTCTTTCTCTTTATCCTTTCCTCAAACACCCCTCTTTACCCTTACTTTCAATCTTTTTAACCCCTTGTATGCTAATGGCACTCCTGCCTTGCTTGGGGTGAAAAAAAAACACACACACACAACATAATGCTGAAATTTTAAACTTTAAATTTGTTTTTTTTTTTTTTTCTCTTTCAGATGTGTCTGGGCAGGGAAACTTGCTGTTTTCATTCAGTTTCCTTATGCTTTTGCTAGTTAAAGGATGTTACACAAAATCTTTTCTGCTTTGTAATTCATTTGCCGAACACTGTTTTGACATATAGAAATTTATTAGAAATTTATATATCAAATATTTCCAATTCTATATATTTAATCCTGATCAAAATTGCAGTGAATATTCGTACATACTTCTTTTCCAATAAAACAAATTTGCAGAAAAAAGAGTCAAGGGTAAAGGAAGTTTTAGAATATAAACTGTTTACTACAAACAAGTATGCCACCTAAAGTTAGAGAGCTAAATTGTAAATATAGATGCAAATTAAATTCACAACATTATTGAATAATATTGATAAAGTGAAAGTGGCAATCTATCATTTTTAACAGGTACTATGTTAATTAAGTACTATTAAATTTCAAGAATTAAAGAATTGGATAAAAATTGTAGACAACTAACAAGCTTGAAATGTAGTCCAAAAGCTGTTACAATAGTCAATGTACTTAACAGAGTAGTGTCAGGGTCAATCATTGATGCTTAAAGTTTCCCAAATGGATGTACTAAGACAGCTTAACAATTTTTATCATCTGCCCTATATACGAGTATGTATAAGAGTCCCGTTGGGTTGAAATATATACTATCTCTGCGGGTGGATGACTAACTACCTACTTACATGTCATTCTGAAAGATTTTGTTTAACGGTATATCAACCCTGATGGGTCATTTTACACCAAGCATATACATGGCAGGGAAGCAGGAAATTGGTAGTTCCATGGGCAGGAAGTGCAAGAAAAGAAACTATTAGAATAGAACTGATGGCTGCAGCTAGTGAATTCAGTTGCAAAATGGTGAGACATAGTTGTCAATTTAGTAGCATGCTTAAATTCATGCAGCTCATCAGGATAATTGCCATGAAAATATTTGTAGAGAATGGTAAAAAAAATATATTTATTTTCCTAACATTGTGTTATGACTATATCATAAATTATATTTTAATAGAAAGATTTTATAAATTTCAACTGAAAGTAGCACTGGCTGTTTGGTCAATGAGTAAAATACATTTGATTTTCTATAATTAAGTATATTTAATCAAAGTTAGTTTTAAGGTAGGTTAAAGACTTTTTAAAATAAATTCCAATAACCTAATTTTGTATAAAGTGGTACAGGAGAGCTATCAAATCTAAAAATTTTCTACAATTAATAAAAATTAAAATTAAAATTCAGTAAGTTGGACATAATAGTAAAATATATCACACAAAGTATTCAGCATAAAGTATTCATGGATAATTTATAGTGACTGTTTTTTTTTTTTGTAGATGCATCTATGAACTGTAAAAATATTTACAAAATTATAAATACAATTATTGTCAAAAAAATGAAGCAAAATAATGAGGTAAAAACAGGTATTCTCAAGGATGGAAAAGAAAATTTATTTAACAGTAATGAGATAGCCTTAGAATTAATTTTGATGTTATATGGTAATGTTAGCTGTTTCCTTATATGGAAACATTCAGCATTCATTGACCAATCAGCCAGTGCTACTTTAATTTGAAATTTTAACAATCTTTCTACTAAAACAATTATTCAGTAAAAAATAGGTTTCTCAAGTTCAGTGTTATTGCTCTTTCAATTATTGATGGAGACTCCCTTCCTAACCTTTTGTTTTAAGAATGTAAAAAGTTAACATCTTGATTATGTTATTATTTTCTCTGAGTTACATGTGCTATCCATTTTAGTTGTTGCCACTGTTCAAAGTCATCAAATGATTTGGTAAAGTTCCTTGTGATTCTGTAATGCCATTCCATGAGGTTTGAAGAAGGATGATCCTCTCTAATACCTACAGGATTCATTCACTGGAAGCCATTTTTTAATTATTTATCTAAGAAAGCAAAGCAGTTGCATAGAGTTGACAGTGGAGATATTTCTAAATGAATTGGGCAGCATGCATGACAACTGTATGAAAGTTTATATCTGTTTAAGAACATCTTGAGTTATTAGGGGTTAAAGTTTTGGTTGTGGTGTTGGACAAAAAAAATCTAACTACCCTATTCTATTCTATATTCAATTTCCTTATCTCTAATACTAAACTTTTTAAATATTTTCCGTGTCTAGTATTTATTCATTCCATATTCTGATTTTGTTTATTGAATCAGAAGATGTGCTATCTAGATGATATTATCTACCTTAGAAAGGTTTATTTTGAGTTCTACTTCTTGGAACACTTGGTAGAGAATCCTGATTGATTGTTCAAGATGTTTCTTATCACCATAGAACCCCTCATTACTGGTCCATGGAGAGAAAAAGGTATGCAGTTTTCTATTAGTAGATTTGTTTGGGATGTTGTATGAAATGTTTAAGTGATCAGTGCACATCTGTGCTTGTATATGCCCAGAGCATAGTCTAGGAAGAGATTAAATAAATTAGAGCTCTCATTTCCTCCTTGTTCAAACATGAGATTTGAAATGATTTAGTATTGGGGTCTTTACCAGACATGTACAACTTTTGTGAACCAATATAGTTCCTCTATCAGATCTAGATTCAGTGGAGTCTTTTGTTTGAAAGATGGTTTCTAATGAATGGTAATATAGTAAAACTTGACAGATAAAAAAAAAAAAAAAAACAAAACAAATACTTTTAAACAAAACACTATCAATGATGGGAATATGACTCAAATAAGTAAAAACAAAAGCTACTTATCACTGAACAATCCCAAATTAAAAATTCACTATGTCAGAAAAAAATGATTTAAAAAAGTTTTGTTAAGTGAAATAATAAACCTGCTTTCAATTCCTCTTAATATTCACGTTTAGGCTCAAACTGAACATCATGAAAATCATTTTCAAGCAATTTATCAGCATTTAAACTTTCGCATTATTCATCAAAGCTGGCAGAATATAATTTTAAAAACAAATATTGATCAAATAATCTCTACTATTTAACAATAGCTTTGAAGGTGGTTAAATGTTCAGCCAGCAATTTTAATTAAATATCCAACTTCAATATAAGTCTGGCAACTGACCCAAGTAGCATAAAAACATTTGTAAAATATGAAAATATAAAAAAATCAGTAACATTATTTGTCTATTCTATAATTCAAATCAAATTTATCTGGCAAATACTATAGATAAAATAGTTCATATAATTTAACATCACAATGTAAATTAATCCCAAACAAAAAATATTACTGGTTTAAACTATCCCATTCAGAATTATTTGAATGAAGTAAACAGCAATATTGTTAAGTAAAAAATATTTAAGTTTTTTGGCAATATTCACACAATCAATACTATTCGATGTGTTACACTCTTATGAAGGTTGGAAAATGTCCATTTCAATTATCAACATATACAGTGAGAAAAGGCTTTCTTAGCAATGAAGCATCATCTCCATTAAACTTAACATAAATAAAATATAAATATCTACCATTATCTACTATTTTCAATCAAATATCTGCCAAACACTGTCATTTACATTAGTCCAAACAGTTGAATAAGAGATGGTAAATTATAACTAAATATACTGGGTGTGGCATATATATTTACCCATTATTCATTTTATCATAAAATGAGAATTTTTAGTTTTTAGTTAATGATAGGTTACAAGTTGATTATTATATGTATTGACAATATTTTACATAACTCAAAATGACCATACTTTGCTTTCAGCATAGCCCTTAATGTATTCTTAACTAAAGTGTATGACTTCTTCAGTATCTTTTTGTTCAAATTGTACTACAATGTCATAAGTGTTTGTTTTTTTTCAGGTTTGACACATTTAAGTTTGAGATACGTGAAACACTGCTGTTTAATATGGGCCATATCACAAAGTCTATAGGATTAATGTCAGGGCTTGATGGAAGCCAAAAGTGACTTGTCAAAAAATACATGGAAATATCTCTTGCACTATTTCTGCATGAAACCGACTAAAACCATGATACCAGTTTGAAATGTGTTCTGACACCTTCAGGAATGTTTCTTGGTGATGTGATGTAAACACATCATTTTGATAGTTGACCACAGCCTCCAAAGTAAAAACCTTCTCACTAAACCACTGCCTGTAGCACACTGCATCTCCTTCAACATTTTCTTGCCTCTACTAAGCTGCTGTTGCATGGAGGCACATAACAGAAGCTATCATCATTGTATCTTGCATGATTTTAGTACTAAATCCACAATCCTCCACAGTGACCTATCCAAAATATCCAGCTCTCTTGCCATCTAGTTCATGTGTCTTTATATGGATTTCTCTTTACCCTCTCCTTGACAGTTTCAATGACTCCTTCCACAAACTGAACAGTTTCTTCTTGGAATTGGATTTGCTAAGGTCATTTTCTCCTCTTGAAACTTTTCCCCACACATTAAAAACAGTTTTTCTGAAAACATTCAACTGTTTTTACCACCTCACAATCCTTCATACTGGCCATTTTCAATGGAATAATTTGACTATGTTTTGTTTGAGGTGCCATATTTAATTAAACTCTAAACAATAAAAGAAAATACTGTTAGGAAGTCTTATGCAAAATTAGAAACTATGTTTACAAATAGGCATGTTCAATTTATGTTTAAATAATGGGTAAATATTTATGTCAAACCCAGTAGTTTGAATAGAATTTTGACAATATTATACACATGACTACAAATAATCAGTCTATTCTAATTTATTGCAATTATAATGTACAAAAAATGTGAAATTGGAAAATTATATAAGAAGAAATTTGATAATTTTGTCAATAGGAGTATGAAAATATTATTAAAATTATTTATTCCAAAAATGTTGAGTTATTTGTAATTTTATTGTTAGTTTTTAATTTATAAAATTGTTTCTAAAGGTGAATTTAGATAGAAGTACATTTCTTTAAGAATCATATTCAAATGTGTGGTATCAGACATAATATATATTCCTTTTAATTCATTGATTGAAATCTATATTCAGTTTCATTAACTTTTCCACCTAAACACACACATAATGAAATCAATAGATTATAAAAGTTAATAGTTATCACTGATGTTTTTACTTTAAAATTTTAAAATTAAAAACAAGCTATTTGCTTAATGTCTTTCAAAATAAGATTTTCTTTCAGCAAATCTAAACTAAATTTTCAATGATTGTAAAAGTTATTATAAATTCTTATCAAATTCTTTATTATTCCTGAATAGAGAAAATGCAATTGTTATTTAATGCTTCTCAAATATTTCTTTAAAGACACCCATATTTCTCTGTATCTACATTAATATTGTCTTTGATTTTCAGATTTTTGTTATATTTTATGCCTTCAAGAAGGTTCATATTATTATTAAATCCTTGTCATAAATAGTCTAGACTATCAGAATAAAACAGTTTGAGTTGCAGCTCTACTCAACATAGAACTACACAGACATGCATAACATACCAGATAATTTATGAATTGAAAAGTAATTGAAGAAATAACTCCTGCTTCCCTGATGGTTTAACCATTTTTATTTTGGGTTTTTTATCCCACTATCTTTGAAACTGATAACTAATTTTGCAATACTGAAACAAAGTGAAGAATAGTCTAAATAACTGGTAAATCAATATTTTTATATCTGGTTGAAGGGACTATAGTGTAAAAATCTGTTAACATTTATTTTCCATTAAGTGAGATAAAATAAGCAACTATCTTTTCATGATATAGAATGGTTGGGTCACTTGTAAAAAAGAAAATATAGTTGAAACAGACAGAATAAAAGATACAGCACAATGAATATACAAGAAATTGACAGAAACATAAATAACTACTAATAGTAAAACAAATTATTAACATATGATTCAGAATATATATTTAATGAAACAATAAAAATATTTTTAAAAATATATACAAAGTATAGTCTGGGTAGCCAATTTTAAAAATTTATTAGGTTGGTGCAAAAATAATGTCGTTTTTTGACGTTATCTTTAAAAGAGAAAACAACATTATTTTTGCACCAACCTAATAAATCTTTACAGCCCTGTCAAATATACAAATTTATTACAGATTATAAATCAAAGCAACTAATAAAAGATTGAAACCTTGTGGTTTAGTTTGTTTTACTGCATATCAGCCTCAATGGGTTATTTAATGCCGACAATTTTTATTGCTGTTAATATTTTTTTATCAAAAATGCATTGCTGGTAATAATTTTTACAAAGTATTTGTTATTAAAACCTATTTTTACATTTTCATAGTAAGTATTGCTGGTAATGTTTTTCCCTTCAAAAATCTATTGCAGGTAATATTTTGTTTGTAATGTTTTGTTTATTTGCTGGCAATAATTCTTCTTTCACAAAAGCATTGCTAATAATAATTTTTCCTTCAAAACTATATTGCTGGTAATAGCTCTTCAAAAAAGTATTGCTGGTAAAAGGATTTTCTCAAAAATGTATTTCTGGTTATAATTTTCCCTCAAAAAAAGTATTGCTGGTATTAATATCTATTTTTACACCTCCACAGTATTTTGACCGCTATTTGCCCATAGCTGGGACCCTAACAGGTGCTACCACTCTGGGTCAAAGTGGACCTGGGAACACCAGCAATTAAGAAGTGGTTCTATGCTCCTTAAAACCTGATCAGAGGCCTTGCTATTGGACATAGTTTATTGTCTTACCCAGGATGTGGATGTAGTTTATCATCTTATCCACAACACCTCATTTGGAGGCAGTCTTACCCTTCTGCAGATGTTCAGTTGGCGTATTCTGATGCCCCAGCTGACAGGGCCATGAAACTTTGTGTTACTGATTATTTTCTAATACATATAATCATAGACTAATTAATGATGTAATGCATAAACAAAATGAAATTTAAAAACGTCAATGCTCTCCTACAGAATTTTATGGGGATAAAAAATTCCAGTGATATAAGATATATTAGATCCTTGTTCCTATAAATGACCACAGATCTACGATCTTAAGTGTTCTTTTTATTACTATTAGGTATTCAATTTCAAAACATTGTGTTATTCCACATAAGTTGCACCCAAACTAAATGCCTAGTCAAAGACTGTAAGCAGGAAGATTATTTAAACAAAAACTAAACAATTAAAGTGATATTATCTAACATGATATTATACTGGGTTGAAGTAATTCCAATAACAGTCTGTAGCAAGCATGGATGTACTAAAAGCAGGAATGTACAAATAAAAGAAATATATCTAAGCAAATAATTAACTAAAGCTGTTTTAGATTGAATATACTATTTCAATTACACATTACTAGTTTTTCATGCAGTGTTAACAAAAACAGCCTCCTGGATATGTGCTTATTACACAAGGAACTATATATATTAAAAATATCATGGGGCAATTCATAAAATTTCAAAAATGATTTTTAATTTATATTGAAAGAACTGTAATAATTTATCATCAATTACTCAGATACAAACTGTGTATTAAATATTTTGTATGGAAAAGGTGAAAATTACTCTTAATTTATTATAAATAAGACATTTGAGTAAAATAAAAAGCTATTAATCTGGATACTTAATTTTTATTGCAAAAGTCAATATTATTCTGAAGAAAATTTTGCCATCAAAAAAGTATAAATTCCAAGATAGTACATTTATATTTGATTAATATTTGATGTAATCAGATTAAAATCAATATTTCAGGTTCAGATCTAACATAAGCTGCAGTAGTAGCCTTTAAAATTGATCATCACATTTGATTATTACCAAACAATATTTCAGAAGCATTATTTAACTTTACTCTGGTCTCATCTGTGTTTTTTTTTTAATTCAATGAAAAACGTTTTTCTTCTTCACTACTTCAATGTCATTTTGAATAACTTCCTTTTTCTTTATAATCCAGAAGATTCTTAAACTTAATTGTATTTTTATTTTTCAAAGAATTACCAGCATCCACAGTACTGATTCTAATTTTGATGAAATTACTTTTTGGGGAGTATTTAGCAATAAAAGTCAGTTTCAAATATGATATTTTAATGAGCCTTCTAATGAATTAACAACTTTTTGAACTAAATATTATAACTTCATTTATCACCAATCAGATGAAACATTTTTACTTGGAAAAAAATGGTGTTAAAAAATTTAATAAAAATACTCCAGTAAATGTTTGTAAGAATTGCAAACCTAACATTCTTAAATATTGGTTTTAAACTATTCTATTTGCTCATTTGCTTTTATGTTTCCAAAAAAATAACCTTACTTTAAAGTAAACTATCAAAAAGATTGAAAATATAACAATTTTTATAATCCATCCTTCAACTGAATACAATTAATATTTTATTTGTCATTTTATTGTCAGTATTTATCTGTTACCACTTTAATAACATCTGTAACATGTAACAAAAGCCTGCTTAAAAACTGTCAGCAGAATACTACTTATAAGATTACCTCAACAAAACCTAATAGATACCATTATATTATCTAAAAAAAAACTATACAGAGTTAAAGTAATACTGATACAATTATTCCTATATATATATATTTCTATTTGCATAACTTTTCACAATATGCACAAGTACTATACTGGTTCTAGGCATAAATACTATGGTATGATATTTCAATTTTAAGCAGTGTGCACAAATACTCAGATCTTAGGCCAACATGTCAATTTGCACTACTTAACTAACCATTTTTTAGATATTCTGCTAGTATGGAAAAATTTGATATATAAATTTCTATATATCAGAACTGTAATGAGCCTGAGCACAGTTTGAATTTAAAAAATGCTATTTTAATTGAAAGAAAAAGTAATTTACTCAGGCAAAAATGTATAGAAACTGTACTGATTGTGAAATTATCCACAGTAAATTTACATCCAGGTTCTTAGATTATTTCCCCTTTCTTGGCAGATCTATTATAGTTTCTTAATATGGGATACTTAAAAACAAAATCAAAACAAATCAAAAGTGTAGGGAAACTGAATGAAATCAGTTAGAATATGAAATGAAAAAAACATATTTTAAACTTCAAAATTTTAACTTTAGCATTCCCACATGTTCAACACTTCCCTCAGTGCATAATTATAACATTTATATTTCCCCCTCACCCTTACACATATAATTCCATCAATGAAAATATTACTTTAGTCCAATGAAGTCCTTCTAGAGGACAGGACTTAATACACATAATTTTCCACTTTGTCATTCAATTGCCTGACTCTGTGAGCATGTATATAATTTTTAAATAAATAAATTATATTAACATAATTGGCCTGCAGCCATTTTTTAATTATTTTTTTTATTTTATTTTAGCCATCTTTCAATTCACAAGGCATCACTCTCAGCATATTGTTACTAATTGTCATGATCCATCATAGCTGTGGAGTTCTTTCAGATTTTCAATGCTAGTATTTTGCATAAGGTTATCTGGGAATGTCATAAGTTGTCCTGTAGATAGTTGCCCTAAAATGAGTTTTTAAGTAATTTCTTCTGGATGACATAAGCAAGCTTTGTTCTTTTATAAATGATTTCACCATTTTACATAATATAATACTGGACAAAAAAAAATAGAAAAACCATCTGCTGCTCAGACAAATCATACTGTACTGCATTGAAACTGAACTTAAAATTGCCCTAGTCTATCAGGCTTTTTATATCTGTGCAAAACATTTATGATCAAGGTAAATATTATATTAATATTATATTCATACTGTATATAGCAGATTAAAGTTCAAAACACTATATTAATAAATAGTATCATGTTTAAAGAAAACTTACATGATGAGAAACAGAAAATACCCACTTTATTTTTTATATCTTCTGAGATGTTTCCAATATTTTTTCTTGCACGGATGTGTTGAGCTAGTCTCCTATTGTAGAAATTAACCACCAACATGTTTGGAGTGAACTGGGTTTGATACCTTATTCCATTTCAGATATCTTCTAGTGGAACATCTCACCATGCTTACCACTTGCAGCACCCAGATCATTGGGGAAAGGAAATCAATATGAGAATACAAGAATCACATTTTAAAAGACTTCATCTAGCATCCTATTCCTTGATATATTGTTATTACATTGTTTATCAAATCAAATGTTCACATCCATAAGACCCAAGATAGCTCTGTACAACAAACACAAATGAATTCCATGCTACCAACTCAAACCTATACTAAAATACTCTTAATATTTAGCTTGCATGTATCTCAAAAATGTAAGTGCATATTCAGAATCAGTGTACATAATGTACTTTAGTGTAGTAGAGTTTTTTTGTTGCCCATTGTAATTAATAAAAACAATGACTTCTTAAGCATGTGTATATCATGAAATAATGACAGGCTAGAACAATTCTGAGTATTAATTCAAAGTCAGTATATTTGATTTAGTCTCAATTATGAGTAAAATCTTTGTTAACCTGAACATCACCCTATTTTCACCATTAGCATTTTGTCCTTTATTATCTACTATGCCTCTAAGATTTTGTAGTTTATGCCTTAAATTGATTCTACTTACAACTTAACACAAATATTTTATCTTTCTCCAGTTTAAAGCTTTCATATTCTGCACAGGTAGCAAAAATCACAAAATGCTACTGTATATATATATATATATATATATATATATAGTATCCAAAGTGAGCACTATAACTTCATATAAGAAATAGTTACTTTTATAAAATAGGTAAGATTAAAATATCAAAACAATTTTGGACACGTACAAGTAATATCTTTTCACCAATAAAAATAAGAAAACTAAACTGAAAGAAATCATTTCTGTAACCAATAGCAAACTATAAATAAGAATTAGGAACTTTGTTAGACAGTAGGTAATTACACAACATGACTGCGCTACACCATCTTTTATTATACACAATATAATATTTTATGTTTGAATACAGGATTGGAGTAACCATTAAGAAAATAAACACATGCTTAGAACACCAAATAGAACAGTCTATTACAGGCTGTTTTTCTTCTAAAGCTATTATACCTCATAGTAATCAGGTTATATTTGTGATAAAACCTAATAGGTTAGTATAAAATCAATATTCTAAAGAATTGGTGAAAAATATTTATTTTATTTTGTTCATTAACTAGCTAACTTTTTTGTGGGTGGTTCCATGGAAAAGCATGTGAAAAGGCTTGATTGTTTTTAATGATTACTGGAATTAAATGTGGAAAAAGAACAAATTCCAAAACTTACTTCGTTTTAAGAAATTATGCAAATAAGTTTTAAGGAATTGAACCTGAAATCAACTGACAGTAACTTAGTATAACTGGGTACAACTTTGCACCCACCAGCTAGACTCACCAAGTTGGGTAAAAATGATGACAAGTAATTACTTCCTTGTCTCAAATTAAAATTTCTAAAACCTTTGTGAATAAATTGTTAGCATAAAAATTTATCCATTAGATTGGCATTACTTCTTAGGCAGAACAATTTTGGAGCAACAGGTTGCCCAAAACCTCAGCCAAAGCCACTCAATACTCCATGTAGTTTAACATATTGACTGGCAACCATGAAATAACTTGTGGTCGGCAGTTTTTATTATGACACCCAACCACAAGTTATATTGTTTCTGTGATCTTGCCATCAAGGCTACAACCATGAGTTTTTTGTTTTAACACAAATAACTTGTGCCTGGCTTCTAAGTCAGGAATAAAAAAATTTATTGATAAGTAAAAACAAATTTTTATGGAAAGGATTTATTGAAAATATAACACATAAATGAAGCATTCAAAAAGTGTTCAATATGCAAATTAGGTGCTTGAGGGGTGTTTTTTAAACAATCAAAAATGCAGAAAGGTGGTTTGTCTTCACAAATGGCACAAAAATACCATATTTCTCAACATACTTTGCTTTTTGCATAAACTTTGCAAGGTCTGATTGGACATTATTTTTCTTCTCACTTGAGGGTATAACATTTAAATAATGCTGTTTTCCACCACCCATTCTTAGGGGTTTTGTGTTATTTGGTAGTTGATCACCAAGCAAACATTTAAAAAAATTATACTTTTATATACTTTTAATGTAAATACAATGTTAAGACTTCAGTTAAAGCTTTAAATGAACTAATAAAAACTTTATTGCCTAAGTTGGCTATTATAAAGTTGACATTTGAAGTTTTCTAACTGACCTCTGGCAGTCAACATGTTAGATATATTCACCAGTGGTCTTATAGGAAGAATAGTGGGAAGACAGCAGGCCATGTGCTTTCTGGAGCAAAGGTAACTCTTAGAAAGATGTAAATTAATGGTCAAATCATACCAATATATCATTGAGGATAAACCATCAGGCTGAATTCCATATACAGAGTTGTGAAATGAACTTTAGATAGTTCCATCTAGAAGAATTATGGCAGATACAAGAAAGACGTCAGAAGATCATATGTCAGCAGCAGCTATAAAAAAGATCACCTGATTATTAACCAACCTTCAAAATGTAGAACAAGCAAACAGACCTATACAACTGTTGTTCAGTTATTATCATAGTTGTGAACAAATTATTCAAAATTCAGACAACTGCATACTACAGCCAAGCATTAAAACTGATGCTAGTTTGAAACTCCTATGTAGTCAACAGCTAAAATTATGTTTTGTTAAAATATTGTTAAGGTATTCTGGTGTTCTTAATCATTATTCCAAGACGTCAATCAATCTTGAGAGTCTGTTTAGTTTTGTGGGACATTTGTGGCATTTCATCTCTAAACTTGAAACTTCATCAGGCATTACTAAATACAAGGTAGGTGAAGAAGTTTCCTATCCAGCATGTTGCTGAACCAGTAAAATTTTATAATTCAGAAAAAAAGCAAAAACACTGTGGTATTTATAGATATTTGTATTACTATTATTTTTGTAATTTTTACATGCTCAAATAGATTAGTAATTTTAGCTTGAAATTAAAACTCAGATACCAAAATAAGTGTGCTAACATATTGTTGTGAATATGGATTATCTCCTCTTAAAAAATCCAAGCTATAAAAGCTGTATACTTCCGCTGTCAAGTCAGATGAATAGTAGTATTCTTAATTGAATAAACGATTACTAGACAGAATCTCTTGTCCTGTTTTCATTATTTTTTATTCAATTAAGAATGGAACAATTTATGCGACCTGAGCGACTTACCACAGATCCAGAAAGCGATTCAGCCGACAAGTGCTGGAAACATTGGCGGGAGACATTTACAAATTTCATCGAGGTTCTACATTCAGAAAGACCGGGACGTCCCATCAATAAGCGTGCGCTCCTAACCAACTACCTGTCTCACACAGTCAATGAAATTATCTCAGATTGTGTTACCTACGAAGAAGCAATCGATGTACTGAACGCTACATACATAAAGCCCCAAAATGAGATATTTTCTAGACACCTACTTGCGACTCGCCAACAAGAATCAGGCGAGACATTGGACCATTTCCTTAAGAGCCTTTGGACACTGAGCAAAGATTGCAACTTCTGCCCAATGACGGCATTAGAGGCCCAAGAGCAAATACATTTTGACGCCTTCATTAACGGTTTATTTAATACTCAGATAAGACAACGTCTTCTTGAGAATAAGACCCTTACACTTAGAACAGCTTACGAGCAAGCCTATATCTTCAAAAGTGCTATACAGCAGTCTAGTTCTTATTTACAGCCAGACACCGTGGGCGCCAAGTGTTAAACCCACCTGTTCTTACTGTCCCCCTCATGACGATAGTCCGACGAAGCTTCAAGAACAATCGGTCACTGCCGCTTTAAAAAAGGACACTTGCTATTTTTTGGCTTATCTAAACACCCCATGAGTCTCATGCCCCTGCCAGAGATACTCGTTGTCATAAATGTGGAAAACTTGGTCATTTTTCAAAGGTATGCAAGTCTTCTAAAACTCTATACAAATCCACTCGTCAAAATACTTCTGCAACTTTAGCCACCTCCCCGACTGCCTTTCAAAAACTATTGTAAAAGTGAAAATTAACGGGAGGTCTACAAATGCCCTGCTCGATAACAGGAACTCAGGAAATTTTATCAAAGAAAGCTTGGTAAAAACCAACAAATTGTATTTTGTACCCTCCCCCAGCAGAGTAACAATGGCAAATGCGTCATTGTCTGCGCAAGTAAGTGGTTATTGTTTGGTGGACTTACTATTTAATGACGTCTCCTATAAAACCACTAAATTATCCGTAATGAAAAACCTTTGTTGCGAAATAATACTGGGACACGATTTTTGCAGCAACACTCACAGGTTGAAATTCCATTTGGCGGTTCAATGCCCGCATTGAAAATTTGTAGATTGGTGACAGCAAAAATCCAGTACCCGTCACTTTTCGAAAACCTAACTGAAAACTGCAAACCCATAGCAGTGAGAAGCAGACGTTTTTCTTATAATAATTAAAAATTCATTGACTCTGAGATAAAAAAGACTACTTGAGGAGGGTATAATTGAGCCCTAGCAAATCACCCTGGAGGGCTCAGGTAGTTATAACCACTTCTAGCAACTATAAAAGAGAATGGTTACAGATTACCCCAAACCATAAATAGATTTACTCTTTTGGACGCCTTCCCACTACCCAGGATAGATGAAATGATAGGCGAAATAGCCAAATATCGTATGTTTAGCACTCTGGACTTGAAAAGCGCATAACATCAGATCGCCATTAGACCTAGAGACAAGCCATACACTGCTTTCGAGGCGAACGGTCGACTATATCAATTTCGCAGGATTCCTTTTGGCATTACGAATGGGGTAGCCAGCTTCCAAAGGATAGTCAACCAAATCATCATGGATGAGAAACTGGAAGGCACATTTACGTACATCGACAATGTCACAGTATGTGGCCATAATAGAAAGGAACACGACGAAAATCTCAGACGGTTCATGTCCGCCATTCGATAAATACAACCTTACCCTAAACGACGACAAATGCTCGTTTGGACTGGACAAAATAAACCTACTGGGGTATACCATAAGCAAAGGTTTTATAGCACCGGACGCAGATCGATTGAAACCTTTACTCCAGATGCCTGTCCCTCACAACCAGCCTTCCCTTCGACGTGCTATGGGCATGTTTGCTCATTACTCTCAATGGATTGCTTCGTTCTCAGAAAAGATACATCCATTGACACAAGTAGAGGCGTTTCCTCTGTCCCATCAAGCCGTTGAGGCATTCGAGGGACTGAAAAAGGATATTGCGAAATCTGCAATTACAACAATAGACCAAAATATTCCTCCGGATGTTGAAACGGATGCGTCAGACTGTGCTATTGCCGCTTCTTTGAAACAAGCTGATCGTCCTGTAGCCTTCTTTTCAAGGACCCTCTCACAGGCTCTCGACCCGGTACTGTGTTTCTGAGACGACATGCACGTTACACCAAGAACGATCCCTTGGTGGATGAGGTAGAGCTTATAGAGGCGAACCCTCAGTACGTGCTAGTATGACATGCAAATGGTAGAGAGTCTAATGTGTCTCTCAGGGACCTAGCACCGGCCGGAGACGTACCCGAACCATGGATAGCCCCTGAGGACAGACCAACTACCCCTGACACTGAAGCCCCTCCGGAAGATCATGGCACTGAAATTGTTCCTGACACGCCATCTGATGACACTGTCTCCGTTGAGGCCCCATCAGACACTTCGGATGCGCCAACACCTGAAACCCTGACAGATGAAGGGCTAGCACCAAATAAATGTGTTTATCCAGAGACTGACTCTGACGCGGAACAGCCTGCTCCTCTGAGAAGGAAACATTTCGGAGCAATGTATTTTAGAGCCCACAGACAGGCTCGCACTGAAGAGCCTCCCTGTTCAAGTACTCCGACCACGAATCATGGATTGCCGAGACGGCCACTGCGAGCTCGTAGGGAGCCTGGACATTTAAGGGACTTTCTTCCTTATCAGTGAGAAATTTGGTGGGGGAGAATGTTGTGAATATGGATTATCTCCTCTTAGATAATCCAAGCTATAAAATTTAAATTAAGTGAATCAATTGAAAATAGTAATCTATCAATAAGCATATTTTCTCCCAGTTGTTCTTTTAAACAGTACTGAATTATTTTATAAGCATATCAATACAAAAATACCAGTTTGTTGCTTGCAAATAAAAAACATGTAATTATTATCTTTATTCAAGTTCTAAGACAGAATATTTATAACACCTTTCAGTGGCATACTATATTCAGTAATACAAAAATTCAGCATCACAAGGACATTTATGTTAATATTCATTAAAAGAACTAATTCAAAATTATTAAATACTCATTTTCACATTTTTTTATTGTCATATTACTCAATATCAGTTTCTAAATCTTTTACGGCTACACAATGCCAGATGAAATTGTAATACAATTAAGATTCTTAATTTTGAATATTAAATTCAAATTCTAAAAACAAAAATATATTTAATATATAAAAATTTTGACAGTAACTAAGAAGCACTGAACATACTTTCAATCTCAATTATTTTATGAAATATATTGACATATCCTAAGGATAAATGCTCAAATTAATTAAGAATTATTCCTTTAAAAAGGTTCAGTTTCAAAAGTAGTTTCCATAAATGGAAAAATATTTATAAATATTGTATAAAAGAAAAAAGTGCATTATAACTGAAGTTAAATGGCACAAGATGAAGTGACCCTGTATTTTGACATTGTCATAAGGAAAGAAATAAATTAACTCAATAGAAAATAAGTAGAAATCAATATTTGAACTTGTACATAAAGCTCAATCAATAAAGTTTTCTTTTAGTATTTAAATACAACAGAAAGATAAAGTAAGGTAAGATCCTGAAAGATTAAATGAATAATAAATGAAATTTTTATTGTAAATGCTCAAAAAAATAAAAACTAGCATAAAAAATCAAGAAAGTTAAAAACAGCTATTGAAATATGAAAGGTGAACAAGCAACTGATGAAATATTTTGTCTGATCTTATATTATTAAAACAAAGGGTAGTGCTGGATAGCTTTATCACCCAAACTATTAAGCATAAAGCAAACTAATTAAATAGAGAAAACAATTCACAATTTTCACTAAAGAATAAAATAATTAAAATAATTATAAAAGATTATAATGACAAGACTTTTAAAGGGCATGTAATTTAACATTATTAAAAAAGAAAACAATTAACAATGAATGGCATTTAGTACAATAGCATGCAAATAAACCCGACCAGCACAACTAGTGGAAAGAAGTAAAAACATTTTAAGATTTTCAAAAGCAGCATACAATGGATCAGAATCAAAAGAGTTTGTAATAATGCCAAAAATAATAAAGAAAAATTTAATCTTAAAATTGAATTTAGTTATTAATATTTCTATGTTAGTTTATTTTCATTAAAAGAATTGATAAAAGGTAAGTTAATGAATAAAGTAGTGAAGGCATCCAAAAACAATATCTATAATGAAAATATTAAAAATAGAATGTTAGCTGAAAAAAAAATAAACTAGAAAAAAATAAACCATATTCTTTGTATCATTAAAAGGTCACATTAGTCATTTGAAAAAAAAAAAAAAAAAAAAAAAAAAAATCAACTTTTATTGTAACATTCATTTATATTTGGCTAAGAAAGAAATTTTGTTTTCTTTGAGGTTTACTATAGCATTTTTGTCTTTTTTCAACAACTTCAATAGTCTACTGTTAGCAAAACATAAAAATGTTTTTTTTTATCATTGATTTAAACAAATATTTAATAGAGAAGACATTTTTTGCTGATAATCTAACTAGAGCTGTTAAACTAATGGTTAGCAATGTTAGGAAATCAAATCAATGTACTGAGTTTAAATTCTGATTGAGATAGTTTATGTTCACTTCAGACTATGACTCTTGGAAAAGGCATGAATCTATCTCTTCACCATCCAACTATGGGTTAAATAGCAGGGTAGACTGGGCTCTCTCAGCTTGGTTGGTAAGAAAAGGGCAATTCTGAGTAAAAGTAACAAGAAACTACTCCATTATTTTCCCCACAAACAATCATAGCAATACAGTTTATAGTTATTAAAGGAAAAGAGGAACTGTGATCATTATTTACATTTGAACTATTGTCCTCATTTTGTTGCTATTGTTATCACAATGTTTCAGCCATTAGACCTTCCAACTTTCATCAGGTGTATATTAATCCAGGTAACCTACAGACAATTTCAAACTGAACCCTTTATTTAATCTATGGGGGTAGACCGTTTTCATTTTGCTGCACATGACATTATCTTATTTTTAGTACTGCTCGGTTATTGCACCTCCTGTTTCCACTGAGTCCAAGGGATTGAATGAAAATAGACTACCCATGTAGATTAAATAAAGGGTTCAATTCAGAATTCCCTGTAGGTTATCCGGATAGATATATACCTGATGAAGGCCAGTGGGCACGATGACCAAAATGTGATAACAAAAACAAAGATGAGGACAATAGCCAGAATGTAAATAGTATAAATAATACACCAAATTAGTTTATTACTTTTGTGTATATTTAAATTGATAAAGCACCAAAAAATAAAAGTATTAAGCTTTAAAGAAGAAAATCATTTACTCTAATCAAAGTATCTCACTTTCTCTCATATATAGAAGGTTAAACTATACCAAATAGATTTTATTCCAGAGTCCTAATTAGAAAATTTATAAACAGAAACTTTTCTATTCATTTTTATTTATTTTGAGGAAAAACATGTTGTATAACCACTGCATTAGAATTTTGTATTTTAATGAAAATCTTTGTAGATTTTTATCTATTTCTTTCTTTTTACAAATGGATTTATCTAAAATTATAAGTACAATGGTCTAGAATTTTAAATGATCAATGATGACAGTTTAGAGAAATGTGTCCATTGAAATCCTCTAAATGACAACTTGGAAAGATTTAGTTTTGATGTAAACATGTATAATCAGTCTAAAGTGTTATATAATTATTTTAATTGAGGATAATATGCAAAATGTTCTGAGTACAATGTGAATAAATATCATATTAACAATTGTAAGTATCATTTCTAAATTGTTAATCAATACAGACAATATATGCCTTTTTGTGAAAAGTATCTGATAACAAATGTACATAATTTAGGATATAAAATTGAAGATGAGAATTACTTCCAAGGATCCTATTGATTTTGTTGTTTTTATGATCATATAAGGTCTGGTCTCTTGTACAAAGCAGAACAGTGTTTTTTGTCAGCACAAATGTCACCTATGTTAGATGGTTCCCAGTCTATCCACCAACATTTTTATATTAAATATAGTGGGAGTGGAAATAGAAAAGATGTGTTAAACGTGTAGAATTGTCAAATTGGAAATAAGAAATAAAAGTGAGAAAGAGATATTGATTGTTCCATGAACAAAAAGAAAGATAGAAATTTAATGAAGGAGCTAAGAAAAGAAGAAAAAAGAATGAGTAATGAATGTGGTTAAATGATAATTATGATCATATCTAAAAGGTAAATACATTTTTATATATGTGTGCACATATACACTTCACACAATGACTTTATACAAACTTGTTTCATAAAGGAAAGATAAAAAAAATGAGTGAGAAAAGAAAAACTACAATAAAAATAGAGGAAAGAAAGAGGAGCAATTAGTAAGTGTAGAAAGAGAAGAATACAGAGAGGAAGTGAAAGAGAGGAAGAAGAGATGCATTTTTTAATATGTGTATAAATATCTACCAACATGTGCTATTGCAAATGCATACCCCTTTAAATAAATATGTACCCATTAACCTAACTTTAAGATAAATATTCAGTCATATTATTTTCTTTCTATGACTTAAAACAAATCAAAAACATTCTCAGATATACATAGAATTGTGCTAAACACAAAGAATAAAAAATGCTAGAATACAAAGGTTTGTGGCACAATCTTAAATCATCAGCAGTGAAAAAATATCAGAGTATATACAGATGTGAAATACAATCTTAAAATAACAGTAATAAAAAAATAAGATTGCTATATAAAAGTGAGCAAATTCATTGCTACTCTGTAATATTTATCATCAGACAGTAAAGCTGGCATTACATAACAAAATTATTTTTTTTTACATTTAATAGATACAATATGTGCATCGACATTAATATGACACAATAATGTATTAATGTAAATTGCATGTGAATTCCTGCAGTGATAAGCTTTTAATGCACACTCTTTAACAATCTATCATAACTTTTTCAAGTTAACTATTAGCTGAATAAAATTTCCTAATGTTAATTGACGAATTAAAACAATGTTTTATATTTTATTATATATTAAGGAATCATACAATGAAAAAACTGACTAATAGTATCATGAATCTATAGTTAACTAATGAACAAAAGTTATACTTTACTCATATCCAAAAATACTTAACAGAATTTTTAAGATGAGGAATTGCTATTATCATCATTATTTGGCTCGTTATATGTTTCGACCTTATTCAAATGTCTGTTGTATTTGTATCTAGTTTCCTATCAGTCTGAGTTTAATCCCTGGGTTGGGTAGGAAAATCATATGGAATTCAATGGAATAAAAAAAGAAATACAAAGGTAAAATAGACTGGATATTATTAACTGATACAAGATATTCTCCAAGCATGGAAAGCAGAATGAGAATAATCTACCCCTGCAAATTGAATAAAGAGTCAAGTCCAAAATTTCAAGATTACCAAGTACACAGTACAACAGTCAGTTGAAGAAGGCTAGAATGTACAATGGCTGAAATATTATGAATATAACAGCCAAGATGAGCATACTGGTCTAAACAGAAAGGTATTTAATAATGAAAAAACCTCAAAACTTCCAACATAAATTACCGAAGTGGTACAAACTCAATATAATACACCAATAGAGATGATTGGAAAATTCTGTCAAAAGCCAACATGAATATTCAACTATATTACATCCTTCTGTAGATGTAGAAAGCTGAGGCTTATTCCACCTGGTTTAACTAATTGAACATAGGTGAATTCCAGAAGGCACAAATGATAGCAAGAAAGAGCAGGGCATGCCCTGGTTAGAGAAAGAATCTATTATAACTTCTGGATGAAATATCAGTTTCAAAGTGAGTTCTCTAATCAGATTGAACTGTAAAATGGTGAAGGTACTCCTCCACTTATTGACACTTAAAGCAGTCAATGAAGTAAGAGAGAAGTTATGAAAAGCCTTATTTTGTGATATGATGCTGAGAGAAACCTAAAGAAAATTGTGAATCTGAATTGAAAGTGGAATAAATTGAGGTTAATTTATAAATTGGCTAATTTGTTATAATAAATAAATAAAATCAGTCAGGGATATACTAAAGGCCATGACAAGATCTGAACAAGCTGTTAACCATTCACAACATAGTAAATCCCCAACCTCATCCACTTATATATTCACTCTTGCCTAAATGGCTTGACATGACAAATAAAACCTGGATAAGTTTGACCTTGTCACTAGGAGTTATCCAAGGGCCAAAATCATGTTTAGTTCAATACTATTTCTTCAAAAAGCTTTAATTCCTTATGCAAATCTTAGCTACAAAATTTTACAAACAAAATCCCTTTGCTATCAAGAAATAGGCATCTAATTTACAAACAAAGAATATACTCAAGCCAGCAAAATTCTCAGTAATTTCACTTAATACATAATCTTGTGGTATCTATCAAAACATGTGCAAAGGTGAAAAAGTGAATTCAATCAATTTGAGCCCAATGGGATAGTTAATAGAAAAAACTTGTGTCTGATAATAATCTTATCATTTGTAGTCACATAATCAATTTGTGAATGAACACTGTTGCTGTATATCAAAGAGAGAATTGTAATAAACATGTAGAGTGCTTGAGTGACAGTTGCAAACTGTCCACCCACCACAGGTTTCCCACTAGCCTTGTTTATATTTACGGTGTGTCACATCTTGCAAGTGGTCAGGTTAGTCCCCTTCATGAATGGGTTACCAATGTTGTCCTTATGGACATCCTTCCATTTGATACAGCCATCTGTTTTACTCTACATGCCCCCACCCCACTCATGGAACCACAAAGTGTTTGGGTTGTGGTCCATTGCAGGAATGCCCTTGAGTACTCGTGCAACATACCCTGCATCTGTGGGGATAGAGTTTGAGGTGGTCGTGATGTTCTCATACTGCAACGTGGGCCCTGGTTTGGTGGTGGTTGATTCGTTTGGTGTTGGCTTTCATCAACCTCATATGGGGATTTCCATCCTTTCTGAGTCATCTGTGTACTATTTCCATTTCTTCTGGTGCAGTAACTGGGGGTTCGGGCTGGTTGTGCGTAGGTTGCAGTTCTGCATACTGATCTGCACCAACAGATGTGGCCCATTCATTGGGTTGTTGATGTCAGGGTCCAGGCCCTGTTGGTTCATCTGATGTATCCAATATCTCAGGAACAGCCTCTTGTGTGGGGTGGTACAAGGTGTCAACAACTAGGTTTATCTTACAGAGGAAGCAACAGTTGCGCCGGGTCACCCGGTTGTTCCTGTCAATGCATACATGGTATTGCCTTGCACCTCCACAACTCTCTCAGTTTTCACCCATTGATGTGGGTATGGACCAGCTTGGTTATGCATCTGAACTGATCATCCAATCTCTAGTTTCTGAAGTGGGCAACTGTGTGCATCATAACACTTTTTATTCTTCATATTCCTTTTGGCCATCACTGTCTCCCTATACTGGCTGATGTCGCCCCATCATTTATGAATTCAGTATTTGTCCTGGGTGGCTAGGAGATGGTCCTGCATCACATGACTGTACAATATCATTGCTGGAGACATGTCTAAGCCTTGTATGGGGGTATTACGGTGTGTTAATAGGGATTTGGCCGTGGTCATGGCATAGGTGGCCATAGCTGTCAGTGCTATCTGCCAATATTTGCTTGGCCATTTGGGGGATAGTACACTGATGATATACACTTTTTTTTTATTCCCCAATTATATATAATATATATTCCTGAGAATCGAATGGTAATCCTCCATAAGATGATATTTCTTCTGGGGCACTGTATATGCAGAACCAATTCTGTAGGATGTCACATGATGTTCTGGCCTTCCCAGGTGACATAAGGGCAACTTTTATCCATTCCGTGTACCTTTCTGCATATAACATAATTTTTCCCTTGCAAGTCAAAGAAATCTGTCACTGTCTTTTTGAATGGGAAATCTGGATTCAACAGTGGCATCAAGGGTTGCCTAGGATGTGATAGGGCCATTACATTGCATGTTTTACATTCGGATACTCACATCTAGCCCTGGCCAAAATAATCCTTATCTGGTGTTTGCCAGCATGCCATTAATGTCTTGATGTGCAGAATGGAGTGACTCAGGTACTTCTCCCCATAATTTTTTGGGTATGAGTATCTTGTTGTCCATTATTGTCACTCTTTCCAGGCAGTATAATGCTTCTCTCATCAGCCAAAATTGGCAGATTATCTCTGGTAGTTCATACCAAGACTAGAGGGAATCCCTTCCATAGATGTTCCACCAGGGACCGACATTCCTCATTCATAGCTGCTATCTCACATAACTGGCCTTAACTTTGAATCTTGTTTGTAGGTGGAATTAAATAATGCTTTTTCATCTGTGCTGAATCTGTACTTGTTGTACCATCTTGTCTTGGTACTACAGGGTACCTTGATGTACAATCCAGTGTAGCATTGAGTTTGATGGGGAAAGTGTTTTATATGAAACTCGTACATTAATGAGCGTTCCTTGAGGTTGGATAGTCATGGGTTTTTTATTTCTTCCAGAGCCTTCCTTGTCCAAGAAAATTTTTATTAGTGGTTTGTGGTCCACCATCACTAGTAGCTCTGTACATGAACATTTGACACAACTCTAATCCATATTCTAGTGCCAGTGCCCGCCCCTCCACTGGTGCATAGCATGACTCACCATCACTGGTGAATTGGGATCTGGCTAGAATTAGCTTCCAGTGGTCTTCACTACAAATCGGTCCCACTTTGATGGCACAGTTACAGTGCTTCTGGAACAGAAAGTAACATAACCCTGTTCTGCTAATGTCTGTTGACAGACACGGCTTATTGACTTCAAATGGCTTCACACTGTTCTCGATTTCTCATGCAATCTTTTGTTTTAATTCGTTGAATATTTGGTCAAGTACATTCTACCAGTAAAATGTCTGGTCCTTTGTTCATAGCAATTCCTGGAAAGGGGCCATTATCTCAGCTTGGAAGAATGTATATGAGACTTGGTTCACAAGTCCAAACCAGGATCTGATGTTGGTGATGTTTTTGGGTGTAGAGAACTGCAGTTTGCTTCCATCATCATCTTAATGGGTTTTATTCCATCCTCCATTACACAGAACCTGGTGAAATCCATCTCCATTTCTGCAAAGAGAAATTTCTCTGGGTTGAAGATAATGCTGTTGTTGCCACAGTTATAGTCCATTGTGTGCCAAAATGATGCTTCTATGGAGTCATCCCAGAGCATGCTATTGTCAATACATCATTTTTTTTTAGGCCATATCAATGGTTATATCATTGAATTGACAAGTATATGCATCTCCTGATGCATGGAATCCCTGTGGGGCTTGAAGGTATTGATATTTGCCCCATTCAGTGATAAACATAGTTGCATCACGTGCAGCTGGGGTGAAGGGAAGGCTATGGTACCTATTCTATGCATCCAGGATAGTTTTCCTGATGTGCAGGCACCATCGAGGCTTGATTAAACAGAGATGGAATATGCTGGGTCTCCTACATGGTAGCAACAGTGAGCTTCTGCAAGTCTACCATACACCGGGGCAAGCCATACTTTTTTGGTGCAACCACCATCCTAGAGAACCAAGTTGTGGGCATATCCACCAGCACCAATTCAATTATGCCCAGTGCAACATCCTGTTTAACACTTCTTTTCCAATGATGTGGAACCAGGATTGGGGTGTGGATCACTGTTGGTGTTGTCCCCAGAATGAAGGGGATTTTCCCTTTATAGTCTGTAGTGGTTGGTGTGAACATATGTTGAATGTGCTAGATCCAAAATGCGCCAGCATCCATTGCTCCAATTTAGGTCTACTGCACTCCATAGAGGTAATTGGGATGTTTGCTGGCTTAGGTGGGATGGTCACTCTTTGAGGGCATCCACACAAGATTTTCCATTGTCACTGCTTGCTACATTCTGCTGTGATGTTGGGGTTGGAAAGTTGTGAGGCAATAGACCTATAAGGCTGGTTTGGATAGGTAAAACTCAGATGTGTTCTCCAGCATATATATATTTTGGTGTGTTTGTTGTGAAGCAACTCTGTACAAATATTATGCTTTTATGTGTAGCTGGTCCTCCATAATGCCCTGTATTCAATGACTAGTCTGCACTAGGTATTTGTCTGGGCATCCAAGAACTTTCTGTATTTCTGGTTCACTGGAGCATGTCTGTGTCCCAGTGTCAGCTACTGCAGCGATTTGGTGGGTGTGAAAGCTAGTCAGTCCCATGGAGGTGTATCCAAATTCAGCATGGGCTTCTGGAATCATGGTTACTTCTATCGTCAAGGATAGTGGTGAATCTGGACGCCCCCACCCTCGGAACTTGCTTCCATTCCAAATGAGGTGAGGCATGGCCTTCGGTTGCACCTGGTTGACTTTACCCTCAGTTTACTTTGTCCAGATTGGTGGGCCATCCTGTTGGGATCCTCCATGTGCCGTTTGGTGGTGAGAACATGAGATTCCTGTTTAGTCATCGATCTGTTGGCAGACCCCGTTTTGGATCTCTGGCAAACCTTCTCCATGTGCCCAATTAATCCACAATTAATACATGCCAACTTGACCACCAGGCAGCCCTTCTGATCCATTAGGATGTGAAGTCCTTTCACACACTCTGGCATACTGTGGGATCAGAGAGTTCTTGACTTTCTGGAACTGTCACCCGCAGTCTGACCTTTGCACATTGGATAACATAACAGGGTGTATAGTGCTGTGGATATAAGGGGTCGACTTGTCCGTTGTTTCTAGGCTGACTAAAATGTCCAATTTCTGCCTTAGAATGGTGAGGGAAGTGGTCTCTTCCAATATTTTGCTCTGGTGTTCAACATTAGCAAGTCCTGCTACCATATCACTGGAGTAATTCACTTACCAACCACAGTCTGTTGTGTTTGGGCAAATAACTATCAACTAACAAAATTTAGCCTGTGCTTGTAACTGAGCTAAAAAAAAAAAAAAAAAAAGTGTGACTGACTCCCCTTCTTTCTATCTCATAGAGTGAAAGTTCTGCCTTTGCACTTCTTTGTGCAACCTCCTGACAGCAATGAGCCATATTTGCTGTAACAGCTGTTCTTTTGTGGCAGAGTTGAATGACTCAACACCCACTAGGTCAAATAGCAGTTTTCTGACATGAGACATGTTTGGCTGGCCAAGAAGTCCTTCCTTTTGTAATGCAATGTTTTCCTTCTGTAGTTCAACAAATTGTTGCATAAGCTTCAAATATTGTTGGTCCATAGCTGGTTTCATCTCCATGTTTCAAAGTCATCAATTTGAACATTGGTATTTTTTGCAGTTCTAAAAAAAATTTGATATTGATGATGCGATGTAGAGTGCTTGAGTGATGGTTGTAATCTGTCCACCTCTCCCAGGCTTCCCACTAGCCTTGTTTATATTTGCATTGTTCACCCATATGCTATGTCTTGCATGTGGCTGGGTTAGTCTATTTCATGAATGGGTTACCAATGTGGGGAAAATTGTGAAAATGGCCTACCTCGGAAACGCGTTCGAATCTGCGCAGTATGTAAACACTGGTCCTTCCAACTGTAAAAAAGAAAACCAAAATGGCGGCGCCGCATTTTATGCCGAGTAGTCTCGGTCAGTTAACGGAAATCCGTTGCCTTGTGATTCGTGATGCAAATCGTGGTCGGTCCGCAGCTGTATAAAGCAGGCTCGTTTCTGCTGTTTCAAAAGAAAGGCTTTCGCCTCGTGAGAAGGTTGGACGTGCGACCCGGTTTTCTTTGTGCCTACCTGCTATCACCAGTTGAATTGTTGAGTTACACACTTCAAGCTATTTCGCAATGGACAAGTTCGATCTAAAGTTGATCCCAGAATTGACGGCCCCCCACGGGCCCGACTATCGCTGAATGGTTTGAAAAGGCCGAACGTGTTTGCAGGGTGTCCAAAATAAAGGAACCTGCACTAGTCATCCCACTGAGACTCACGGGAGGAGCCTACGCAGTATATCAACAACTCGGGACGATGCTGACCTAGAAGAGATCAAGGACGCCCTGTATACGGCCTTTGAATAGATCCATTCATCGCTTGGAAACAGTTCGTCGGACGACGGCTCGAGCCGGGTGATACCGTGATGTTTACCTGGCTGATTTATGGAAGCTGGCAGTACCGCTTACGGAGCAACGGACCGCATACTGGGGTGCGCCTTCCCTGGCAGGGCTTCCAGACGACACCAGTCGGCTCCGAAGCGTCTTCAAGATTGGACACACTGGGAATTGACGAATTGCTAGCCAGGGCCCGAAACATCTTGAAGGACACGGAACAGATCGCGGCAGCCGTGAGAACGCCTGAGACACCGAGGGAGAGGCCCAAAGTGCTACAAGTGCGGTGGACCCAACCATTTCTCTAGGGACTGCCGGAGCCGGCGACGTAGGAGGAGCGCAGGCGGAACTGCAGACGACTACGCTGCTATCGCTGCAAAGAGTTAGCCATGTAGCACAGGATTGCTCGAATGAGTCCGGGACAAGGTGCTGTCGCAACCCTTGCCCCCTCTCGGTCAGTAAATGCGGCATTGCCTGTTATCAACGTGTACGCTGAGGGTAAACGATGTTCGGCGCTCGCGATTACTGGATGTTCCCGATCGATCGTTAGCGCGGATCGATGCGATATGGAACAGTCAACAAATCGAGATTCGGACGATTGACGGGTGTCCCGGCCTGTTGTGGTGTCGGGACTGTGTCAGTCCTAACAGACGGAGGGAGTCATGCCAAAGTCGACGTCTTGGTGGCACGCCAAAGGCCCCTCGGTACGACCTGCTACTTGGGATTGATGCGATCCGAGCGTTAGGAGGCATGATGATCACGCCAGCCGGAAATGTGGAACTGGGTGAAAGAAGAAAGGTGTGTGCAGCCCTTGCGTTAGTGAGCCGGATTTCGGCGCCTCCTTCAATTCCGACGAGAGAGTGTGGACCGCCAGGTGGAAATGGGCCCAAAAAGACCCGCCAGTTCAGCCGCAACAAGGTCGCTGAGTACAAAGTTCCAGACAGCATCAGAGAAAAATACGAGAAAGAGCTTCAGCAGTGGATTGTGAACGGCTGGCTGATTCCATACCCCCAGGAAAGACTGGGACCCCAAAGGGTCTGATTCCCTTGATGGCAGTCGCAGGAGCAGAAACAGAAGGTGCGTCCCGTACTGGATACCGCGAATTGAACGACTTTTGTGGATGCTTTCACCGCCGATGCAGAAGTGTGCGCATAAGTTGAGAACGTGGCGGCGCAGGAGTCAATGTGTCGCTTCTGGATCTGCGAACGCATATCTTCAGATTCACATCGACGAAGCGCCAGGCCATTTCAAACGGTTATTTTCAAAGGCCAACGCTTCTGTCTTACGCGGCCAGGATTTGGGCTAAATGTAGCGCCACTCATCATGAAATCCGCTATAGACGCCATCGCATCGCAAGACCGCACAATTGAAAGTGCCACATCAGCATACGTTGATATCTTCATTAATGAAAGTTTGGCCTCTGCATCGCGTGTAAGACAACACTTTTCGGATTACGGTTTGGTGTGCAAGGATCCGGTGCGACTGAGAGATGGAGCAAGAGTTCTTGGCTTGCAGGTCTGGGAAGAAAAATGGCACCTCCGATGGAAACGAGGAAGTCAAATTCGGAAGCCCTGATGTGTTGACCCGGCGCGATTTTCGTTGTGTGGGAAACTTGTTGACACTTCCAGTGTGGGATGGTTCAGGGTGGCAGTTGCATTCGTCAAGCGCCTGGCAACCGCAGCAACCAATGGATGGGATGATAACATCAAAGATCCCTCTGTCGCATACTAGCAGAGATGTTAAGTAGAGGCGGAACTGGATCCCGCCGGAGGAGACTGGTGCATGAGTGGTGACGAGATCACACTCTGGGTGGATGCGAGTTCCGGGCGACAGGAGTGGCATTGAAGTAAACGAAAATGTCATCGAAGATGCGTGCTGGCTGCGCCCAACCAATGATGCCAGGCACATTAATTTGGCTGAACTCGATGCGGCGCTTAAAGGAGTGAATCTGGCTCTCCAGTGGAGGCGACAACGTTGCACTTGGTCACTGATTCGGCGTGTGCACCGGTGGATTTCAGACACCTTGACCGGAAGGCACGGGTGAACACAAGGGCGGCTGGTGAGATGCTGGTCAGGTGACGGCTGGGCATTTTGCGATCGTTGGTGGACGAATATGGATTGACCGTGGACGTGACACTTGTGCAGTCCTGTCAGAACCGTGCAGATCGCCTCACCAGAGTACCGCACAGGTGGCTAGAACTGCTCAAGAGAGGAGAACCGCACTGAGAGCTGTGCAGTGGCAGGGAGACGACTGGATGAGGACCAGGTTGCCAATACGCATCGTCAATGCGACATCCGGGCGTGAAACGAACCCGTACTTCGCCAGGTTAGTCGACCCGCAGGGGTGTCCAGAGAAAGCGTTAAATCCGTTGAAGGCCTGCACAACCTGTCAGTCGATCGATCCGCACCCGTTCACTGGGAAAGAGGAGAACTGAGCGTGAAGAGCAACTGGAGCAGACTGGCAATGGACATAACTCACTACAATGGTGAGAATTTTTTAACACTCATTGATTGCGGTCCTCCAGGTTCGCGGTATGGCGGCCGCGCCAGCAGACAAGACGCGAGCACCGCCATTCGACTGTTGGAGAATGTTTTCCTGGAGCGAGGCCCACCCATGGAAATACTGACGGATAACGATACTGCGTTCACCAGTAAAGATTTTAAAGAATTTGCGGACACTTGGGACGGCATCTGCGGTTTCGGCGTGCCTACTCGCCAAGTGGAAACGGCATCGGGAGCCGGAACCACAGAACCATCAAGACCATCGCAGCCAGGAAGGGCTGCACAGTTTCGAAGCGTTTACTGGTATAATGTCGCCCCAAGGATAACATTTCACCATCCACGGCGCCGCTGATGCACTGCACAAATATCATGTCCGCGTGAGGGGCATCGGCCAACCCGCTGCCTGAACTAGAAGTGACTGGAGGAGATTGAAAAAAAGGAGACATCGTTTGGGTCAAAACCCACGCGGCAAGTGTACGACAGCACGGCACTGGACGCACACGGAGGTTATCAGCCCGCAATCTGTGAGAGTTGATGGGGTGCCTCGTCACATTAAAGACTTGCGACCGTGACGCAATCACTACCGCTACCGAGCAAATGAAAGCGATTCCGAGTCTGGGAGTAGTGAGCGTTCAATCTGCCTTGAGTTAGACCTGCAGGGCAGCGATTCTGATAACAGCAGCCTCCCGGGCGGACACAGTGTTTACCGACACTCAAACCACAGACGAGAACACGACGAGGATGAAGCTTGTGTTATCCCCTTCGAGAGGGACTCGACGGCGACGATCGCCACCTCCCTGCCCTGTTTGTGATCATGAGATCAGGGGAGTGTGGGGAAAATTGTGAAAATGGCCTACCTCGAAAACGCTGTCGAATCTGCGCAGTATGTAAACACTGGTCCTTCCAACTGTAAAAAGAAAACCAAAATGGCGGCGCCCGATTTTATGCCGAGAAGTCTCGGTCAGTTAACGGAAATCTCGTTGCCTTGTGATTCGCATGCAAATCGTGGTCGGTCCGCAGCTGTATAAAGCAGGCTCGTTTCTGCTGTTTCAAAAGAAAGGCTTTCGGCTCGTGAGAAGGTTGGATGTGCGACCCGGTTTTCTTTGTGCCTACCTGCTATCACCAGTTGAATTGTTGAGTTACACACTTCAGTTCTTAAGGAAATCACTCCATAAGATAGAGTTGCCTGTCCTGCTCTACAGGACATACATGCACAGTCCCTGCCAAGAAAATATTAATTTTACCACTCCTCACCTACATTCCAAGATAGAGAATAATCCATAGGGTTACTACAATATTGATTGCCTTACAATTCTGACATTTACTCAGTTTTTCAGTGAACTTACAACCCCATATGTAAATACTGCAAAAATTGTTGGAAATTTAATGTTAAATACAGAAGTTTTACTGTTATTTTTAAATAAGTCTTCAGGACCTTTCTTTTTTCATGTGTGGTCAATTCTTGACCAGAATCCCATTAGAGGATATTTTGACTGGAGCTGAGAGATGCCATTATTTAATAAATCATAACAATATAGAGTGATTTCATCTTGACTCAAATCTCCACCTCCAGCAACCCAAGCAATGGTTGGTAACTTATATTTTGGCTGAGCAAAACATCAAAAATGCCACCAATGAGTAAGAAGACAATCTTCAACTTATCATGACCTAAAAGTTAGTCACAGGAGTGATAGGACCATAAGATCACTCCAAGACCAAATAATATCAGAAATTAAGAGAAACAGAATTCTACATGTACTAAAAAAATCATACATCTGAAATGATCAAGGTACACCAAATACAAAAACTACATTTGAAAAGTCCATGATAGGAAATACAACATTGTCCATCATCAGCCTGTGAAAATTGTTGTCAACATCAGCAAATGCCACTTAAGTACCAGTGGGGAAGTAGTGCTAAAAAATATCTAAAATTTATAACAACCATCATAGCCACAATTGAAGAGGCAGCTTTGAGGTTCTCTAAAACTCAGACTGACAATTTGAGATGTAAAGTGAGACAGGTACTTGAAAAAAATTCCCAAACATCACAAGAAAGAAAAAGAATAGCTATCAAAACCCTGCAGAGTGATACCCAAATCATCATACTGCCAGCAGAAAATGGCAATGCAATTGTGGTGATAAAAAAGTTGTAAAACTCAGAAAAATTGATAGCCAAGTTGGAAATGGAAGCTACAGCAAAGCATAAAAACCAAGAGGGCACTTTACTGATACAGAAATAGAACAAGGATTAATTCATGGTAAATAAGAACAGACAGGTGACCAAACATTAAAGTAAGAAACCATATATTATTGCCTTACCAAAATTTTCAAAGATGGTATTTCACTAATGTTCATAGTCAATTATCAAGACCTGGTCTATTACCATAGATATAATCAACCCTGTCTGTCCTATGTGAAAAACTGCCTACTTTGTGGAAACCACCAAAAATAATTTAATTCTTATCAACTGGATAGTGCACTTGGGTATTGTAAGCCTATTCACTAAAGTTCCCACACATGAGGTTCAGGTCAATCAGCCAGTTCAAGACAAATTACAATGAGGTATCTCTCTAGAGTAGCATACAAGTGTCCCTAAAGATAATCCAATGATGATGTTAAAATTTTATATGCAAGTAATATATTTCTATTTTGGTTGCAACATATACCAACAAAAAGGAAGCTTAGGTGATCATAATTATCTCCAGTAATTGTAAACAACTACATGGAATATATCAAGAAAATTAATATCACTACTAAAGCTGACCATGTGACCTAGATATGTTAACTCAATAAAACTTTCTGTATAGTTAACAATGGAAAAGGAAGCAAATAAACTGGCCTCCTTGGATGCACAAATAACTTGTAGAGAGTATAAATTTACAACATCAACATATCATAAATCAAAGCTTCAATTCCCACCATCCATACAGTATCAAGAAAAGGATTGTTCACAGCCTACAAACTCATAGATGATGACCCAGACACATACCAACATATGATCAGCATTAGAAATATTGTTCATGGTCACAACTATCCACAATCTTAATATCGGTTTTCACAAGCAGTGACAGAAGAGTTGAGGACAATAAAAATGTGCAATGTTCTGTGTACCATACATCGGAGGTTATCAAAGAACAATTCAGAGAATCTACAGTCCATAAAATATCAAGATGGTATTCAAAACAGTTTAACACTTCATAGATATTTCTCCCAAAAGCAATACCTCTCAAAAGAGAACATAACCAAATCTGTGTATCTAATTCCATGCAATTCTATCAAGAAATACAAGCTCAAGACCAACCATGCCCTATAAGTAAGGGTGTATAAGGGCTATAGTTTGAGAAGAGTTGTTGAAATCAGGCATGACTGATCATGTATGGAGAGAAGAAGGTGATTATCAACTCTTGGGGAATAAAATCAAGATAATAGACACAGAACAACAATGGAGGATAAGACAATTGAAAGAATCAGCACACATGTAAGGCACTGACAACCTGCTCAGTAGACTTCACAGAGACAAACACAAACTGATAGCCTCTAATTAAGAAAGGATACTCAAACATTTCACTACTTGATTATAAATATTAGTTTACAACTTCAAAATGACACTGGAGTATCTGGAATCCTATATCTGATTATTACATTAAGTTTAAATGAACAGTTTTTAAATTATCTTGGTTTGATATAAAATTTTAAAATAAATTATTTTTAAAAATAAACTCATTAAATTTTGATTATAAATAAAATTCATTCAAATATATTCATTAATTTTCAAAATGGATTCTTTTGATGGGTTTAGTAGTTTTCATTAATATTTTAAGAATTCAAAACTTAGTTTTATAACAGGTTAATACAAAATGGTTAACATGACCATTTTCTTTTACATATTTTAAAAGAATACATCTCATTATTAAAACTGTTCCAATTAAGAAGTTATTTCAAAGAAGAGATTTACATGCAAGAATAATAACACTCTTTTTAGCAATTCACCAATATTGTTGATATATGGGGTGAAGAACACCTGTCAAATATTGTGTAAATGATGCTAGTGAAATTGCTTAAAATGTCTCTCCTTAAAAACTTGCCAAAAATGTGCCTGCCCAAAGGTACAAGAATTCTTCTGAATTTTTAGCCTATTCTTGTTGATATAAGGTCATTCACTTGCTTTGCTGTTTTTTGGGGGTTTTTTTGACAATATTTTTTATCCTGTCAAGATTCTTACCTATAACATCATAGATAGCTATGCAAAAGGAGAAAATGGAGTTCTTCAGCTTGTCTTTTGGAACAACATAAGTGAGTGGCAACTGACAAGAGTAAACCAAATTCGGGCTCACTGAAAATGTAGTAAGTGGCAAACTTGTGGAAAAATGACAGTTTCATAAAAATAACTTCCTACAATGATTTATGAGTTTTGCTCCTTGAATGTCAAGTCATTCACCTAGCAAGTTTTAATAAGGCACAAGAGAATATGTTTTTTCTTAAATTTCTAGTAGTTAACAAATAGAAAGGTTCCAAATTCCTACACGTTTCAAATCTGTACTTTCTTTGTGAAATTAGAAAAGATCAAAATTACAAAAAAGGCAAACTTATAGTAATTATTGTTATTTTCTATTTAAACTGCACAAGTCTTTTTTGTGTTTCAATCACAATGCTTATTTTATCTCCTCTTTAATTTAGAGTTATGTCAATTTTCACATTTTGTTTAAATATATGCAGATATAATAGCTGTTATAACAATTTTTTTTGAGTGAATTTAAACATTTTTAATATCATTTAATAATACAGTAAAAATTTTTGGGGCCAACAGTTTGTCAATAATCTAAATTTGTAAAATGTTTCAATTTGTTAAATATTTTATATCTACTGTTCATATGCACAATAAAACTGCATGTGTGTGCCCACAATAGTAAAACATATTCACACACACACACATATATATATATATATATATATATATATATATATATAAAAATATTTTAGTAAATATATGTTAAAATGAGATGTAATCATTTTCATTTTCGTGTAATTTAGACGACAATTTATCCATCGCACCGTGTGTGTGTGTGTGTGTGTGTGTGTGTGTGTGTGCATACACTATGCACCTGCAAAACAGTCATTAAATTAAGTTATTATTCATCATTCAAGTACTAAATAATACCTATTTATCTGTCAATTTTATCTAACAGTAAATTTATTCTCATGAAAAATATATATATAATGAAAAAATCTTCCAACAATTTGATATCATACCAGCTGATAAAGTAAATTCAGAAACTGAACAAACTTATAAACATAGGCAATTTGAGCTATTTTAAATAAATTTTAAGTGATAAAATGTTGAAACAACTGTGATGAAACAGAGTTCTTTTAACTTAATATACATTTATTTCATTTAATTGAATCAAAAATGAAATGTAATAAAATTACCTGATATTGTCCCATTTATAAAGGTTAGAGTATTCCAGAGAGGGAGTATTTTCTTTTTCAAGTGACTTCAGAATGTTTAATATGATTGTTTCAATTTTATTCAGGATATCATGCCTACAAAAAATTGAGATTAATGATTATTCAACATTTAATTTTCTAATTATATTTTAAGAAAAGTTTAATAATTTAAATATTTTTGGAATTATTCAAAAGAATTTTAATTTTACTTGCATCTTGAACTGCTGACATTCATTATTTGATAGTTCAATAAGTGATGACATGCCAATAAAATAAATACTTTATCATCTCATAAATTCTATATCAACACAAGCTATGTCAAATATAAGATATTCTGTGAAGAATGAAAGAAAGATTTCCTTAATGAATTTATAAGAAGATACTAATGTGTCCATAGAAAATAAATTACACTGACAGTGGTTACTTAAATCATTAGACTGTATTCAAATCAAAAATAACTCATTAACATCAATAAAAATGCTTACCATTCAAAAATCAGTGGCTTTCTTCAGTGCTGTGATTGAAAAGGAAAAACTGAAGCAAAAGTAATCATAAAACAGATTCATAGAAAATTAACATTTTTTTTACTATAGCTCTGCAAAATAAGAACATCAAACTTTGTCAACATAGTATTATTCATTTTACATGAATAGTAAAACTTATATTTCCTAGTAGGTTAAAAAAAAAAAGTACTTCTCTCCAAATCTTATAAAATTTATCTGGGCATTTTTGTGCAAATTGATACATAATAATATATAAAGACAATAATATTGCAACTTAATTTTTCAGTATATGTATGAAAAAGTGTTGAAAAATTCTTGGTCTGATTGACTTTCCAAAATCAGTATTTCAATGACCAAACATAATTACTTCTTATGACTTTCATAAACTATACAGCCAGTAAGATTCGTTTGAGAAAGATCTAATAATCAAAGTAATTATAGCCTTGAAAATTAATGCAAAATTATATGGTGAAAGTATACCAAACACAACTATCAAATGATGAACATTAAAATTTTCTATTTGTGACAAAATTATTCATTACATTTCAACTTACTTATTTTCAACATTTTACAGAGACTGTTCAAGTGAGAGAAAAAAATCATGTAAAAATAATTCAGTTTACTAATAAAATTGGAAAGCAATTGTTAAAAATGCAAATTTGAGAATACACCTGAGTTTTCATTTTCTTTACTTTTTTTGTTATCAATTGACCAAAACAATTTATATTAGTATTTAGTTTATAACACCAAATGTTATCATTGTAGTTATACTTTGCATTTCTGTTCAACCATGAGAATTTTTCGGCAAATTTACCCCAAGCAAGGTAGTAAAATCACGAGAACAAAGGGTTACTGAGTGTGAAAGAACAGAAAACAGAAATATCATTAAGGAGTAAAAACAATGGAAGAGTAATCAGGAAGATAATAGATAACAATTTACACTGCATTTAAATTTTTGAAGATCGGAGTTAACTGGAAAGCATGGAACCAAAAGAAAGTACCACAAGTAAAAAGTATGAGAAAAAGAAACTGTTAGCATAGAACTTAGTGACATCTAGCCAATTCAACTGTAAATTGATGAGACCTAGTTACTAATCTAGTACTGTGCTTAAATTCATAAAGTCTAGGTACCATAGCAAAGAGCTCATCCAAACAACTACCATGAAAGTATTTATAAAAATGGCAGAGGGAAGCAAATTTATGGTGGGAGGAAAGCCAAGACACCAAGTCAGGATCAATAATATTGTTGATTCTTATTTGGATATTATCAAGAATCTCTAAATATATATCATGAGCACCGGGCCATAAGTGGCAGCAATATTCTAAGCAGGGATGAATGGTAGACTTATAAATATGTAAGATAGATTCTGGAGAGAAAAATTGTATAGCACGACAGGAAACCAACTTTCTTAGCAGCAGAACTGGCAATGGATTCAATATAGTCTTTCCATTTCATGTCAGCTGAGAATGCTTGCCTGAGAAGGTGCAACAAGTCACTCTCCAGGATGTTAGCATCAGCCATACTGATGGAAGGCAGAAAGGGTTCTATCAGATGATTAATAAAGAGCGGTTTAGTTTTGGCGGTGTTAAAATTAACAAGTCGTTCTTTGCCCCACTTAACAAAAGACTGTAGGTTGTTTTTGACATCAGCCACCAATTTGACCATATTGAATTGATTAGACTTACTATCCAGACAAGAGTAAATGGTTGTGTCATCAGCATAGATACCAAGTTGAGAGCTGTCATCAGGAAGGTCATTAATAAAAATTTTAAAAAAGTAGGACCAAGGATAAAGCCCTGGAAGACACCTGCATTAGTGAAAAAGGATCTAGATGAATGGCCATTCACTTTTATTTCATGATTTGATAAGAAAGATGAAATCAGTTCAAAAATCCATTCAGAAACACCATAACTTTTCAACTTGTGAAGAAGACCAGTATGCCAAACCCTGTTGAATGCTTTCAAGATGTTCAAAGAAACAGCTCAAGCTTCACCATTCTTATCTAAAATTTGATAGACACTTTCCGCAAATGAATATGAAATGATGTTTCCCTTTTATAATAACTTAATTCATGGATATTTATAATAATATTTAATAACATGTGCCAAGTAAATTCTTGCTGGAAATGGCTGACACCAAAGTCTACCTTTTTTTCTATAAAGTTTGAAGAATGAGTAAAATATATAACAAAATTAGTTTTGTCAGAAAAATCATTTCAGTCATTTACATTAAACAATTATGCATAGTTGAGTCTGGGTAAAAGCAGAAAAAAAAACTTAATTGCTTTTCAAACTCAATGCATTGAATGATTCCTATGCAAGAGTGAAATGTTTTTAATCAATCCAATTTAACTATTAAACTGCAACACTTTATCTTATCACCTCACCAGAATCATAATTTGCATAATGGAGTCCGTGTTACAGATACATCTAACTGCTTTGATTTTGTTCTGATTTAAAAAAGCTTCATATCAAGTTCAGTCAAAATTAAATTTTTATAAAACATTTTAAATTGTAATGTAAATTGATCATCAAAGGAAAGTTGCTATCAATCATTTGTAATCATAAAAATTCAAGATGTAGAATTAGTAAACAGAGATGCTTTCAGATACCTCAGTGTATAGATCAGCTATAATAAATTAAGTATAGAAGAAAAAGAAATTGAACATAAAATAGACTGTGCCTGAGATAGTTTTGCCCAACACTGCAAATTGCAACAAAATCAAAACAACCTGAAATCTCAAATCATGTTCTTATATAGCATCAGATCAAAACTTTCATACAGATATCATGCACAGCACCAAATCCATTCACAAATATTTAAACTTTCAGCTGTATACAACTAGTTCCTAAGATCAATGATGAAAATGTGAGTGAGTAAAGCCTAAGGAGCTCAGCAAAGATCATCCATTTTTGAACATTATGGACTGGCACTACAGAATCGTAAAGAAAGAACTGTACCAAATAACAGAAACTACATCACTTAAGGACTACCAACAACAGCAAGAACTAATGATTGATCAAGATGCTAACATTCTATACAATTTCAAATACAAGATTTGGAAGGAAACCACCATCAATACTGGAAAGAGCAATAACAGCAACTAGATTTGAGAAACCTGTTTTCTTAAAAAAGGTATTTTAAGAGAAAGATTTTATAAATTTCAACTGAAAGCAGTACTGGCTGCTCAGTTAGTTAATGCCAAAATGTTTCCATGTAGGGTTATGGCTAATATTACCATATCAAAAGTTATAATTTATAATTAATAAAAAAAACAGAAAATTAGAAATCTTCTCCATAAAGACTATTTAAGAAATTTTTACAAAGTTTAAAAATGAAATAGTTGGCTCTCAACCAAAAATAAATATCAACCAATAAATCAGTAGCTAAAAAAAGATGTTATCATTCTATAGTTAATAGTCACCATTCATTTCTTTATAAAGAATTGGTCTGACAAAGAATTTCATTCCTACCACTTTGTTTTGTTCAGTCATGTTTTGCATGACAGAATATGTTACTCAAAAAGTGCTGATAAAGATAATTATATTTTTTAAATTCAGACTATTTTCAGCAGAGCAATATCCAAGGTTTTATGGATAGTAAAATTACTATGGATTTTGTTGATAAACACCTCAATAAGCAAAATTGAACCATTCTTTAAATCATAAATTTAAAGTATGTATTTTAAAAGCCTTTTGTTACTTAAACAAAAAACAATTTTTTTTAGAATATGATTACATGTATTTGTAACTTTTACTTTGTGTTCCTATCCTACTTTAATTGTGCTTGTCCCTACCTTCATTAGTTTGCACGATCATTACCCCCTGCCAATACCTCAACAATAATGGGCTAATCCATTTGAATACATGGAAATAGGGGGGAAAGAGACTAATTGGTTTCAGTGAGAAAATGAAAGAAAGAAATAAGGAAAAATAAAAGTGGTAGAAGGAATCAGATTAAGCTAATAAAAACAGATACTACACTGTGATCTTAGCCTACAGGCCAAGAAAGGATTGTATCTTCTTGTTGCTGCCACACTGGCAGGATGTAATAGAAGGTCAGTTTAATGTAGGGAGCCTGAGCACGTACACTTAGGACAGGTTCAAAAATAGCTGAGCCCCTGCAACTGTCAGTTGTGCTGGCATCGATATTATAACCAATCCTCCTCTTTAGTACAATGAGGGAGGTACTGCCACAAGCAGCTGTTTCCTAAAGCCAGGCACCACTCAATAATATTTTTAGTCGAGCTCTGTGGACAGACATGAACATGAGATGAAATGTAGTTTTTCAGCCTGAGAGCAGATACTACACTGTGATAAAAGCTTGATTTTTCAGACAGAATATCAAATGAAAGAAACTGAGTAAGGCAATTGCCAAAAACCAATTAACATAAATAAAATAACAGTTTACTGATTATTTTTAAGTTATTATTAAGAGAAATGTTCATAAGATACAGATTTGGCTAGTAAACATTAATTTTTATAATACTAAATTTATTTGGCAACATGGATGGCCATATTCCAGAAGAATTAAAATCACCATTCTCAACCACAATAATTCTAAAAACAGATATTAAAAGCTTTATAGGTTTGATTTATATTCTTGTCTCAATTCAGGCTTCCAAAGAGCATTTCTTCATACTTTTCATACATGCAGCACTATAATTCAGAAACATTTTTGGAGATTAAAAGATATGTCTTGTTTCCATGTTCTATTACAAATTTGAAATATTTCTTTTATTCATATTTGCTTTTTCCCTTTTAGATATTTTCCACTTATTCTGTAGTTGTTGCTAACTGCAGAATCTGATAGGATTCATTACTTAATTTCACCTGGTTTGATATTAATTTGACAGTTGCTGAGTTTATAGAATTTAGCATTCTTTCATATTCAAAATTTTCTCAATCTAAGAGTATCATTCACTATTTGTTGACAGACACTTCTATACCTATACTTAAATTTTTTTAAAAATTAGAAAAAAATATTGTGAAAGATATGAAATGCAGATACAAGAAAAAAAATTACATTAATTTTATAAAGATAAAAAATTCAGTCATTTAAAACTAGAATGTAGATAGCACTTCCAGCCTTAGTTATTTTAGTTTTAGTAGTTATTTGCAATTTAAAAATAAAAATTTATTATTTATTTTTATGCCAAGAAAAAAAATTATAAATTTGTAAATGAAGACTTCTATGTGCCACATCCCTTTAGAATGTAACCGATCACGGTTCTCCACAGTTTCCTGTCTTTTGTAGCTCTTAATAATTTTTTTCTTTTTGTTATCTCTCCTAAACCTTGCTCCATTATCCATTTACTAAAGCTTTCTAGGAAAGTTATGCATTGTTTTTCTCTGTTCCTCTTGACTTCAATATGTCTTGTGAGTATTAAATTTACTAAGCTGTCTTTCCTCATTATTCACCCTAAAAATTTCAATTTCCTCTTTCTGATGTTAAGTATAAGTATCCTCTTTGTTACCAATGTCTCTAGAACTTTGTTATTGCTGACATATTTGGTCCATGGTATTCTCAGCATCCATCGGTAGAACCAGATTTCTGTTGCTTCATCTGTTCTTCATCTGTTAGGAGATTGTCCAACATTCACAGCTATATAGGAGGATTGATATTGTATAACAGTTCAATACTCTTGTCGTTATTTCTAACAATTTTTTTCTTTCTTAATACTTTGCTTAGCTTTTGCTGTGCCAATGGGTTTCACATTTCAGTGTTGCACTTTCTGTTCTCTGTTATCACTTCTGAGATACTTAAATTTGATTTTCGTATCTCCAATTTGTAATTTGCATGTTGAGCAGTCCCTTTTGCTAGCAAATATGCATTCCATGAGAAAACACATACTTGTCTTACACACCTTAAATTTTTGTACATTTTACTGAACTCATTTTCTGTCCATATACAGGGAGTTCGCTGCCAGCATAGGTTCTGGATTATTCTAATATCCTTCCCAAATATGTCAAGGTTACCTAGCAGTTCCAACAGTTTTTTTGTGAGATACTTTATCAAATACTTTTGCATAATCTATAAAACACAGGTACACATCCTTCTGCATTTGCATTGCTTTTTTGTGATATCATTTTGAGCATAAATATAATATTCCTTGTTCCAGTGTCTTTAAGAAACACACACTCTTCTTGTCCTATTTCAAGTTTGGTTCTGCTGTGCTCTCTGTTCATCAGACTTCAGACGATAAGTTTTGTTATATGCCTCATTAGGCTGAGTGTCTGATGGAGTTCACATTTGTCTGCATTTGGCTTTTTAGGTAGTACTATGAAAACAGATCTTCCAAAAACTTAAATAACTAAGGCAGGAAGTGCTATCTACATTGCATTTTTAAAAGACTAAATATTTTTCATGTTTATAAAATTAATTTTTTTTCTCTCACAAATAAGACTTAAAGCAACAGAAATGTGGTTCTACAGAAAGATGTGAATTCCATGAACCCAACATGAGAGCAACAACAAAGTTTTAGAGAAAATAGAAACAAAAAGGAGACTTATACTTATCAGAAAAAGATATTTGAAATTTTTAGAGAACATAATGAAAAAAGAGAGCTTGGAAAATTTGATACTCACAGGACATATTGAAGGCAAGAGGTGACAGAGGAAAACAATGCATAACTTACTGAGCAATCTTGAGTAAATGTAGGGCAGAACAAAGTTTAGGAGAGATGATAAAAAAACAAAATTTATTAAAAGCTACAAAAGACAGGAAATTATGGTGAGCTATGATTGCCAAAGTCCTGAAGGGACAAGGCACATAGAAGAAGTCATTTACAGATTTCTAAAGTAAGATAATTAAGATTCAAACCCAGTGTTTATTCAATACAGACAGATGTGAAGAGAACTAATGATTGAATGAATAACTATTATCTAAAGTAGTTCAATTAAATGTGACATAAAATACTAAGCAATTAAAATAAATACTTAACTGAAATTATGCATACTCTGTAATCCACTTCAGATATTACAATTTCAGGAAACTATAAATATAACTGCCCAAAGAAACAATGTCTCATCAGAAAATTTTGGGGAAAAAATGATTAAAAAAGCACTTTGCATTTAAAATGAAGAGTCTTTGTTCCTAAAATACCATGAAATAATTGTAATCTTTAAATAAACTGTTCAAATATTGATTAGATTCATATTTTTGATAACATTATACAAAAGTACCAATTATTCTATTAAAGGGATATAAGAACCTGTAATTAATCTCATCTAAAATATGAATTTAACTTAAACTTGGTTAAAAGACAAGCATGAATAGTTCAAAATTGAAATTAATCAGAGCTACTCAGTTTCATACATATTAATCAGTGGCCTTAATAGTATGTGTGATTATATATATCACTTTTAACACCATCAAAAATTGACATGCTAAACCTAGAAAATTAAAAATTCTGAAAAAAAAAAAAACAAACAAAACAACATACATCCTAAGCCAATAATCAATGTCTACTACATTGATGAAATATTTGCTAATAGAATAAAAAATCTGGGAATGACCTTTGAAAAAAACTCCATCTTTAATTTCATATATGAATTCAACATAAATAACAGAATCTCCTTTTTAGATATATTGATTCGAATAATGAAAACTTTAAGATCTCTGTCCATAAAAAAACAATTAACTTAACAAACCTATGGCTACTTAACTAAAACAGTGAATGCCCACACAAATACAAAATAGCCATAGTAAGACACACTCTACAAGCATAAAACAAATATCAATTAACAATACTTGCTCTAACCATATAATTGATAGACAAATTAATCTAACCTAAGAAAAAAAAAAAACAGATAATAATGTGAAAAAGACTATTAAACTATTCTGCAGGAACAAACTACATAGTAACCACAAACTAGATGAAAAAAATTAAGAAAACTAATACAAAGATATATATCTTAATAACAAAAACCTCCAACATGATCATCACCAATAATATAAAAAAAATATCAAAACTTCAACAAAGCAATATTCTCTATGAATTTGCTTACTGACTTGCTGAATGTCTCTCTAATAAGTCAAACACGTACATTGGTTACACAACCACATTATCACAACAATTAATGTACCACTTATCTGATAATAGTTCAATTAAATTGAATATCACCAACCAACAGAACAAGAAATCTGACAAATCTTTCCTAATAACACAAAAATAATATATTACATGAAGTGTGAAAAATGACTACTTATTTAATGGAAGCATTAAGCATAAAAAACAAGCACCAATAAAATGCTATCAAACTTAGGAATAAACATCCAAATATATTTCATAAAAAAAAATGACACAATAACACAAACTGTCACATGAAGATGTATTATATGAAAATGAGGAAACTGACAGGAGACAATATATGAAAATGAGGAAACTGACAGGAAACACAAACATGAAGATGCAATATTTGAAAATGATGAAAACAAAAATCTGATAATGGCTTATAAAAGCCAAAAGTACTCAGACATAATTAAAAAAAATCCTTAAAGAATTTTTGTTTGTCTTTAACCAAAATTAGGTATGTACCAAAATAAAGATTATTAGTTTTATTTGAGCATTTACTAACTAAACAAGAAGCAACAACTTGGTTAGAATTATATATATATATATATATATATATATATATATATATATATATATGAGAGAGAAAGCATATAATTGTGAATTAGACATATATGGTATAAAAAGTATTAAGATAAAACAAAATCTATAGGTCTTCTAAGATATACAGCTGCTGATTCACATGCCCGTTTCAAATTCAGGCACATGGAGGTATATAAAATTTAAGGAACTTTCTCAGCAGAAAAACTGTTCTACCATCCATTTCCTTAAGCCCATCAAGTAAGTTAAATACTGTTTTCCTCTGTCCCTCTTTCCCTCAATGTGTCCTGTAATTATCGGATTTTCCAAGCCCTCCTTTCTCATTACATGCCCCAGAAATTTCAACTGTCTCTTCCTGATGTTAAGTATGTTTCCTTTTTGTTTCCATTTTCTCTAAAACCTCATTGTTGCTCAATTGTTCAGTCCATATAATACCAAATTATATAATCTATATAGAATCTAAATACAATGACAAATCTATTTACATTTCATTCATTCAGTTTTTACAAATTAAGAAGTAAATACTACAAATCAATGTATATCCTATTTTTAAATTTGCTTGCTTATGGTTGTCCATTGATATTGACAATGGCATCTTTACTTTCTCTTGTAAGCTATTTTCTATGGTCTTTTACCTTCATTTAATCCAAGGCATGGTCGATGTCAAATACAGATGGCTTCTGAGGACAAATTCAGAATTACAACATATCCTGTACATTGAAAATAGGATGTTGTTATCAAGACTTGTAAGATTAGGAACCAGTCTTTCATACCTATGGGCATGTTGCTGATTCTTGGTTGTGATATGACCAGATTAAAACGTTTTGGCTGCCTAGTAGATTATGTTGCACCAACCAAATTTGTTTTGTTTGCCTATTCACACTACATAGCATTAGTGTTGCTTTCAGTTGATCTTTGACCCATTTTCTTCTGCCTTTTGACTGCCCCAGCACTATCCCTCAACTATCCAGAGATCTTGATGATACAACAGACACATCTGAGCTGACAAATGATGATCATGTACTCAATACTGATGTTCACATTATAAGGACGGTTGCATGAGGGATGCAGTCACACCATGATTCCAAGAATTCACTGGAAGCAGTACATATAAGATGCCTCCAGTCTCCTGATTTAAACCCTGTAGAGGATTCAGGTCTCACTGCCATAAAAGTGAACAGTGAGATTGTTTTGTATTCATTGACTTTAATCAATGTAATCATATCTTGGTTGAGAAATACTTGGTCTTTCAGTCTACTAAAACTAGTTGTGTCAAGTCTTATTTGATTTTGCATCTTATTTTTAAGATCATATGAGGAGACAAGGTTCTTGAAAGAGTTCTTAGGTTCTTGGTTTTCTAACTTGACTGTTCAGACTGCTTCTTCATTTGGAGAGTCAGAATGGTAGTTCAAAATTTCTATTTTGTCTGCATTGACTCACCTTATAAGCTGCATAGGACTGATTATTAATGTCATTGTTCTGCTGGAAGGACAGGGGAGCTGGAGCTAGATATGCTACATTGTTAATCAAAGTATATCAAAGATGTATGTGTGTCTTTGTTCTGGTCAAGTATCCAGTCTGTAATTGATGGCAATGTAGTTGTAATTGTTCATAGAGAGAAAGAAGAGTAAAGGCTGAAGATAATTGTAGTGACAACACATCCCTGTTTAAATTCCACAAATACTGCATTAATGTCTGGTACAAGGCCACCATCACAGATGTTTTATTATAGAAAGTCTTAATAATGGCAATGGACTTTTATGGGCAACCACATATTTTCATAACTTGCCAAAGCACTTCAGCTATGTTTGCAGTCTTGAACAAAGGTGAAGAACAGATTCCGACATTGTTTTCTGGTTTTTATCAATAGCTGACAAAGCACAGAAATTATATATATAGTATTCCTGTCCTTTCAAGAAACCACACTGGGATCCTGGTAACATGAGCTGGGCTACAGAAGTTAGTAGTCACATGAGTACAACACAAGCAAAGATTTTTCCAGCAATGCACAACAGGAAAATTCTATTATAGTTTTCACAGTCTACTTTGCTCCTATTTTTCTTATTGATCATTATGAGGATTCTATCTTTTATAGAGTGGAGAATAAAGCTAGCCTCCCAGAAGGCTATACTCATTTTATAAAGAAGGGATGTTAACATCTGACCCCACTAAATTTGTAGATTTCTCTTGCTGAGATTCAGGCATGTCTTACACACTTATGCAATGGAATGAGTGATGTTGAACTCCTCAATTTGTGGTAAAGTTAGTAGCCTATCAGCAAAATTTGGTTCAATTCGGTTAATGATGTTCAAGAGTTCACCAAGGTATTCAACTCAACAATTTAGAATGCCTTGTTGATTCTTGATTAGTGTCATGCTGTCTGTATTATGCGAGGAAGCATATGCAATTTTAATTGCTGCTTAAAAGTTCTGTTAATCATTCAGATCAGTATATTGTTGCATTTCTTGAATTTTCACACTCCACCACTTACATACATGACACAAAATACAGATACAGATGTAAGATTTACAAAGGAATTTTGAAAGTGAGTAGAAGAGGGTTTGTTTAATAAGTCCACGTGAAATCTGTTGTTCTTTTTTTCTATTTAGTAAACTTTGAATTTGAGAATTGCTCAAACCAATCTTGATGAGAATAGTAAAACAAACGGTATCAGTAAATTGTCAAGTATACAGCCTCAGTGAAGTATGTTCAGTTCTCAGTTATTTAGTTGATGCGCTCAAGAGGGAATTTTGGAATTTGATAGCTTCTGTGATACAGTCTTGAAATTATGTGAGTTTGGAGGCAATACAGTATTAGGAGCAATCAATTTTCTCATATTTTAACTGCTTGTCAATGGGTGGGAAAATTATAAATTTGACAGGAGAGTGGATCAGATATGCCTGTACAGCATTTAGCTCCATACAAAGCCTTTATGCCTGGTCTCACAAGTTTGATTTTCATGTAATTATATAAATGATCAGGTGTTAGTATTTAGATCTAGAGTGCATCCATGACATTTTTAACTTATGAGACAGTTAACATAGCATTGATTATAGGGCTCATGGCTAGCATGAGGAGACATAGTCCAGTTAATTTCTCTTTCCCAATGACACTCACTCAAACAAAGTGATTTGTCCCTACTCTGGTTGTTGCAATTACCAAGGATAACAATCCTGTCTTTTAGAGGGGTTGTACTGAGGATTTGATCAAGTTGTTCAAAGAATCATATTTGAAATTTTCAGAACTGAGGGTACACTGCAGCTGATTCATGTAGCAAAGCAGCCTTTGATAACTGAAATTCATAGACTGATGATTAATTATGAGATTCCTACTGGGAGTTTGGTCAGGAGACTGGAATTGATGGCAAAATCTATTCTGTAAATTCTTTGATCAGTTTCTGCTTGGCTTTTTCCAGGTCTAACTTTCTACTCCAGTGAGAGAATTTTTGTTACCTTTCACCGAAAGCAGTGATATCAGTTCCAAGTCCATCATGGCTATGCAACTAGAGAGCTCCTCCATGTCAGTGAGTTTGCTTATATCAAGCTAGGTTCTTAAATTCTATGCTGCAAAATTTATGGATAGAGTTGTTGAAGCTTTCTGACAGCATATTCATGATGCTCTGGTGGGAGTGGTTATCTACCATTAGAATTAGAGGAAGGCAACACTTTTAAAGTTACCTTATCTAGACTGCTCCTTTGAGAGGTGGGCAATGCAAACCCTGAAATGGGCTATGAAGAATACCACCCCTAAATCTGCCATGAAAGCACTTAAAATGAAATTACTTAGTTTGAAAAAAAGAAGAAAGGAAGTTTTGAAAGAATCCTAATTTCTAAATATCAACTTCAGAAACTAGAATTCTTTTGGATATTTTTATCTGCAAAACTTCAGAATTGAAATCTGTTATTTATAGTCATTTATTCTTTAGCCATTCGGCTAAATTTCAATTTCTTTCTGATTTTGATCATATATTCAACTCCATTATCAACAACAGATATTAGATGCTTTTGGTAATCTACTATTGTGATGTGTATCAGATTGCTAAAATTGTGCAGAGGTAAAATGAGATTACTTGTCAATTTATTTTATTTACCATTCAATAATCAAAAGCTCTTTTTATAGGGAGAGATTCTTTAAAGTATGTTTTGTTTTTATTTATGACAGCTAGTGAACTTTTTACATTGTAGCAAAGATATATTTTGATTGTACTTTTAAAATGGCACATCTGCTGGAGTTCATCTAAAAGTCTAAAATCACTTTTATTGAATATTTACACTCATGCATCTCATTATTTCACCTTTACCTACAATCTGATCTATAAACACAAAAGCATAAGCTATGATATTCTGAACATTTTTAAATGCAATTAATGGAGCTGACAAGTTTATGTATTTTGTAGCATACCTGAGATGCTATACAAATCAAATGTGCATAACTTGACTAATGATGTTTCAAAAGCTACTGTATAAATGAAAGCCAATTTATTCTTGCAGAGAGATTGCTAAACAAATAATGTGTCATAGACCAAAGAACAATGCTTCTCAAAAGTAATATAAAAATGTTGCTTGACCCATAAAAATATTAAATTTGACTGCTGCATGAAAGAAATATGAAAATAAATGTTAAATATTTCATCCAAGACTTGCAAACTGGAAGAGAAGCATTTAAATATTTTCTTTCCTTTATTCCTTTCTTTAAATACTTTTATTCATTTTTTTTTTTTAATTCTGCATTTTTTCATTATGGCTTTGAATTGTATGTATATGATCTCCTTTTCTTTATGGTTTGTTGACTGTTATGTACTTATTAATAGAAGCTGCTTACTTATCAATAAGCAAATTCAATAATAATGGCAACATGGAACAAACACAACTAGCTAGATTACTTAAATTTCAGACTTTTACAGCTTATATACTATGCCATATATACAGGATTAAATCATCTTCATTTGCTTTATATTCCATTGGTAATAAAGACATTCCACTCAAACAAAAAAAAAGGAATAGAGCCATGATTGCTGATATCCTGAAGAGATATAACAATTCAAAAAGGTTTTAAAAATATAGTTATTAAATATAAAAAAAAATTATGACTCTTCAGCCCCTTTTCTATAGTAACTGATAAAAAAAGAAGTGTATTTTCAACTCTTAACATATTTAGTTTTACTTTTCTTTGTAAGACACTTGAAAATGTTTTAGACTAAAAAATTTTAAAGCTATATAAGTAGAGAAATGATAGCATTCAATAAAGACATGAGAAAAATGACAGATCATTGTCAGAGAGTAAAAAAAAATTAAAGAAAATAGCATAAGTTGGTTTGTCATCCAGGTGCTTCAGTTGGACAAGTACAGATTTCAATACCATGTGTTTTCTTTGATGAGCAAAGTAGGAGATGGAATTACCTGAGAACTTAGTGGTAAGTTTTTACGGTGTGATCATGGCACACACAAACAGAAGTCTCCAGCACAATACAGATAAAATATTTAGTGAGGGTAATAGGTTAAGTTTTTCCTTATTCCTTTTCTCATACATTTCATATGGACATACAGATGCTTCCATCTTCAAAGTTTCTACTTTTCAAGAAATCTTACTGAATTTCTTTTCAGTAATTTTTTGACAGGTGTGAAAGTCTTAATTTGACATATCACCAGTAGTTTTGTAAACACTTTAACTTTCTAAATTGAACAAATCTTTGTCACTAAGCTCTAAGTGTGATTCTATTAATTTGTGGGAAGTTGAGGGAGTGAAGATTTGGCCTTGTAAAAATTTTCAACTGGTTCACAAGGAAAAACAAAGGAAAAGGTTGAGGTGATTTTTACAAAAATTGTTTATTTTTTAGTCCAATTTCTTCTTATGACAAAAGTAAACAGACATCAGGTGATTTTTTTATTGATTAATTTGATTTTACAGCCTATCATCCTTTCGCTGATTATTTAAAGCTAGAAAATATATTTTAGCATGAAAACTTCACTAATCATGACAAATTCATCACAGACCAAAAAGAAGCAAAAATACCCAGCATGTTCTAACAAAAGTATAGTATACAGTAGTATTATTCTTAAAGTGTCTACTATAAATGATACTGATTTGTGACTAGTAGTTTAAGAAATAAGGAAGGAAGGTGTTATTTAAGCAGTTGTTACTGTAGCAGGGATTTAATTTGTCAATATCCCAGTATCCCAACTGCAAAAATAGTTTCTCTCAAAACATTAATTTTAAAACACTGGACTCTCAAGGGCTCAGAATCAGAAGTAACTAGGGAGCTAATGCTCATGACTGCCAAAAAAGACTTATAACTCCCATCACCGACCTTTGATTTATAGGATGCATGGTGGTTTTTGGAGATATTTTTTAGGAAAAAATGCATCTTATAAGCAGCAAAATATGGTAATAATGATTAGTTATTACTAATAATTATTAATCCATAGATGGAGAAAGAAGAGGTGAATTCATACCTTTCCCAAGGGTATTTGCACAAAAGTGAATATAACAATTCTGACTGAAATTTGAACTGTGCTCTCCAATTTCAAATTCCCAGCAGTTATCCATTACACCATGTGCACAGCCAACCTTACATCACCTGCTATAACTAAGCAGTCACCATTTCAGTACAGACCAGACTCAACATTGCTTAACTTCTGTGGTTGTACAAGAACTGGTGTTTCAACATGATATGCCTATAAGATGGAAGATTATTTAATGACTTATTTTACTACTTTAACTCAAACTGTTACTCTGTAACTCTATATCTACTTGATAAATGATCTTTAATTTATAGATGTTGTGGAAATGTAATAATGAACACAAGAATATACATGAATATTTAACAGAAAAATACTCAGATCTGACTAATAATTTGATGTATGTTTTAGATACTGTATAAATTTTATCTTTCTCCATACATTATAACTAAATTTTAGGTAGGTATCCACTTTGTATGGATATTGTATCTTATAAATAATTTTCAATAAAAAGAGTTTTTTTTTAGTTTTTTTTATTTTGCCTGAAAGCGATTAACAGAATATGTTCTAATAATGTGTCTGCTATATAATCTTAATTTATATAGATTTTAAAGTTTTTTTTTCACAAACATTACTAATTCTTTAACATTTAATTCAATTGTGATTTCCTGTGAAAGGTTTTCATTTGTTTGGTGAAACTAACAAAATCATTAGTGAAGTATGGCAGAACATAATTCCAGGCAGTTTTTATGTTGTTTTGATGACTTCAAATCATGAACAATTTTGATTAGATCCCTAATATAATTTTTCAAAAATTCTCTAAGAGAAATTAGGTGGTCTCCCACTGATACTTCAATTGCATGTTTGAATGTTTTAAGATAACAGACTTTAAATATAGCAATTACACCCTGATCTAGAAGTTGATATAGAGATGTAATATTTAGTAAAGTCAGTTTACTCTTTTGCTCAAGTTACAAGATATTCTGATTCTTGTCCAGAATCAAAACAAAATCAAAAACAAAATCTTGAATTAAAAATTATCACTTTTGAATTTAATAAAAAATTTGTGTGAGTTATTCAATTTTGTGAATTAAAAAAATTGTTATATTAATCAAAAATACACAAATCCAAACTATACCCTTCAGGGCTTTCCTTTATAGAAAAAAAGTAAAAGTGAAAAATACATCAGTATTATTTGCAAAACCAAACTAATTCTACTGGACAGAAAAAACAAAATAGAAAAGTCAAATTAGTATTTTCAAGACAAATTTATTATTGCTTATATACTTCTAAAATTGATATATTTATAAATTTCCTGTGAAATTTTCTTAGCTGTAAATAATTTAATTTTTACAGATGACAAAATTAATCTTATATCAAACTTTTTAGATCTTATCTATAAATAGAATAAATTACATTTCTAATAAATAACAAATATATAACATACATATGTAAGAATAACTTAATTTAGAACCAGATCAGAAGTTAAATTGTTCATTTGTTTCGATTATATACCATATTTGGTACAATGAAACAAAAAAGGGAAACCTTTTTTTGGAAAATTTTCTCCAAAGATTATTTTCATCAGCTGGGTAAAGGCAAAAAATGAAATTCAAACAGCTATCTTACTATAACATTATATACCAAGAAAAATATTATATGAACAAATTAGAAAGTGACAAATTTATATGACTTCAGTTCAATATTCAATTTTTAAATTTTGTAGATTTTATAAAATGAAATACTGAGTAATATTAGACACTAAAAGATGTTATATAACTTATCCAAATTTTGTCTACATAAAGACATTGGGATACAAACTTAAAATAAAAACTAAAATTATATAATACTTTAAAATACATATTTTACAATCATGTGGGGAAATTGTAATAAAATCTTTAAAATGTTTTGAAATCAATCAATAAAGGTGTTTTCTAAATGGAAAGATTTTATTTAAACATTCCCCATTTTTAAAACATTCAGTGAAAAAATAAAGATCAATACATGTCCTGAGTTCTTATATTCACATATGCCAACAGAAGTTTGCTCAAGCTTTCAAACAAAACAGTACTCTTCAAACTAAACCATGAACTCCCCCCACCAAAAAAAAAATAATTTAATAAAAGAAATTAATTAAATTATAATGTTCCTTGTGAATTTTTTTTTTTACTCATCATAAAGAGACAACAAGAATTCCACTTCAGGATAAGTATATAAATGAAATATTCTTTAAAACGTTGTACATGAAGTTTGTTTTTATATATTACATTCAAACTTTTTAGAATACTGTGGTAAGACAACCCAATTACCTCCCCTATCTTATGATTTGTATAAATAGATCATGCCATCTTAATCAAAACAGAAAGATACTTCAGTTACATTAGCATAAGGCACATTAAGCAGAACTAGACTGAGTTTTCATTACAATTTATTGAATGTAATTACGAAGAAATACCTTAAACTAGAACGTCTCAACTTAGACTATGCAGACACGTCTTCTACTGATGCCAGACAATATTGGAAATTATTATTCAAAGGATTTTTGCTTGCATTGGAAAAACGTTCATTCACTCCTATTACTGATATGGATAGACTTAACCTGCTAATGCACCATGTTTCCATATCCATATATACCAATATTTCTCACTGCAAAGCTTAGCAGAGTGCCATGGACATTTTGGATGGAATTTTTGTGAAGAGACAAAACATAATCTTTGCCCAGTATGTATTAGTAACTAACTGCCAATCCCCTGAAGTGGGATTAGAATAGTACTTTCAATGCTTAAAAATCTAAAGTCTAGACTGCAACTTTCAAGTGATGACAGCAGATCAGGCAAAAGATGAATTTATCAGAGACTCTTTAAAACAAATTAGAATCAAACTATATCTGTCAAAGATTGCTGGAAAATAAACAACTAGATTTAGCTACTGCTCATGAGCAGGCACTTACCTTGGAAATGGCAAGAAAGTAATCTTGTTCATACCTAAAAACAAGTGTTGCAGAGGCTGCACTAAGTATTCACACTACTACTAGTCCACCTGTTTAACAACCCAAACAGGGAAAAAAAAGACAGTCTTTTAAAACAGACTTCATTTCTGCCCCACTCAACCAGTTCAAAATGTTCTCTCTTCAGAAGACACTGCATATGCTGCTAGTGCTGCAGCCAGACAAAAATGTTTTTTTTGTGGTCTTAAACCCCAGGTAGTGTTGCCTAGCCAGGGAAACTAAATGCCACAAGTGCAAGAAGGGACATTGCTCTAAGATTTGTCAATCAAGCCTTTCTTCACCTGGTTTGAATGCTCCTATTGCAACTAGTATCATAACAACTGCAAACCTTCAATGTCTTTTAAAGGCTATATTAACGGTAAAAATAAACAGGGTAGAAATGAATGCTCTCGTTGACACAGGAAGCTCAGAGAGTTTTATTAGTGCTGATATTGCAAAAAGAAATAGATTAAAATTGTACATTGTAATAGGTGGCTATGGCAAATGCTTCACCATCTTCACAAGTTATAGGATATATTTTGGCTGGCCTAGAGTTGAATCAAACTAACTACACTAACACCAAATTTTTCATGATGCCAAATCTGTACTGCGATGTCATACTGGGCCATGATTTCCTCAAACAGTATTCTAATATTAATCTCCCTTTTGGGGGCCCTAAACCGGCATTGAACATCTGTGGCTTGGCCACTATAAATGTGCAATATCCCTCTTTTCGAAAACTTAACCAAAAACTGTAAACCAGTGGCCAACAAATTTTTAAAATATTCTTTTGAAGACAAAATATTTATTCAAGAAGTAACAAAAATGTTAAGAGGAGGAATAATTGAAGACAGCAGAACACTATGGAGAGCACAAGTATTAATAATGTCCTTTGATGATAATAAAAAAAGGATGGTCATAGACTATTCCCAAACTATAAATAGGTACACCCTCCTGGATGCATACCCTATACCCTGTAGTGACAAGATGATAAACGAGATCACCAAATACAGAATATTTTAGCACATTAGACTTAAGAAGTACTTACCACCAAGTTACTAATGACCTTAAAGATACGCCTTATACAGCTTTTGAAGCTTGTAGACGATTTTATCAGTTCCAATGGATTTCACTTGAGGTCACTAACAGGGTTTCCAGTTTTCAGAGGGTCCTCAATAAAATAATTCTTGAAGAAAAAGTACAAGGCACTTTTACAAAGATAATGTGACAGCATGTGGCTATGACTGGGCTGACCACAATTACAACCTAAAATGGTTTTTGGCGACTGTCAAAGGAATCATGAAGCTGAAACATGAACAGCAAAAACCACTGCTAATACTACCTATTCCCAACGCCATAGCCACCTTGTGACAAACCAGTCATTATTCTCAATGGATCCCCTCCTTTTCTGAAAATACACTCACTTATGAAAATTACCAATTTCATTTACATTCTCCTGCTATTAAAGCTTTGAGGGGTTAAAAAGAGATATTACGAACTCAGCCATCACTTCAGTGAATCCTGACATTCACTGAGAAGTAGAGACCAATGCTTCTGACCATGTTAAGGCAATCCAGGCGCCCCGTAGTGTTATTCTCCTGAACATTGTCAAAATCTGAGTGCAGTCATTCAGCTGTCAAAAAAGAGGCTTATGGCAACATTTCCTAATTGGTCACTCCTTTAAATTAATCACAGGTCAAAAGTCAGTCTTTTATGTTTAATCCCAAGATGTCAAGTAAATTAAAGAATGAAAACATAACAAGATGGAGGGTAAAGCTTTCCTGTTTTTCATCTGACATTTTCTGTTGGTCAGGAAAGGAAAATGCAATGGTGGATGCGCTGTCAAGAGTGTGTAGATCAATAAACAGCACCAAAGATCTACAAAAAGTTCATAACAATCTCTGTCATCCAGGCATAATGAGAAGGATGCACGTGGTTTGAAGCCAGACTTTGCCTTTTTCAGTTGAAGACATGAAATGAATAACAAATGGTTGTAAGATTTGCATTCTAATAAAACCAAGGTTCTGCAAACCTGAAAAAAGAAACCTAGTAAAAAGCTACACAACCATTTGAGAGGCTGAGAGTATGGACTTTAAGGGCGCTCTTCCATCTAAATCCTGAAACAAATATCTAATGTCATTGACAAGTACTCGCAATTCCCTTTCCCTGCCCAGATGTAAGTGCAATGGTAATACGCTATCTTTGCTCACTGTTCTCAATATTCAGGGCACCAACTTCTATTCATACAGATCACAGGACCTATTATGTCCAACAACTAAAAAGATTCCTGTTGGTACAGAGAGTGGCCGTAAGCAGAACTACCCCATACAATCCTCAAGGGAACGGGCAATGCAAGAGATACCATGGCATAATATGGAAGACCGTACAGTTAGCATTTGAAAACCAAAACCTTCCAATTAGACATTAGGAAGACACAATAACTGATGCTCTGTATGCTATAAGAACACTTTTGTATAAGAACTAAATACAACACCTCACAAAAGGTTTTTAAAATTTCCTAGCTGCTGTTCGTCCATGATCTCCCTCCTTTCATGGCTTTCACAGCCAGGTACTGTTTTGCTTAGAAAGCAACAGAAATGTTCTACAGAAGGATGCTGAGGAATACCATGGACTGAACATGTGAGCAACACCTAAGTTCTAGAGAAAATGGAAACAAAAAGGACACTTATACTTAATGTTATAATATGCTTTGTAGAACTATAATATACCTAATGCTTATATTACTTAGTCTGAAGACTGACACCAAACAGCTTCTTCACATCAGATCTGACCTGGAGCTCTTTACTTACAGTTATGGGCTAATTCATATCGTCACCAAGGGTGTACTATTTACTCCACAACATTTCCCATTTTTGTGATTAATATTTTTTGTAAATATTTTATTTTTTATTAGTATCTTCCTCTCCTCTTTTTGGAGAGTTTGCCAACATACTTGATTTTATAAAAAAAAATCCAGATCCACTTCCAGTTCTTCTGTACACTTTCTTTTTCTGGAACTTCCCCTTGTAGGTTCCACAATATGTTGTGGTGCTGCCACATCAAAAACATCATATAGCATTCTTATCGGTTCTCCCAATGTTTCAGGTCTTTCATGAATGAACCTTTTTTTTCAGCTGATTATGATGCCTTTTATGTTCAAATCTTTTCCCTTTTACCATGAAAATCAACTTCTGGAAAAGCTTGTAACATAGTCATGTTTGTTGGTGTAGGCATATTTTTAATTGCACTTGCCATTGACGGATCTGGATGATGACCATTTTTATCAATAATTTGATCAAGATATTTAACTTTTGGCAAAAACAATTTGCATTTTTCTTCCATACTTTCTTAATTTTTCCAAAATTGTTTTCCTATGCCCAACATGTTGTTCTTTAGATTAAAATGCCTCCCAGATATGCCACTGCGAAATCATAATCCACAAGCATGGTATCCATAACTTGTTGAAAAACAGTGATGCCACCTTTATACCAAAAGGAAGTCAGTTAAACTTCTAATACTCGGTGCGCATTTATGGTTGTTAATTGTGAATATTCATTTTCAATCTGAATTTGTAAATACACTTCAGAGAGACCCAGCTTGGCAAATATTCTTCTGCCATTTAACTTCAAAAAATTTTCCTCTGGACTTGGTAATGCACTTATGCATTTCTAAACAAATTTTAATCCTGTTGAGAAATCCACGCAAACATGAATTTTATTTATTTTTTATTTTTTTTACATACACCAATGGTGTAGCACATTTTGAATGGTCAATTTTTCCTATTACACAAATTCTTTCAAGTCAGTCCAACTCTTCATTGATGTGTTCCAATTCTGTGAATGGTATGCTCAGTTTTGGCTTAAGTACTGATGTTGAACCTTTTTTTACTTGAAAATTTGCTTTGCATTTTGAACACCAACCCAATTCATTTGACAGAACATCTGGAAAACATTTTTTTAATTCTTAAGATTTTCACACTGACTTTTTAAATTGGTCACTTGTCCATTTACATTTTTACAATAAACATTTATCAGCAAATCTCCACCCCCCCCCAAAAAAAAAATTTCTCACCTGAAACTGAAATTGTGACTTTGGAAATCATCTTTTTTTTTTTTTTTTTTTAAATAAAAGCTTTCCTTCCATGTAGTTTCACTGATTATTGAAATGTCACTACCAGTGTCCAGTAGCATTTTAACACCCACATTACTTATTTTCACATTCACAAATTTCCTTTTATTTTGCTGTGACTATTTTTTGTCACAATGCTGTATACAAATTTCTTCCTGGTTTGGTTTTGCAGTGTGACTTCATATGTCATCTTTTACCACACTTGTAACATTCTGCATTTTTAAATGGTCAGTCATTTCCAAGATGTAACTTACCACATATGAAACAAGGATTTATTCTCCTTTTTGTACCTTTGTCCTTTGCTTGTACCAAAGCACATTCTTTTTTCTGAATTTCTTCAGCATTGTTTCAAACTTAGAATTGTCTGACAATCGTTCAGTATTTCTTGCAGTGTAAAATTACTGTTTCATTTAATTTTTGTAAAGATTTTTGCTCATATTTCAGCATCTTTTTAGCTGTTAAACCTTGAATGAAAATTAACCCTTTGAACATATCTGGAGTCATTTACTTTATTTTAAACTTTGCACATTCTTTGTTGACGATATCAGCATACTCTTTTTAGTTAGGTTCATGCACCTCCAATGAGCATTAAACAGAGAGCTCTTGTCACTAAAAACTTTCGTCAGAATGTGTACCATGTCTTCAAACATGATTTCACCTGTTTTTTTTTTTTTCTGTAATATGTAGTTGCAATATTTTTCATACTCTATTGGAGCTATTTTGCTCAACAACAATCTTGTTATTCACTCATCTTCCCAGCCATTGCATTCCCAACTGAAAAAGTCAGTCCCTCATCAGGATTATATACAAATCCTGATATGGTGTTTTGGACAGCATCTGGCATAAGAAGCATTGAAAATTTTTTCTTCAGAATTATATCCAACAACTCCTGTTGCTGTTTTTGTAGTTCTAGAAACTGTTGCTTTTGTTGTTGAATCTCAATTACCAAAGCCAAAATTTGCTCCATATTTGCAAATTTTGTTTTTTCCTCCACCCAAGAGAAAATTTTTTTTTTCTTCTATACAAAGAAAAAGTTTTGTTTTTTAAAACATGGTTAAAATTCTTGTCATCACTCGTATCCTTGTTCCTGAAGCAACAAGTTTATTTTTTTTTGTACTTGTTCACTCAGTATGAGTTTCCAAAATCCTTGTAACTCCAGTTGCAACTCGTATGAGTTCTTGAATTCTTGTTACTGTTATAAATCACAAGATTTCCAAATACTCATCACAATGGTTATAAATCCCCTGAGTTTCGAATCCCTCATTGCCACTGTTATAACGTGCTTCATAGTACTTAGAATAAACATAATGCTTTGGCTATTTGCCATGATGCCTGTATAACTTAGTTTGAAAACTGACTCCAAATGGCTTCTTCTCATCACCTCTGACCTGGAGTTCTTTATTTATAATTATGGGCTCATTCATATAGTCACCAAAGGTATACTATTTACTCCACAACACTTACCATCAGGAAGAAATTGTTAAAATTTCTAGGACATATGATGAGGAAAGAATGCTTCAAAAATTTGATACTCAGCAAGACAGATATCCTACCTGGCAAACTTGAGTAAATGAATAGCAGAGATATAGCTAAAATACAGAATTCATTAAGAGCTACAAAACAGGAAGTTGTAGACCGCCATAACTGCCAATGTCCTAAAGGAACACAGCACATTGAAGAAGAAACTTCTTGTTTCAAACTTCAAAAGTTTGTAATACAAGCTGATAATTTATACTTTACTTTTTATGACTAAATCAAAATGAGTCAACTACAAATGGATAAGGTGGATGGATAACTGTACAAGTGATAGATTTTATCATGACCAAGCATTTATTTCACTTCCTGTAACTATAACTTCAACCTGAATAACTATCAGATAATTGCTTTTCTCCAAGCCATATATTTTTGATAAGTTTATTGAATTAATGATCACTTTCTATCTAGACTTTTACATACTTTTGCTACTGTAGAGTTTTGGTACACTATACCCTACTTGTAAAGTACTTATCTTTGATGCATTGACAATTCCATAATGTTGTTTTATATCCTCTACTAAATCATACAAAACTGTCTTTGTACATCTGAATAAATTTATTGTAAATTGGTAAAATACAAATTTAATATACATGGTATTAAAGTGGTTTAAAAAAAAAAATCAAAATCTGATGCACTAGTTCAGCTTTGATATAAAATCCTATAAGTTTGGCACCCATTAATTTCCTGCTTGAGTATACAAAGCTTAAAGGATTAAAAACTGAATTTTCAATTACAGATTAGAATGAAAGAATAAAAAAAAATGATTTCATTAAATATTGTGACATTATTCAATTTTAACACTTTTTCACAAATTTATTTTAAGCCCATTATAAAACATCAGAGTTTGAATTAAAACTTTATTCATCTTAAAAGGCCTAATTAAAACAATTACAAAAGTAACTAAAATAATGAAAACTGTCAATGAAAAATTAATAAAAGAAGGTTAAAAAGCAAAAAAAGCTAAACAAGTGAATGTATATTAAGATTTTAAATATTGTAAATGCATATTTTATTCATAATGCTAGTTAACAAAGCTGTAAGGACATAAGGCAGTTAGGATCTACTAGATAAAACTCACAAGAATTTAGGTGGTTTCTAAACCAGAGCAAGTTTAGCTTTGAATTGAAATCTTTTGGCTATAGGCAACAGACATTTATTGCAGACTATGCACATATGCTAAAGATTAATGGAGGAGATGACACTGTGAAGCTTTAGCAATAGCATATCTAAATATATCAACATAAAAAATGCTCCAATGATTTTTTTATGGTTAAATGAACCACAAACTGTACACAAACCATTTTGTATCCATTAATTTTTTTAATATGTTAATAAATGAAGGTTTAAGTTCAGTCTAAAGTCTGTACAAGATAAAAGCAAGAATACAATATAGTCTTGTTCATATCTTTGTAAGATTAATCGCCAGTCACATCCACTATTCCCTTTACATAAATTTATTCATAAAAATTCCCAATTTATATTTATCTAACTTATTATGATTGCATCATATAGAAAAAGTTATAAAGAAAATTTTAAAATAATTCTTTCAGTTAATGTTCAAACGAAATACCTTTTGTAATGTGATTAAATAAGGAAAAAAAAATTTTTTAAAAATATAAATTTAGCATGTTTCACTATTTATTTAGAAATTTTAAAAATGGAATAATGTAGTTCTGTATCAAATTCTGAATTCTATCTTATTTTGCTTGCACTGGTTATGTAAACTTCACATGTTCATTTTACAGTGCTAGTATATGTTTCAATTTTTATGGTGTGGATGTCAAATGTTTACTTCATGCTCTCTGTGTGGATGTTTAATTCTTAAAATGTTAGTGTAATTTAAGCATGTATTAAAAATATATTTCTTCTGGGTATTTCCTCTATAATGGGTTGTATTCAATGTTCACTAAAGTAGCATTTTTAAATCCACAATATGGCCCGTTTTGTTTCTATGTGATACTAACAAATTTAATGGATTATCTCTTCTGTATTCAAAAATAAAAAAAAACCTTTAATTATTTAGATGTCACATCTATATATTTATTATAGCATATCAGGCAGTCAGTCCAGGTTCCAATACATTGATATTTTTGCTGACCAAATCTTTGATTGTATTGAAGCTAATGATTATAACTTTAATGTTTAGGACAGTTAAATATTTTTGGAGTTCAGTGTATAAATAGTTGGAATATTAATAAATAACCAGCATATAGTAAATACTTATCAGATGCACTTTTCACATCTCCAATGTTTGGAAAACCTATACTTAAAGAGTCTAAACATTTGCAGATGTTGTAACCTAGTATTACACATTTATTTCCAACATTCATCATGCAATTAAAATACACTAATATTCTCAATTTAATTTTTAATAATAATTAGATTAGACAAACATTTCAAGAATTCAACACCCAGACACCATGAGGTAAATATGACACCCACAACAAAAATTGATACTATATATAACACCATAATATGAACACATATACACAACCAATGAAAACAAAACAGAGTTCAAAGATCAAAACAACACAGCATGAATAAAAATTTCTGATGAAGCTAATAGCAAAACATTAAATTTATAAAAGTTTTCCTACATGTTACTTATTTAATCATCCTGTCAATCCATATTTTTAACTCATTCTGTCATATATTTAGTTCTATATCTTTTTTGAAGACAGAAGATTTTGATCATTTACAGTAACTTCTCCATAAATTGCACAAATCTTTTTTTGCATTTGAATCACATATTTATGTTAAAATAAAAAAACAATACACCAAAAAAATTTTGCATTTCTTCTTTATTTCCTTAGTGGACAGTCCCAAACACTTTGTTCAGTACTTATCATTTGACAGCATTACAAATATTTAGTTTTAAATAATTAAAAAATTGACTACTGTGATATCAGCAAATAATTTTTAAAAAGAATGTCAAAACTAGAACATTTTTATTTATTGATTCTAAAGAAATGGAACATGTTTTGGTATATCATGGTTTTTTTAACAAAGATGTGATTCAAATACAAAAAGATTTGTGCAATTTATAGAGAAAGTACTGTAAATGATCAAAACTGTCAGAAATGGTTTGCAAAGTTTCATATTGGACATTCCTTAATGACTGATAGTTTGGTCAGGTAGACCAGCTGAAGGTTATAGCAATCAAATCAAGACATTACTTAAATCAATATTATGATGTAGAAGATAGTAATATCTTAAATAGATCAAGTGGTAAAAATCATTTACACCAGTATAATCATACTAGTGACTCTGATATGTGACTCCCATGATTTTTTTTTTTTTTTACTGATAGTAAAACTTTGTATTGGGTAAACTGAGTGAGAGAGAAAGGAAAAGTAAGAGAGTATTATGAGGATGAGCAGGATAGATATCAGTTGACCCTGGATTTAAAGTGGCCAAGATTGTAGTTATCAAAGAAACATTCACTTGGGAGTTTGTTCAACAAAGTAACAGTTCTGGGAAAGAAGCTGTGAACTTGATTGTTATCAAAGGAATACAAGGGTAATGGATATGGCTTGCCACTATGAACATGGCATGGCCTAGCTGTGAAAGTTTGAGCTGGTGGCACTAAGGAATGTATCTGAACATCTGCCATAGTAATAGTGATATAGTAGTGAAAGGCTGGCAACATTTGTCTGTAAGATAAGGGTTGCAGGGTGGAGAATAATGCATCACCTACAAGTCCACATAAGTGCTTTTTGAACTTTGTCGAGGCTGGATGGTAAGCATTGGGCAGTACCATCCCAGATATAGCAACAATAAATACTCCATTCTTGGTCTGATCTGACTCTTATGAAGTTAGAAAAATCACAACAGGAGTTAGGTATTTTTTTAGAATGATACAAGAAAGCACCCATTCTGTCAGCATCTTTTACAATGACATAAATATGCACATTCCATTTGAGATTGAGAGCGAGCTATAGCTCCAATAGGCATTTGAGACAAGGAGCTTCTTTGAAGGTATGACCACTCATCAGGATTGGTGCAAGTTTAGGGTCTGCTTAGTGGTGATAAAATATTATGAGTTTAGCTTTGTATGTATTGAATGATATCAGTAAGACCTTTCCCCATTGAGCTGTAAGAGTTGGGTCAAAGGAGAGATCCAGTAACAGATACTAGTCATCAAAATATTTAGAGATGCACCTATACACTATGGTTATCATCTGCATATATATTTACTAAGGATCTGAGAGTGCTCTTAGGAATATTGTTAATATAATTTATAAAGAGGATAGGACCGAGAAGAAAGCCTTGGAGATGCCAGCATTGATCCCATGTGCTTCAGAAGACTAGCCATTAACAACAACCTTCATAGATCCACCTGATAGGAAAGACTTGATAACTGAGAGGATTCTCCCAGTGATTCTATAGCTGATCAGTTTATGTAGCAATCTCTGGTGCCACACCTTATCAAAGGCATTTAACATATCTAAGGTGATCACTCTTGAGAGATTTTTATTGTCAAGAACTTCACTAATTCTATGCATGATAATAGTTTAATAGTTAAGACATCAACAGTAGACCTAAAAGAGAGAAAACCATATGGTTTGTCACTTAGGAATTTGTTTTTGTTGAAATGTTCAATGATTTATTTGTTTATCATAGGTTAATGAGAACAACTACAAGGATTTTACCCCAACCAGTAGCCTTCAGAGAGTCAATGTGTTTAATAAGTTTGGAAACCTCTTCTTCAGAAAGGTGGAGGAAGTCAGGTAAGGGATGGTCTGTCATCTAACCCAGTGTTATAGGCAAAACTCATAGCAAAGTTCATAATTTAGGCTTATCTGACAAAGAGGAGATAACCTCAGGGCCATTTATAATAGAGGGCATTGACAGTTTGACTATTGAGTATAGTGTTTACAATTTTCCAGAACCCACAAGATCCAAGCTTTTTTATTATCTACTTTGACTTGAACTGTCTGCACATAGCTGCACTTTGTATTTCCTAAGACTCTCTTGCAGTGATTATGCACAGTTCTAAATGAAGCAAAGTTCCTATTACCTTTCCTTTTGATAAAGACTGTAGTAATGATTATGGTGAGCCAAGTCTACATTCAAGCATGAGCCAGGGCCAGCTGTTTGACTTTTGTTAACAGAAAAAACAAAAAAAACTACTGAACCCTATTTTCATGTAAGGTTAGCTGCTTAAATGTAATGAAAAGGCTAAACATTTTTAATCAAATTGTGAACAGTAAATACCTTACAACAACTGAAACATAAGTGAGCTTGTGGCAAAACATACAAGAGGCTGGTTTTCATGCAAAAACAGTGATGCTGTGTATATGTTGAGATTGAAAGGTTTTCTTTACTATAATCTTCTATTGGAGAAGCAGATGACTGATTCAAACAAATACTGCCTCAAATTGAGCCAAGTGAAGGCAACAATCAATGAAAAGTATCAGTCTGAAAGTTTAACAGTAAGAAATAAAAACTTTTACTTTTATTTAAAAAAGATTAAATTTTCTCAACCCAACATGTCAAAAATCAGTTTGAATGACAAATGGATAAAAACTCAAGTGACCTCTTTTCTATAATTTAAGGATGTCATTAAATAATTGGTATTCATTTGAGGGCAAGGTTTGACAAACTGTTATGTTTAACATGGGGCCCTCTTGTGTTGAGATAAAAATTATAGTCCAGTTCTCCTTACCGTGCTTGTGGATATGCCTGGAACCGATACCTATTCATCGGAGAGGTGCAGCATGTAGAATGTGTCCAGTGAAAGCAGATGTTTTAAATATTTTTATATGCTGTGTTCCTTCATGACATGGGCAATCATGGCTCTCCACAACTTCTTATACATTGTAGCTCTTAGCAATGATTGTCAACTTAATATCCCTTCAATTCCTTGTTCTGCCATCCATTTACATAAGCTTGTTAGGTGAGTCTCAAATTTACTAAGCCCTCTTTTCTCATTATTGTCTTTTTAATTTCATTTTCCTTAAAACTTTCTCATTACATCCATATTGTCTCATTTTGATCTTTCCAGTGCAACTTCTATCTTCTGGCTTTCTCCTATATTTTGGATAGATTTATATCAAAGTGGAAAATTTCAGGGGTTCTCTTTGGGGATACCCTTTAATTAAAATGAAATACACTTATCCAAGTATCATGTATAATGTAGTTTCAGAATATATATGGTTATGGGGGGTCTATCTCTAAAATTCTAGAAGGAGTTCAATAGCAAACAGAGGCTACAACTTTATATATATATATATAAGACCTTTTAGCATGAGAACAGTTACTCCATGTGTTCCTTTTTATACTTTAGGCAATTTTACTTAATACTGGATCATATAATATTTCTGAGGCATGTCGATTTAGAGGTAGAATATCAATTTCAATCCAATGTAAAAAGTCCAATTCCATATTATCTGATATACTCTCTCTTCATTCAACTTTAAACTATAATCGTAATAATGCGTCAACATGAGGAATTTCCTTGTTGAGGTAAAGAAAAAAAAACTGTCAACTGATCATAGCAACAGCAATAGATTTTTTGTTTCTCGGCCGCAACACTTGTAGCCAAATCGCAGACCACATGATAGTCCGACGTAACAGTCCAACATACACCATAGAGACGACAAAATGGGGTCACAAATCCAACTTTCACTTCTTGCCAACAACAATGTGTGTTCGTCCCCCCCCGCTCAAAAAAAAAAATCATCTCCTTTTATCAGCGAAAAACAACGACTTCTGTTCACTGAGAAGGGGAGGGAAGAACATTAGCAGAGCTTCTAGTCATTGATGTAGATTTTTGCTGACTACTTTTTGGTAATTTTTCTTGGGCAGATCGCACACAAAACACAAACTTTTTTCCGGGGTACCTGATTATCTCTTTCACTACAGATATTCAATATCAAAATCAAATGCTATGAGTTTTATAGCCAATTCTAGAAGATGTAACTTTCAGTAAATTCTTCCATGGATTAAAAATAAATTCTAAAGGTTTGTGATCAGACTTCAACTAGAATTTTCTGTTTAATAAGAATTGGAGAGATCTACTATTGTTCCATACAACCACGAAAGACTCTTTTTCCTATATTTGAATAATTAGATTCTGTCTGTGTTAATCTTCTACAGATACAATATTGGGTGTCCTTCTTGAGATAAAAATACTGATATGGAATGTTCACTTGGATCTGTGGTTAATGTGATATCATTTTTTGTAATAAAAAATCTTCAGAATGTGCTTCTTTTGTTTTTTTTAGCAAGGGCATTTTTTAAAATTAAAATGTCATTTGTTTTATATTAGTTCAGTTAAAGTCAGTATTTTCTTGGGGGCAGGATTTAAGATAGAAAATAAATGTTTGAATTAATTCAAAATATTTTGATAAATATCTACTGTAGAAACTGAACTAAAAAGCAATAATTTTGTTATTGGGAGAAGCACACTCATTTAATATTTTCTGTATTAAACTTTGGTCTGTTGAAATATCTTTTGAAATTCTGTATCCAACACACATATTTTCACAACTGAATACACATTTATTCTTAATGTCATACTGACCATTCTAATCTATTTAGCACATAGTTGTTTTTTTGAGTCCAACTCTTCTTTGTTGATTGCCACCAAACATATATTGATATATTTTTCTGTAATATGATATCTGCCATTTTTACCTGTATGGCACTTGGGTCCATCAAAGTAAAAATATGTTTATAAATGTTTGTAAGTTGTGATTTCCTTAAAATTATCATCAATTTGAATTTGGTAATAAGCAGTTTTGAGATTAATTTTCACAAAAAGTTTAATTCCAGTTAACATGTGAAGTGCAAATTCAATGTTAGTAATAGGATATAAATTTGAACAGATCTTCTAGTTCACGCCTAGTTTATAATCTCCAAAAATATGTAAAGCCCCATTCAGTTTTTTTCTCTACAATTATTGTTGAAACCCATATGCTTCCACAAGAGGAATATGTAAAACACCTTTTTCCACCATTGTTTTTTTTTAATTTTGCAATTACTTGGGGCAAAATGTGACAGTAGTTTGCAAGATTTAAAATATGAGGGATTAACACTTTCTTTCAGTACAGGATTTATAACCCTAACATTCTAGTTTGTTGAATCTAAATTTATTGCATTGATTAAACACATACTATTACCATTAAATTCACATTTTTCCATGAGACTGACTTTTCTTACAATCAATAACAACAATGGATACTATTTCAAATCTAGTGTTTCAAACTTTCCTTCAAAGTATTCCAAGGCCTTTATGACTGACCCATCAAATTGTTCTATTTTAAGATTACTCTGACTTAACTGGGACCAATTTATTCTCAAAACATTTTTAAATTAAAGTCACTTCACTACCTGTGTTAATTTGTATACATAAAATTACACCACTCAATTTGACCATAACCAATGTATTTCTTTTTCTGTAGTAAAAAAATCTATTTCAACTTTATAATTTTCTTCCATATTTGACAAATTCTATACTTTTCTTTTTTAAATTTACTGTTTCAAAATGATTTTTCATTGTACATATTTTGCATAATTGTTCATCTGCTGGGCACTTTTTTCATTTTGGTTCATGTTTATAACTACAATATTTATATTTCAGTTTCATCATTATCATGCATGTATTAACAATTTCCTCTTGATTTTCAGCAGAGTTAATTTTTTAAACTCAACACGAATTCAGTGACATTTTACTTAATTGCAACTGTTCCAATATTTTATATCTATGAAAGTGTTGTACATACCTTCAAATTAATCTTGGTTCAATTAATTCTTCTTCTAGACATTTCGTCTTTTCCTAGTCTTTCAAATTCACAATATCTGCTAGTCAATGTAAAAATGCTATTATTGATTTGTTGGCCTCTTCTTTTAAAGTCATTAACTTAGTTCACTTTGCAATAACTCATCTCTTCTTTGGTCTATTTTTCTTGATTATCACACTAATTTCTTTGAATGTTAACTCTTCCAATTCTTTTGGATAAATTATTAATGAGATTATCATAATTGCTTAGCACCTTGCTGAAGCTAAAATAAATCGGTGATTTGATTTTCACCACCTGCTTTATTGTCTTTTAGTTTCTTTGATCTAGCATTGGCTGCCAAACATCATAACCACATGTCAACAGTCAGGTTCATCCATTTGTAATAAAAATCCTATCGATGTTGCCATTGTTGTGATGTGTGTGATTCAATGAATGCACAATCCTCAGTAGTAGGACTATATATTCATGTCTATAGACTTGTAAAATATGACAAGTAGCAGGACTATGCATACAAGTCTATATGTAAATAAGATTTATTTCAATGTCACGACATGCATTCTTGTACTACACAACTTTCTATTCTTGTGTACTTAATTCATTCTGTGTTTTAATTTTTTTCCATCCTGGGTAATGTCAGGTTTTGTTATTTTTACTCATCCTTTCTCCAGCTATTTTATGTGATACTCATAAATGTAAATAATATATGCCAAGAAAGGTTAACACCATATTATTATTGCTTAATTCCTGTCTCTTGCTCATTGCTCCATCTAACAGTAAGCTGAACTTTCAGCCTCTTTCTGGGTTCAACCATCACTTATGTCTTTTGTCTATATCTCTGAGATGAGGTATGATTATTTTCATTATTCAGGATATCATCCTCATCTTCATTGCCATATTCACAACATTTCACAACAATCTCAACCTTTCACTACATCAAATCTACACATTAAATAATAGTAAGAGGTGGGTCAGTGTTCATGTTGGATGATCTGGCATACCATCTGGACATTGGTTAGGCAAAAGGATTTGGGGTCTCTGAGCTGGTCATCCCAGTTCCTGATAGGTTAATGTAGTTTTTTTTTCTATTTTTGAGTTATTCTAAATTGTTTTAACAGCTAGAGCATATAAGCACATTGGCCTTTTTTTTCCATTAAATTCCCAATCACTCACCCATTAGGTAACATATTTCAGTTTTCTGGTAGGTGGAGATGACTTAACTTTTCATATTTGTTATGTGGCTGTCTCAATTTTCGATTTTACTGGTCATATTCTGCACATTTTTTCGGTGAGTTAATTGTTATTTCTTCCACGTTTAGGATTGTGGGAGTTGGAGGCTTAAATACTAATGTTTTACTTGCCTTTGTAAATATGTTATCATTGTATATAATTAGTAGGTAATTTTTTTTTTTTTTAATGTTATTCATTACCCCCTCCCCACCGCAAAAAAACCCAAAGAAATTGTACATATGCGACTAGTTAGGTCTTAGAGAAATTGCGATATTATTGTATGGTAAGAAGAGTAAGACGGTGCAGTGTAAATGAGATGTTTTGGTGAAAGGTAAAGTATTCAAGCGAATGGGACACTGATTGTATCTAGCTAAGTTAGCAATATGACAGTGAAGACCAGCCGTCCCACTGCCACATTTGTACATTCATGCAATAAATCATTTAAATCTGTTCCAATAACAACAATAACATCATCACAAAACAACAACGACTAGCTTTAAATTAAAAGAAAAAAGTAAATAATTATTTTAATTAATAATATAAATTTCTGCTTAGTTTTCTGGTGAGACGAATTTGAATGAGAATCAATGACATTTTTTTTTAAATTTCGCAGTAAAATAAACGATATTAAAAATTTTAAATATACTGTGTAGTGTAAATTTTGACGGGGAAACAATATTTCTTAATTAACATTCATGATTTAGGATTAATTAAAGAAAAATTTGATAATTAATGAAGTTCTTATAATTTTTTGCTGAAAACCAAACAATGATGTCGGCACGCAAACTGAATTTTCTCAAAAATTAAAAAAATAAAAATAATGCAATTTAAAATAATGTCGCAACATAGCAAGATTTTGTAAAATGGAATATACTTTCTTTGAAATTAATCACATTTTTAAACAATATTGTCGACTGAATATGGGTAAAAAATATTTCAAGATTAGGATTAAAAAAAAAAATTTTAAATGAATCTGCACGACAGTGAGAAATTTTTACGTTTTCAACGCAAAAACGGTGTCAAAATATGAAATCTGCAGTTATTGTTTAAGAAATAAACTAGAAAATTGTCTCCTTAGATTACTAAGCATTTTTTTTAAATTAAAATATTTTCGTCAATCTACTTCACTGAAGAGAAAAACATGGAAAGAGCGTCATAAACTGGTTTTCCCGTTTTGTAGCAGACGATAATGTTGGATGCCATCTTTTGCTAATGGCGCTGCAAAAAACAATTAAAAAGAATTCATAATTATCAAATTTTGTCATAGACATTACATTCTGGCATAGTATTCTAGTAATTTCCTCACATCTGGTGGCGGTGGGGAGGCCATAATTTTTCAAAACTACTGCAATTTCAATGACATTTTAGTTTGTTGAATTTGTCTGCACTCAGACATTTATTTTGACTTTGGATAATGAAAAGATAGTTAAAAAAAAAAAAAAAAATACTAACATTTTAAAGGAAAACTTAAGACTTCCAGTAAGTGATTTTTCTGAGAATTTCACAAATCTTAACAAAATGCTAACAATCCAAACAGTACAGAACATAGAGATTAATAAAAAATAATAACGCAAATAAATAAAAGAAAACATTGGATTTTATTCCCAGTTACTTTGATTAGTTTTTTCGTTACTGATGCAAAAAAATTTAGTTTAAAAACAAAAAAAAAAAAAATCCGATGTTGTTTATTCTTGTACCCTGAGAGTAAAACCCCGTCCAAACGAAAGCAATTGCAGAAAAAAATGTAACGCAATTTAAATGGAAATTGTTTTTAAAATAAAAATAAGTAATTAAGTTTCTTAGTGTTGTCTAATATTTCAAAGTAATAAATTACAAATTATAATTAATATAAATTTTTATTGTTCTTTTTTTCTTTTTTAAACTACAAGAAGAAAAAAAAAGTAATAATTTTTACAATCTTTGTTGGTGTTACAATGTTCAATAAATTAAAAAGAATTTCTGTTCATGGCATAGCATCTTTCAAATAAAACTAAGTTTCAATCAACGGTCAACCCAAATAAAAAAGGATTATTTTATTTAATAAAATAATCTTCTTCTTTTTTTAAATTTATTACTTTTTTTTAAAAAAGTTTTTCTTTACCTGGAAAAACTGCTTTTAGTAGATGCATCGCAACAATAAATATTGTTAGGGACTTTCTGATCTTCTTCTACCGAAGAAAAACTTTGAAAATGTATATGGGAAATGTGATATTCGTCAAGTATTTCTTGGCGCAATTCCATTAAAACTCTTCGAAAATGTTCACATGCCATTATTGTTTGCAACTTTTTGGTTACCAGGCGCATGCGCAATGAGATTTAACGCATGTCACAAAAAACATTTAAATTACATCGAAACACCAAGTGATCTAAAATTGATAATAAACAACATTCCTTATTGTTAAGTGCTTGCTCGTGGTGCCTGTCTTACAGCCATCGAGAGCTTGATAGACTAGACTAGAGACTTAGACTGCTTTTAAATTTAAATTTTTTTTTCTAAATAATAACCAAGAAAGAAGCAGTCTCGTTTTTCACTTTAATCGACATTAGATGTCCACTTCATACAAATGAGTGAGAAAAAAAAGTTAATCAGAATGTAGTATTTGATGATTAATCAAACCTAGTGTTTCAAGTTGTTTTAATTATTTTTTAAATCCCGACATCTGAACATTAAGCACAATCTACATTTACATTTTCGAAAGATTTTTTAAAATTTAATTGAATTTGAAGTTGTTATTTTCGTTAAAAAATAAATATAGCTAAATTCGTATTACTATTCACAAGAATAATTGCTACAAATGAAATGAGTTCAGCATTTTAAGTCCTGGCTCATTCATCCGTACCCAAGTGTGCAGTTAATTTACCTGCAAAGAAGTAAATGTTATTGTTTTAAAAAGATTTTAAAAAATTAATTTACTTGAAATTTTGGTAAAACAAAAGCAAAACCCTTACCTATCGATATTTATTCTTGTAATTTTACAAGAAATATGGCACAAGGCCAAAAGGGGGATTGTGGGGGAGGACAGACTGTTTTATCTTTAAACTTAACTAACCACAATCACTGACCCCAAAAAACTACAATATTCCTTCTTACATCAAAACAAGACATTTTTACTTACCATTCTTACTACAGATACCTCAAAGTCTCTATGAAATCTTAACTAGTCCCCATATGTACAATTTTGTCTGTAGGGAAGGGGAGGGGGAATAAAATAACATCTTTTAAAATAATTACAATGCATACACTTCTATATCGAAGAAACTAAACAAAATAGACTTAGTAATAAAATCCCCACAATCCTTAATGGTTGCAGAAACATCAGTTAACTGGACAAAATTGATGGGGAACTTAAATAATTTAAACAATCACTCACTCAAACACACACTCATTCAGACACAAAAACAAATCCAAAAAGCACACTCAAAGAAATGAAAGGTGTCCTGCATCCACCAGAGAACTGATATCTCTGTCACCTAATGGGGGAGGGGAGGAGGAATTAAACTAAAGAAAGAGGGGAAAGATAAAAGGGACCAATGAGCATACATCCCCTAGTTAATTTTAATGGAAGTAGCTAAAAACAAAGCAACCCTAAACAACCCTAATTTTTAACTGGGTTGCCAATGTTTACCACAAAAATATGGGGGGCTGGGAATGCCACACTTGGAGAGCCACAAACGTGCCTTGAGGTTATCTTTCCTATGCCACACGTTGACAGGAGGAGATTTGATTATGGCGGGGATTATTAGTGATGTGTTCCCTCGCCTTACCATCAACCCCCCCCATCTCGCAGGTTGAGTGCCTATGTAAACCTCGGGATCAATCGGATTTCCTTCATGAGTGTCAGTCAGCCTTGTTGGCCGTTCCTCGGTCCAGTGACCTTTCACGGCCTAGGAAGGTCTTCTATCGTCTTTTAGTGGAGGGGGTCGCGAAGGATTCCCTACGTGAGCAGCTCAGCTTGTCGGAGGAGGAGTTTCGCTCTTTCTTGTCTTGGGTGCCAAGGGTGGATTATCTCAGTAACCCTGAGTTTTCGCTTACCTGGTGATTGGTTTGGAATCGGCTGCCTCTCAATGACAAGGTCTTCATATGGGGTTTGGCGGATTTGCCAGACTGTGAATGGTGTGGCCTTTGTTCTGAAAGAAATGGCTTCGCACGCCTTCTACCATTGTCCCCAGGCCCACCTCTTATGGAAACATGTCGGCGAGTTGACGGCTCATCTCGCTCCCAAAAAGTTTGTGCTCATTGATTGTGCATACGTGTGTGACAATGTGTTGCCCCCATATTCTGGGGTGAAATGGATGGTGTTTTTGACACTGCTGGCCACGGCCTGAATGATGATTTGGATGACGCGAATGGAGGAAGTCTTGCGAGGCAATCGTCTTTCTCATCAGGATCTAATCTGATTCTTTGAGCATCAGCTCAAGATGAAAGAACTGATAGAAAACGATTGAATTCAACAGTCTTTAGCGAAAGGTGGGTGAGAGAGGCGAGCTTGGTTTGTTTGAACGGGGCTAGCCTTGATTTTCTCTTTTAGGTCAACCTACGTCACATTGGTTAGGTTAGACAAGCTTCAGTGTACCTAGTTAATGTGAGTAAGTGTTGTTCCTAGCCTGTTCCCGGCCACCTCTTTGGTTATGATTCAAGTCGAGATTCCTGACCTCCCCAGTTTGTTTTGGCCCCCTTTTTATCTCAACTGGGTCAGCTTTATATTTTCTCCATGTCCATCTATATTTTCACCTTCCCACTCTCTTAGTGAGAGAGCCTCTTGATTTTGTCCAATGGGCAGAATACAGCGGCGTCTCCGTTTTGAGGGTTGGACGTCCCTAGTAACATCAGTTATGTTGAGTTTATTTTGTGTTGAGTTTTAGTTTTATTATTGGGTTCATCTCCCTCCCCTCTCATTCTTCATTATTAGAATTATATATATATATTTATTATCATTAAATTGTTAAGGCATGGGGGTGCGTTTTGTAGGTTTCTCCTTGAGAGGATGCGGTATTATGGTGGATGGAGGATTGATTGTTGACGGATGAATTCTTATGGTGAATATGGAAACTGTAATGTGTGAATGGGTCGTGAATCAGATTAACCAGGTATAAGATAGTGACACCCAGCCTCAACCCTTCCCCATTTTGGCCTTGTGCCACAATTGTATTTTATATACAATAAATATCCTGCATAGAGAGAGGACATCTTTCTGCAGTTGGCCCCTGGAAAAAAACAATTCACTGACACAGCAATGAAAGCTTATGCAAGTTCCAGAAAGAAAAGAAAGAGTGCTGTAACTAAAAAAGGGTAAATATATCACCATTTCTATTACTGCTATATCCCCTAACAAAAATAAAACAAAATCTATGTCCCCACCCCGTACCCTTTCTTCCCCCAGTCCAAAGTCCTCATTTTCAGAAAAAAAAAACATTTCTGTTACAACACCACCCATTCCATTGTCAATAACTTCATCATCACTATCAGTAAATAAAAATGAAGGAGTTCTTCTTTTGTACTCCCCAATCAGTCTCTCGGTAAAAACATATCAGATTAAACAGAAATCTCTTATTGGGGATGACATTTTCCATATAAAACCCAAATATCTTAGAAAGGAAGATTATGGAGCCACAATGCCAGAGAGATTTAAGGGCACTGTCGAATTATGACTTTTATGGGCTCCTAGGCTAATGAAATAATGTACCCCCACCCAGATGAAGCCACCCTCTAATTCACTCACATACATCTTGAATATTTTTTACTCATGATATATTTTAGTAACATTTACATTACTTTTTTTAAATAAACTAGCATAGCTATCCTTTGTCAATAAAATATTATTTGAGAAATACTACTATTTTAGTATTTATTGCAGACCAAATTATCACATATCTCAATACAACTGTAGTAATGAAAAACAGGTTTTTTATAACCAGCCTTATAACAATAAAACAATCAAAATAAATATGAGTTTGCCATATTGATATCATTTCAGTTTAAGAAAGTATTTAAAAGTTATAACATACAGAATATTAAAATTGTTGCTTTATAAAAGCTTGAGGAGACTAAGATTGCAATTTATACTACCCTAAAGGATAACCCAACCTTGCTTAAGGTCTGCCAAAGCTGAAAAAAATAGAAAATAAAAATGTGGAGGACCACAGGAATTTTCTCTGAGTTCAAAGGATTCTGACTGTTATTTGTATTGGTTTGTGTACATGGCAAATATGGGCTGTTGGGGGAGGTGAATAATTCCTTCAAAATGTCTCTCCCACTAGCCATAAATGAATCCTGCAGGAAATTAAAACAATTTTGTTCTGGGAGGGTCCCTGTATTTATTTACCTATCTCTATAGAGCAGTTAAATTAACATTCCCAAAAACATTGGAGGGCTATCACAAAATGGATCCATAAAGACTGAAATGGGCTGAGGGTCTATGGAATAGGCCATCAGTGTCCTGACTTTTGGCATGTTTGTCTCAGTTGCACTATGCCAGTTAGTTACAATCATAGCTCTCTGCTTAGCAACTCTGAATGGCTGAGGGTTGAGGGTCAATTAAAAGGGGCTTGACTTGCTTGTAACTTTGAGTGCCTCAGTGGGGATATGTTGTATTCAAGAGACCCACCTTATTGCAAGTGACTGAGAGCATTCTACCTCTTTTCCAGTATATTTTATATTTCTTGAGAAGTGTTTCTTGGCTAGTAAATTGTTCTATAAATGCAACATGTTTACTTGTTTTGTGAATCCAGCTGGTAAAGTTCACATGTTCGATGTTTCCATAAAAAAGAAAACATACCATTTCATTTGGGTTTATTCACCCCATTAAGAAGGGTACTTTATTTCTGATATAAAAAACTTTCATGAATCTGTCACCAGAGGTTTTTTCATTTCACCCCAAGCATGGTAATAAAGCCACTAGGACACAAGGAGTTACTGAATGTTAGAGAAAATGAGAAAAACTACTATTAAGGAGAGAAGACAATAAAAGAACAAAAATTTAAGAGGACAGAAGATAACAATTGGCATTGCATTTAAATTTTTGAAGATCAAAGTTGACTGAGAAGAAAGAAACTGGAAGAGATTTTCACAACCAAGAAATATGATAGAAGAAACTGTTAGCATAAAATATATTAAATCTAGCAATTTCAACTGTAAAATGATGAGACCTTGCCATCAATCTAGTACTGCATTTAAATTCATAAAGTCTAGGTACCATAAAGGAAAGTTAATCAGAACAATTACCATGAAAGTATTTATAGAAAAGGCACAGGAAAGTTATATTACAACATTGGGAAAGTGATTGAAGCCAAGATGTCAGGTCAGGACCAATAACACAGCAGATTCTTCTTTGTATTTTATCAATAAAATTCTAAATACATTGCAGAAGGGTCAGACCAAATGTGGCAACAATATTCAAAGCAAAAAAGAATGACAGACTTATAAATATGAAAGATTCTGGTGAGAAAAATTGTTTAGTATGACACAGTGAAACAACATTCCTAGCAGCAGACCTAGTAATTCATTCAATATAATCTTTCCACTTTGTGTCAGCAGAAAACATTAGCCCAAGAATATCCTTGAATTTTCACAGAAAATGCATTCAAAAGAATTACTTCAAAGAAAATGTTAAATCAGTCTTCAATGGTTTTCAGTTTTATTCAAAGCACTTTTTCACTAAGTTTTATCTTCACATAGGGCTGAGCATCTATAGGCACTTAAACTTATCATAAAAGTCTTTTTTATAAGTAACACATGGTTGTCTGCATAGATACATCTGATTCTTTTTATTTCTTTTTTTTTATCAGTCATATTTAAATACTCTATTTTATTAAGAATTATAATGAAAACAGAGTTATCTTCCCCTACTTTAATCTCACACATTCTAACAGCCAAGTGGAAGCCAGCTCCTGTTGGTGCCAAAATAACATTCTATTGCTGTTTTGGTGCCCTCCTGTAAAGACATGTTAACCACATCATGGCTTCTGGTCAATATAAAAATTGCCATCATTGAATTAATTCCAGTGAAAATAAGTTTCCTCCACCAACACAATTATAGTTTGCAACTGCCATTTTTTCTTTTTTCTGGCTTATAAATCAAATAATTAATTACCCTCTTGTGTTTGTTTATCCTTGTTGCCTGTTAAATTTCTCTCACTTGTGTAAATCAATCATTTATTAATAATTTCTATATAAATTTTATTCCTTCCTAATTAAGCTGAAGTATTTTTCTACTATGAAAGAAGTTTTTCACAAAACTATCTTTACATAGATATGTTCTAATTGCTGTACAATTTTTATTACTATACTCTAAAAACCATCAATAGCACTTTTGAGGAGACTGGAAAGGCTTCAACCTCATTAATTTTTCTGGAAAACAAAACTAAACAGAATACATTTATTTTCTTTATCGCAGTATATTACAATGCTATAGAGCTGTATCATTCGCCTAAAATCATTACAGCCATTAATTTTCAAAATAAATAATAAAACTTCATCTTTTTTTTCTGAAACATTAGCTTCTAAAACTTCCATATAATTCTAATATATGGAAAAAAAACTATAGGTCTCATTCCATAAAATCAAGTACAAATAAATAGTAAATGTAAGGTGGATTTAAAATTAAAAGAAAAATTTTTGCAGTAGGATAATAGATCAAAAGAATATTTATTTTATGAGAAGATCAGATAAAAAGTTATAGTATTGAGATGATATTACTATTTAAATAAATAAATATAACCTTGAGATGATAAATATATATAACCTTGTGCTATCTGTCTATATTTCTGAGATGAGGTATTATGTACACTATTTACATTATTTGAACTATTGTTCTCATCTTTGTTGCCATCTTTATCACAACGTTTTGGCCATTGTATGCTCCAGCCTTCTTCAGGTGGTTCCAACCACCTGAAGAAGGTCAGAGCATACAACAGCTGAAACATTGTGATAAACATTGGGACCAAAATGAGGACAATAGTCCGAATAATGTAAATAGTGAACCTTGAAATAATAAATATATATAACCTTGAGATGATATATAAAAATAAAAATATAAAATGAGAATTACAATAAACAAATTAAACTTTGATACAAATGAACAGAAATCTGATTTATTGCTTTAGGGCACACATTTTCAGTTTATGCAGTTTCTTAAAATACTTTTGTATATCACTTTGCTTACAACTTTGTAGTTTCTTTGTGATAAGAATATTCTCCATCATTTGTGCAAGCATGACATCTTGAAGACTGAAGTTATGAATTTATTTTTAAAAATTAGTAACTGTTTCCAAAGACTTTCCAACATATCTTTTCTCCTTCAATTTTGTCATTTTCTTATCAGATGTTTCAGTATAATTCTCTTTTATCAGGACTTATGCTCTGGTTGATTTTTGGATCCATAAAAGTGACTGTAACTTTGACATTTTCTTCAGTGTTTATCCACTCTGTCATCTACATTATGTACATATAAAGACTTGTCTTTCAGAGATTTTAAGTTTCAGAAGATTTTCTTTTCACATTAGATAGATTATCTGTTGTTAAACGGACCAAATGTACATTTACTACACAGCATAAATATTGAAATAATAGCATTTAGCCAATGAAGACTTGTGCTTTAACAAGTTGACCTGTTCCACCTGCAGTTTAAATGGGTTCTGCCCTTTGAGTTCTACATAAACTTATAGTTTTTATGCTGGAGGATATAAAAATCTATTTTCCTGGTGAAGTTATATCAGATCAGATTAGATCAACAGTATCAACTTTAGAACCCATTATTATAGATTTGTAAACATATATGATAGGTGGAAAGAACAGAAGATAAAATATAGAGAACATTGATATAGTTTAATTCTTTGCTTTAAAATGGTGACCATGTGGTAGTTTCTGTGCAACATAGACAATTGCAAAAGCTGAATATATTTAAAAATGTTTGTAAAGTCCAGATTTCTGTAAGATTTCCATAAATCCATATGAATACTAGTGTGTATAAGTATTGAAATAAAGCAAAATTTGAAATAATCAACTAATTCTGTTCTGTGAGCCGAGAAACATTATAAAGTGCAATATTGTTATTGCAATTAAACAAATGTCTAAAAAAAAAAGCAGCTAGAATGTGAATATATAGGATTGCACTTATAAAATGGGATTTGTTCCATAATTGCTAATTACAAATAACACTTAAATACACATTAAAAGTTGTGTAATAATGCCAAGAACCCATTTAAATCTATTAAAACAAAATGAGGGATGGGCTGGAAATGTAAATGATAAAATTTGACTGGCATGAAAAGCAAAATTGGATGGCTTAGTAGAATGGGATTTCTGAGATTTCTGAGCTCTGTAAAAGAATGGAAAAATTTGACCTCATTTTTATCTAAAGAAATTAAATTTTTTGAAAAATGATTAGAACACCATATACAGCATCATGTTTCTTTTAGAATATAATTACAAATTTTTCAGAAGTTTTTTTTAAATAAATAATTTATAATTCAAATATTATGTGTATATTTTCTAAAGTCTATGAATTATGGTTCAAATTCCAAGAAATAAAAAAATATCGATATAACATTTTGAATTCTATTAATACTCTGTTGACACCAAATTATGGCTTGCTTATAAAAGATCAGAAATTACCATGACTATTTGATATGGTCAGGCCTTTAAATTCCTACTGAAAACAAAAACTTTACTTAGTTTTCAAATAATCCATGTGTCAGTTTTATTTATTGGTTATTTATGTTTTGAGAATCAACTAAATTACAGATTCAGAAACAAGACAAGGTTACATTTGTTTTGTTTGCTGGCAAAGAAAGAACTTCAAGTGAGATTTTTCAAAACTTTGTATTCTTTTATAAGTTTTTAATTTTTAAAAAATGGTCAAAAAGATATAAACTCACAGCTCTGAGCTAGACAAAAAGGGATGGCAAGAGAAACCATGGATCAAGAGACATGACCATTTGGGAAACCAGCCATGCAAGATGTAATTAAGAGGTCATTTGTTAATGATATTTTTTGTCCTTAGGGCTGAGAAAAACACAGCATATTGACACTGATCTATTTTTAGGATGACCTCAACTACCATCTTCTAATTCAACTGTTGAAACTACCCACTACCAAGCTGAAACATACTTTTTCTGACTGCTACTGTCTTATAAACAAACATTTTGTTAACCTGAATATCAAAGGACTTACTCTAATCTAAATCAAATAAATAAATATTATTTACTTATACTATTGAGTCAGTTTGTTTTATTCCAAATTTTTGTTGAATAAAAACCAAGAACCATCTAGCACATCAGTAACCTAACTGTTATCCTCTGCTTCAAACTAGATCTCTTTCTGATTCACTTTGCATCAAAACCTGCCAATATATTTGCAGCCTGATCTCCCCTATTTACTAATAAGATATTTTATGTTATGCAAGGTGTAATGAAAACAGGACAAGAGATTCTGTCTAGTAATCGTTTATTCAATTAAGAATGCTACTACTAGTCTACCTGACAAAGTAGTAATGCCCAGGTGACAGAGATTGTTATGTAGCGTTCGGAGTTCGCCCCCGCTTGATGCCGTGTAGCATGCTCTTGATAGTGTATCAGCTGTTAAGTTCTCCTTGCCAGGTCGGTAGCTGACGTCAATGAATTTTTTATTATAAGAAAAACGTCTGCTTCTCACTGCTATGGGTTTGCAGTTTTCAGTTAGGTTTTTGAAAAGTGACTGGTACCGGATTTTTGCTGTCGCCAATCCATAAACTTTCAATGCGGGCATTGAACCGCCAAACGGAATTTCAATCTGTGAGTGTTGCTGCAAAAAATCATGTCCCAGTATTATTTCGCAACAAGGGTTTTTCATTATGTATAATTTAGTAGTTTTATAGGAAACTTCATTAAATAGTAAGTCCACCAAACAATAACCACTTACTTGCGCAGACGATGATGCGTGTGCCATTGTTACTCTGCTGGGGGAGGGTACAAAATACAATTTGTTGGTTTTTACCAAGCTTTCTTTGATAAAGTTTTCTGAGCTCCCGGTGTCGAGCAGAGCATTTGTAGACCTCCCGTTAATTTTCACTTTTATAATAGTTTTTGAAAGGCAGTTGGGGGAGGCGGCTAAAGTTGCAGATGCATTTTGATGCGTGGCTTTGTATAGAGATTTAGAAGACTTGTATACCTTTGAAAAATGACCAAGTTTTCCACATTTATAACAATGAGTATCTCTGGCAGGGCATGAGACTCGTAAGTGTTTAGATAAGCCGCAAAAGTAGCAGGTGTCCCTTTTTGAAGCGGCAGTGACTGATTGTTCTTGGAACTTCGTCGGACTATCGTCATGAGGTGGGGTAGTAGGAACAGGTGGGTTTAACGCGATGCCCACGGTGTCTGGCTGTAAATAAGAACTAGACTGCTGTATAGCACTTTCGAAGATATAGGCTTGCTTGTAAGCAGTTCTAAGTGTAAGGGTCTTATTCTCAAGAAGACGTTGTCTTATCCGAGTATTACGTAAGCCGTTAATGAAGGCGTCCAAAATGTGTTGCTCTTGGGCCTCTAATGCCGTCATTGGGCAGAAGTTGCAATCTTTGCTCAGTGTCTGAAGGCTCTTAAGGAAATGGTCCAATGTTTCGCCTGATTCTTGTCGGCGAGTCGCAAGTAGGTGTCTAGAAAATATCTCATTTTGGGGCTTTATGTATGTAGCGTTCAGTACATCGATTGCTTCTTCGTAGGTAACACAATCCGAGATAATTTTGTTGACTGTGTGAGACAGGTAGTTGGTTAGGAGCGCACGCTTATTGATGGGACGTCCTGGTCTTTCTGAATGTAGAACCTTGATGAAATTTGTAAATGTCTCCCGCCAATGTTTCCAGCACTTGTCGGCTGAATCGCTTTCTGGATCTGTGGTAAGTCGCTCCGGTCGCATAAATTGTTCCATTTTTAATTGAATAAAATGTAATGAAAACAGGACAAGAGATTCTGTCTAGTAATCGTTTATTCAATTAAGAATGCTACTACTAGTCTACCTGACAAACGGAAATGTATAGCTTTTATAGTTGGATTATCAAGGGGGAGATAATCCATATTCACAACACAAGGTATGTTCACTTTTTGTTGTCAAGTAATAACAAAGGCATATCTCATTTGGTAGTATAGTAATTGAGTTCAGTTCTTGGGCCAGATAGTAAACTTACTCAAACTCTATGAAAACATGACTAGCAATAACTGAGAATAATATACCTCCATAGATTAACTAAAAGATTTAGCTCAAAATTCTCTGAATGTTACCCAGATTGACAGACATCTGAAGAAGGCCAGAGGATACAATGGCTGATATGTTATGATAAACAAAGAAGAAAATTAGTTCAATTGTAAATAATGTAAATAAGAATAACTCTTTAATCAGAAATTCAGATAGGAAATATGCTACCTTATAATGTCTTTTTTGCTCACAACCATGCATTATCTCTTCTTACATTTAATGTTTTTACAAGAGCCAAGATCAGGCTGACAATGGTGTACTGCTGCTATATATGGGCAGGATCTGCCCAGTTTTCATTTTCCAGTCTTGATACAGTCTAAAAGTGTCTCTGCATTCTTGTGGGTTACAAAGTATTTTCCACCCTATAACCTGTTGTAAGCCTCTCTCTACTCTATCACTATTTCCATAGAAAGTGCTCAGATGAAGTTAGTTAGTTCCTTAGTTCCACCAGTTTTAACTTTTATGGTTAAGACCTGCCATGTTACAAACATTATAGCGGACCACTCGCATTCTCTTTGTATTCCATTTGTGAGATGCAAGTCCACTTGAGCAGCTTCTTCCAGTGAGCCAGTGCTTTGTGAAACTGACTCCCAAGAGGGTGTTTTCCCAATCACTACAATCAAGTCAAGGATTAACTATTATCTTCCCTACATATCTGCCTAAACTGTGCCTCTTACTCTGTAACCCCCTACTTCAAGTGACTCCCAAGCTTTGTACAGAGTGAACATCATTTTAAACAAAAAAACAGTTTATTCCAAATACAAATTATGGATTATTTGAATATCTTTTCCATGTAGATCAAGCTTTCCTAACATATCATGTTCTTCATCTACTATGTTTGTATAATATCTGAAACAGGTATTAATCTTTTGTACTTCTGTTTCTCACTCTAATAACATTCTCATGATGAAATTTGCAATTTTTGTTCTTACGTCTTGAACAAAGCTTCATTTTTGTTATTTCTGGTCTAATTCTGCTCTGAAGTGTATTCATTAGAATCCTAATTATCAGTTAAATTCATCAAGCTGATTGTTTGATGGAGTTTGCATTCATTCTCACCTAATTAGTTTAGCAGTACTATGAACATTGATATGTCTTTAGTATTTTGCCATTGTCATATATTTTGTTTCTCACTTCAATAACCTCATAATTTCCTCCAAATTGTCTCAGGTGGTTAGCATCTCTATTACAATCTTGTTTGGTCTTGTTGCTCTGTTCTTCTTCATCTTGCCCAGTGTTAATCTAAACTAGGGGTGTCAAACTAATTTTAGTTCACAGCCCACCCAATTTGATCTCAAGCAGGCCATACCAGTAAAATCATGGTGTAAGAACTTATAAATAGCAATTTTACAATTTTCCTTTTGTTTTAGTGTAAAAAAAAGTACATTTTGAAAATGTTTATGTTTAAAGAACATTTTTTTTTGCAAAACATTGAACAAGTGAAAGTGGAAACTGTTAAAGAAGACTGAGTTATCACACTGCCACATAAATTTATACAATTTATAAATTAAAAAGAAAAACATTTAAAAACACTTTTATTATTTTTATCATTTATTTTCAATATGTTCCTAAACTTGGCATCATTTTTCCTTTACAAGTGCATCAATATCATGCATCAAATCCTGAGTAGCAGCCAATTTCAGAATGTCATTTAGGTGCTTATGTGTGAGCCTTGAGTGCAGAGAAAACTTATTCACAAAGGTAGGAACAAAGGTACTACAAAGGTAGTCTTGAACATGCACAAAACTTTCACAGCAAGTGATGTCAATTTGGGGCAAGAGATACTGATAAAATGTGTCCAAGCCCACCAAGATAAATTTGTTCTTCAAATCTGAATCACATTGCAAGTCAATCATTCAAATTGGATATTGATGGACAGATCAGAGGTGTTGACTGTAAATGGCAAGCAAAAAAAACTGTGAAATCTGTTTCAAGTTCATCAAGAATCTGAAACCATTGCTCAAACTCTTGCAGCAATCCCATGATATTGTTTTTGTACCAATTCATGTCAACATTATCTGCAGTCATAACCACATATTTTAGACAAGGAAAATGAGCAGGTTCATCACCTAACAATTGTGTCTCCCACAAAGTTAGCTTCAACTTGAACATGGATATGCTTTCAAAATACTATGTGACAACTTTTTTATGGATTTTCAGCATTTTGTTCAGATTATTCAAGTGCTCTGTAATATCCATGATAAATGCTAAATCTTGCAGCCATTCAAGTGATTGAAATTCTAACATTGGTTTACCCTTTTTCTCCATGAACTTTTCAATTTCTCCTTATAGATTAAAGAAATGCTTCAACACAGCACTTTGGCTTAACTACCTTAACTTGGTATGATAAGGCAAGCCATAAGTAATGCCTACATTGCTGAGAAGATTGTCAAACTGACGGTGATTCAGACTTCTAGTTTGGAAAACCACTTCCATGATGTGATCTATTTTTAACAACTAGCAACACAATAACTCCTGGTGCAAAAATGCAGTGAAATATCAAAAAATCACATCCTTCATTTGCAGTTTGCACTTTCTCTCTGAACTGCATCACAGCACCTGCTTTTTTCTCAATCATTGATGGAGCACCATTTGTAGCCACACTGACAGCACAGCCTGGTTCACTCTAACCCTGTTCAGTAATCCAATGAGAGAGATGAAACTGTTGTGGTGTCCATCATAGGAACCAACTCCAGGAACTCCTCAGTGACAGTCAAAGTTAAGTCTACACTACAAATGAAGATGGCCAGTTTCACAACATTTGTAATGTTCATGTTCCCATCAGTTGCAACTGAAAATGCAATAAATGATAAATGACTTGACTTTGTGCTTCAGTTGCCTGTCCAAATCTGCAGAAAATCATATATGCCACAGTGTTTCTTGTCAGGCTAATGTTGGCAAAAGTCTGTAGCTTCTCAGGGCATACAATTTCTGCAGCCTTCAGTATGCATGTTTTCTCAAACTTACCCTCACAATACAGCTTTGATTCTAATGCTATTTCTCTCACAACAAGGTAGCTAGCTTTTGTTGTTGCCTGACTGATATCTTGGTTTTGGATTAAAGCAGACTGTTGTTTCTTCAGATCTGCTAACAATTTATTTACCTTCTCTCTTCGCATTTGTCCTTGCTAGTTATTGTATATGTTGGCATGATGAGTCTCATAGCTGAAACTGAACTCCTACTCTGAACACTCAAAGCACACAGGTTTCCTATTTACCTCCACAAATAAGGACCACTTTTCTTGAAATGATCTACATTCTGTATCCACTTTTCTTCTTTTTCACAAAGACATTTTGGGTAAGGTAAAACAGAGTGAAATGTTGACCTAAAAAAGAAAGCACATTGTTAGTTATTGAATTAATTTTAAAAAAAGTAAGTAAATATATAATATAATATTTACACTTTTCAAAGTCATCTCATGAAACCCTGCAAAAGACCAGTTCAGGCCTGCAAAGCCCTATGTTTGACACACCAAATCTAAACATAGATTCTAGTGTTACAGGTCCTTCAACACTTCAATATGTTGCATACGTTGTGAAGGTCATGTTCACCAATAATAAATTCTGTTAGATCTCCTTACAGAATGGACTTACTGTACTGCATAAATCAAGCCATTGAGTGAACACATACTTTCTCTTTTTGCGCAATCTCTTGTTTTCTATCCACATACAAGCTGTTTATTCCCAATACAGATTATGGATTATTTGAATATCTTTTCCATGTAGATCAAGCTTTTCTAACATATCATGTTCTTCATGTCATACTTTATCTAATATCTTTGTATAATCTCTAAAACGTGGGTATTAATCTTTCTACATTTCTGTTTCTCACTCTGATTATGAAATTTTCATTTTTTTGTTTCATTGTCTAGAACAAAAACATATCATTTTTGCATTATTATAGAGGATGAAAGTGATGCTATACTCATATATTTTGTTATAATTCAACATATACAAAAGCCTCACTTCCTAAAATGATACACTGCAGAAAATCAGTAACTGTTCAACACTAATACCCCAGTTTGTCCTTTTCTCCACATTTACTTCAGCAATATACTTCTTGATCACTGTACTGCTCTTCCATTCCACCACAATTAGATATGTTTTGCAATACTTTGCAGAAATTATAGGCAGGTGGAAATTATTTAGCAAAGAGACATTTACCAGTGACAATTATATTCAGCTCATTAGGTGAACTACTTTATCCAACAGACCTCTATTATTTCTTCATCTTCAGCCTATTACCTGTATATATTTTTTCTTTGTAATATTCCTTCAAACCTCTGTTTGTTTATTTTTTATTTTCTTTTTGTAGCACAATTATTGTATTGTCTACTATTTTTTTTCCTTTCGTTTCTTCGTTCTTACCTTTTCTCTAGTAATCAGCCTGTTGATGACATGAATGATTTTCAAAGTTGTTATTGTGAGGAAAGCCTTTATCTGCTAGTCAGCATCTTTATGCAAATTAAACACAGTACAACTACTACCATTAAATAATGTAAACATTAAATATTGTAAATGCTATTTATAAAATTACATGATGTAGTCTGAAATTTTTACAAAGCTAATAATGAACTTAATAAAATATTTCTTTAAGGTTGGACTAATATTGTCCATTACCAGTGGTTTAAAAATAGTTTACTTTCATGCTATAAAAAGACTAACTTGTGTTTTATTTATTTTGCACAAATGATGTTAGCTTATACATAAATATTCTGAGTAATTTTGTTTTTTACTACTGACATCCACCCCACAAATATTATAGAAAACAAGAGTCAAAATTAAACAGAAAAAGATTTTATCTATTTTTACTCAAAACAGATAAAGTTCACAACTGGTAAAATGTTATCAGGATAAAAATAATCATTCATAAATAAATGGTTCCTCAGATAATCTTAAGAAGGCATTTTTATATGGTGCTGCAGGTAAAGCAATTGTCTCAGAAAATTGATGCTCTTTTGAGAACACTTTATTGTCAGAACAAGAATGGTTACTAATGAGATTATGGTTTCAACTTTATGTGCACAAGTCTGTATTCTTCAATATACTACTTTTTTCACTCAAGCTGATGCAACCAAAAATGGATGGGGTGTATAAACAGGAAGAATCTCTTCTATTTTATTAAGGATCATTTTTGATATTTTGAAATTCATTACAATTACTAGAAAGTTGTTTTAGCCATTTTCTCACAAGGGGTCCTTTTCATTTTCATTATCTCTCTCAGATATTTAACATTTCAAAAAGCTTTATATAATCCATTAGAAAAATGGATGCTTATCCTTTCATCTGGAACAAAGCTATGTTTTTGTAGAACACCCAAGGAGGATGTGATTTATAATCAATGTCTTGAGAGTAGCTCATTGATCACAGCACCATATGAAAATACTATTAAGAGAGCCTTCTATATGCCACATCTTTTCAGCACATAGGCGATCATGGCTCTCCACAACTTTCTATCTCCTATGGCTCTTGGAAGTTTTCTCCCTCTGCTAAGGCCCCCACTTCCCATTCAGTCATCCCTTCACACAAGCTTGTCAATTAAGTGGCTTGGTGCCTTCCTCTATCTCTCTTGCTCTCAATATACCCTGTGAGGGTTAAGTTTTCTAAGCCCACTTTCCTCATTATGCCCCCAAGGAATTTCAGCTGTTTTTTCTAGATTTTAAAAGTAATTGTTCTTTCTGTTACTATTTTCTTTAGCAGTCTGTTTATTATTTAAAAGCAATAATCTCTGAAAATGGACTGTTCAAACAGTTTGGCTTTACAATAATTATTGCATTGCACCCAATTCCAGAAATAAAATCACAAATTAAATACTATAAGTTATTGGAAAATGTTAATATCATATAACAATCAAATCTCTGATTTATCTCCCTTGAAGTTCATGTATAATTTAGTTATTGCTTCATATCTCAATTTATAAATAACAGGATTTTACCTAATTTGCTATCACAGGAAAATAACAATGTTATCTTGTATACAGAAATGGCTTCCTGTAATATGTGGATATCAGCTGCAACAGCTCAGTGATAATCTGGAAATAGGGAATTCTACCTTATTATAGCCTTGATTCTAATTTATAAATGATTATATTTGAAATTAGCTTAGATAATAAGTTTTCACTATATTATTACTTACTTATATCTGACATTGGATGAAACCTATTTTTATTGTTGCTTCATTATATTATTACTATAATCTAATAAACATTTAGGATTTAAACTAGGAATTTTCAACTTTCTTCAACATTCATCTCTTTCTGGGTAAGACACTAAAATTACCATGGCATATTAACTTTTGAAGAAGAAATTTTATCATTTGAAAAATGAGTTCTAAAATTCTATTTAAAAGTAATATTATAATTGTTATGTTCTTTCTAAAAGTAATGTTGATCATGGATTTCAAGAGGTACCTTTTGAAAATATTATTCTCCAAAATTCACACAGAAGACCTGCAGACTCATAGCAGCACACTGGTTGAAAATGAATAAAAATAATAAGAAATAGAAAATATTAATGATTGTCAAGTAAGGCTTGAACTTGAGAATATCAGCATCCATATTCAATTACTTCAACTGATAGAACATTAATAAAATGGACTGATAAATTTGATTATTAAGTTTTTGTTTCCTCTTTGATTTTGACTTCTGGTAGCTTGTGTTACAGGAGTAGAAAATATTATTATTTTATGTCTCTTGGTACATTTGTTTCACAAAGAATATTTGGCAGACTTATGTGAAAAAAGAAAATGACACGAAACATGGAATTCAAACAAAGAACAATAAATACATGTATTAACAAAACATCTTACAGAAGGATAAAGAAAGAAACTAACTTCTTCTGAACAATTCAATAACATATTCAGTCTGTATCTCTGAAGTACTTCCATGCCTCATCTCTATTGGAGTGAAAAGAAATGTCTCTTCCTTTTCTGAAAGTCAAAGGGAAAAGAGGAAGAGCTTTTTCAAATATTTTGCCACCTGTAATTATTATCAGGGGGCGGTAATCCAACACCTGTAAGCTTAACACAAAATTATTATTCTCTAAAATTTATATGCCTTAAAATACAAGTAATCATAATAGTAAGTGGACTAAAAGAAACTATGGTCATATAGTATAGGAATTATCAAAACAATCACAGCAAATCAAATATAAACAAAATTAAACAAATCATAATTGAAAACTAGATTCTAGAGGATATCCTTCTTTCTTAATGTATCCCCTTTTTTTAATCATTTCACCCCAAGCAAGGCAATAAAGGCATTAAGATGCACAGGGGTTATTGAGAATGAAAGAATCTGAGAAAAATCATTATTAAGAAGTGAGGAGAATAAAAGAACAAGATTCAAGAACAGAGAAGATGATGATTGACAGTGCATTTAAACTTTTGAAGATCAAATTTGACTGAAAAGCAAGTAGCTGGCAGAGAGTTCCACAAGTAAGAAATGTAAAACTGTTAGTATATGACTTATCATTACATCTAACAAACATAGTGAACATATGCCAATTGTGCAAAAGCTAGTAGACTTCTTTCACTTAAAACTATCAGCAAAGTTGAAACTTGGCAACTGGCCTCCTAAAATGTTTTTTAATCATTTCACCCTCAAGCAAGTTAAACCACTAAGATGCATGTGGTTACTGAGTTTGAAAGAATATAAGAAAAAGAAAAACATTATTAAGGAGTGAGCACAATAATAGAACAGGAATTAAGAAGACAGAAGATAATGACTGACATTGCATTCAAATTTTTGAAGATCAAACTTGACTGGAAAACAATGAATGGTAGCACAGAAGAACAAATGAAACAATAGTATCACCAATGAGGTGAAAGGAAAAGAGGACAAGAAATGTAAATATAAAATTCTTTTGTATCACTGATACAGTGGATGCGAGTTGAATGTCTCTAAATGTAAGAAAGGGAGGCAGCTCACACACACACATGCACACACACACACACAAGCCATAATGAAATTTAGAAAAAAAATAACACATATCTCCTCCCTGATGCAAACAAAAATAAATGCACTATAAACTTATTCTATCATAAACAAATGTACCCTATTTATAAATAGGATGAAAAAGTAATTAAAAACATAATTCACTGGTACATATCACTCAATGATTTTAACAAACACATAAGATTTATCATCTTCTATAAAAAGTTTAAAACATCTAATTTAATACCAACAAAAATCCCCCTTATGTAAAAATAATGTTGTCTATCAATTCTCATGCTCCCCTAGGAGACTGCATCTTCAACACTTATAATGAAAAACAACATTAAATACTTACATTGGGCACACATGCACTATATTCTTTCACAGATTGGCCTGTCATCTATCAAAACTCAGTGCAATCCATGCATACATTGAGCATGATGATAAACAATCAAAATATAAATATCAGCATAAAACAAATTTTAGTAGATAACATCAAAATACTGTATAGCACCTAATGCAAGGAAATACTAAAAACCCTAGAAGCTATTATTATACAAAATAAACAGCCCCCATTAAATAAAATATCATTACTACAGGATATGGTATTTTGAAGTATATATCATATAATTAATGTGTGTTATGAATAATCAAGAGAGGTCTCCCCTTGTTTTGTTACTCTCCTCTTTGAGAGAGCTAATTCAGTTTAGTGGATATAGAAAAGACACTATACATGAACCTTGTATTTTCAGTTGAATAAAGCTTTCTTAAAGCCTACATCTGCATACTTTTGTCATTGCAATGTGCATATATTATACCAGTATTAAAAATAAAAAAATTCAATTAAATAAATAAATTGTATTCTTTTTGTGCAGCTATATTCCCAATAGCCATTAGATATGATATCATGCTTCACCATTTCAAATGTCTACCTTCCCAAAGAATACCAGGGTGTAGGCAGAGGAATTCTAACTACACATACACACCATGTTGGTTCTTGATAATAATTGAGATAGTCCAAAATACTTGAATGAAAATATGAACTTCAGACAGTTTATACACAACTTTGAGCAAAATACTCAACACCTTATATGAAAATTGGTAAAATATAATAAAAGATTAAACAGACAGACCTTGTTGGTTTTTTTTTTAATCAAACTTGTTTGAATGAATGCCTATTACCTAATGAAAATATATGAATAAGATATATACTTTATTCATATATGTATTTATAGATAGATAGATATCATCAAACAAAGTTCAGAATCTGAGAGGTTCATAATCTTTTTATAAAGAATTAATTTTGGTGTTTCTTTGTTTAGTGTTGACAGAATAATAGTAATTATAGTGGGCAACAAAGACTTTGCTGCTGCATTAAAAGTGTTTTGCACTGAATCAAATATTCTGAATCCATTCTGAGAATTTTACTTGTAGATTAAGCTTTCTCATTTTTTCATTTATCATTATATTGATTATATTGGGCATAAAAAGATATACTATAGACTATATGCAAGATGCAGATTCATAATCCACACTTAAAACTGTTCTAGCATATCAGATTTGCACATAGCATTTTTATATTCAAAGTAAATATTATATTAAGAGTAGATTATAATATATAAATTGGAGATGTCAAAATCAAACAAGTACAAAAGTTTCAATATCTGGAAAGTGTTTTAAGAGATGACAGAAAATGTGACATCAAAATCTGAAGGTGCATTGCAATAGCAAAAGATGCCTTTCAAGAGCTAAACAAAGTATTAAGAAACAGGAAAATTTTGTGTGGTAATGAAGGAGGAAATCAAGTCATTCCTCAAAAAAGAATTTGTATTCTATGTACTCTCTGTCAAAATAGAAAATCAGAATCAAGATTGGGTCAAATATAGTTGGCCACGAAATACAGTCTTGACCAATCACAACCTTTTTTACCACTACTTTGGACCACAGGCAGATGTCTTGGTTCTTCATGGGTGAAGAAAGTAGATGTGTATTGCAAGTTGTGATGTGGATTTTTTATCCTTTTGACATATGCCCTGGCATTTTCTGATGTTGGACCTGACAAACTGATTTATGACACTTGGAATTATGACCTAAGACTTTTGGGATCTGAACCTCCCTATTGCTATTTACTTTATTTTGTTAGAATCAAGGAAAAGAGAGCTGAACTGCTATGTAATATTAATCTGCCTATATGGCCGAGTATGCTCACAGATGAAGAGAAAACAGAAATATGATTCCATATAATAATTCTGAGAATACCATAGATTGAGCATGGAAGCAAAAAAGAAGTTTTAAGAAAAATGGAAACAAAAAAGACAATTATATATAAAATCAGAAATGAGAAAAGAAGGCCTGGAAAATTTGACACACACAAGGTAGAGGAAAAACAAATGGGACAGAGAAAGCCATGAATAACCTACCTAAAAAGCATGTGGAAATAGATGGCAGAACAAGGAGGATAAAAAAAATGCTAAGTGTTAAGAACTACAAAGAATAGGAAGCTGTGAAGAGCTATGATCACCCATGACCTGAAGGGACATTGCACATAGAAAAAGTAGTATCCACTTGAGCTGGTGGCATGGGATTAATTCATATTAGTTGTACAAAATTTTATTAGGTTTTATAGAAGTGAAAACTGCTGATTTAATAAACAACATGCTAACATCATATCAAGGAATGTTAGATGTCTCTTAAAATTCACTTCTTGCATTCTAATCTCAGTTTTTACTCAATGATTCTGGGTGTGGTATGTGATAAGTATGGTGAAAGGTTACACCAGGACATATCTGAAATAGAAGTGATGTATGAAGATGTGATCATGATGGTAACTATTGCTAGTTCCTACAATGCATAAGCACTGAAACAAGTATTTCAATGATTTCTGAATATATCAGAAATAAAGTGAGTATTTCATATCTGCTATTTCCCACCATTATCCTTGAACATCATGTACTGTTTACAAATATACTATTTGTCTTGAATATAAGGAGATGATATACTGCACTGATATACGATTAATATAATATTTACCTTGAACATAAATATGTCTTGCACATGCATCCAAAACCTGACATGTTAGTTTAATCCTAAGTATCAATTCAGAAACACCATACTTGATTTAGTCTTGCACCATTTATCATGGTAGCAGACAAAGTTTGTTTCATTTTTTGTTAGTATTATTTAGTCAAAATGTTATTTGTTACATGTGGACACAAGAGAATGTATATAAATCTTATTACCTGTTGAAAACTTCTTAGATGAGTTTCAACTTGCACTTTCTGGTGTGTAATAAACCACCCAGTCTGTCACTGAAGTGGAACTTTTCCTCTTTCTTTTCTTATCACTGCTGTTGAGTCATTTCTATGTAAAGAATTCAGCTCTTAGAACAAAAAAAGACATACTCAAGACAGTAAAAATACAATACCCACATCCATGTATTGATAAAGTTAATAATCTTATCTTCCATCATTTTGTGTTCAATTAAATTCAATATTTTAATAACAATATCTAAATCTTTGCTACCAAGACATAATATTTAGAATTACTATTTACATTGGTATTTAAATATAAAATGATTTCAAAATATTGACACTGCATCTATACTATTTTACCACTTGAACATGTAAGCAACAAAATTTTTAGAGAAAATGGAAACAAAAAGGAAACTGATACTTAATATCAAGAAGAGACTGTTGACGTTTCTGGGGCACCACATAATGAGAAAAAAGGGCTTGGAAAATACTCACAGGACAGATTGAAGAACAAAGGAAAGCAACACACAACATACTTAGTGAGATTGAGTAAATGAATCTCAGAACAGGTTTTAGAAGAAATGACTGAAGCACAAAATTTATTAAGAGTTTACAAGAGACTGGAAGTTGTGGAGAACCATGGTCACCTAAGTACTGAGGGACACTGCACATAAAGAAGAAGTGTCAATGCATACAGAGTGTGATGGGTAAATTGTCGCCATCTTATATTTTTAATTTGCACATGTTTGTTTTTGATTTTGTCGAATGCACACTATAGTAGTATTCACTCCACCATAAATTTGGAAATGGCATGCTGTACTGCTTGGAATTCACACTGGAAACTCAAATATGAACATTTCTGAGTGTTTGAGTGACAAACTGAGGACAGTGCAGAGGATTCGGAAAGAGTTGGATGAGTTTAATGGTGATTACAAAGGTATGGCAGCTCGGAAAACTCACTCTGATCATTCTGATGAGAAAAGAACTTCTGAATTTGCTGCTGAGGGCCTCAGACTCAACACAGAGACCTACATCAAATACCTTAATGAGATAGTGCTGCCCTGGGTCAAGAGGGTGGCTGCTGGAAGACCTTATGTCTGACAACAGGACTCTGCACCATGCCGCACAATCAGAAGAACCCAGTCATGGCTGTCATACAATTTCTGCAACCATATCACCCCTTAAATCTGGCCACCTGACTCCCCAGACTGCAAAACTTTGATTATCATGTGTGGGGCACAGTTGAGCGAGAGACAAACAAAACTCCTTGTAACACCAAAGATAAACTGAAGGCAAGGATTATGGTAGCATTTACCAACTTAAAAAAAAAAACATCCAGAAGAGGTGCAGTAGATTCTGATGTCATCTGGTGGCCATGGTTGAAGCCAATGGTAATTTTATTGAATAAATTTATTCTTTAGTATTTCAAGATATTTTTGTGCAATTTTGGTAAATATATCTGTTAAAATGAGATGTCATTGTTATTTTCATTTTTGTGTAATTTAGATGACAATTTATCCATCGCGCCGTCTATATCTATTCTACTTCATTATTTTGGGTAGATTTAAAATTATTTGCATTGTCTACTGGATTTTACTATTTTCATTCTGTTGGATGAATGCAAGAAATAATTAAATATGATCAAATCTATATATTATTCCACTTAGTGTTCTTTTATTTTCAATATAATGTGCACTGCATACACATTACTGAATAAAAATTCTGTTAAAATAGTGATACTAGGTGAGTGTTGGCTAAATGTATATAGTCATTAAGTTTAGCTTAGTAATGTACAAGGCTAATTATTATTGGCAACCCCTACCATGAGGAGGTATTAAAATATTCATGGTTTGACCCACTTTTCAATGTCTGATCCAATTAGATTTTTTTTTAAAAATCTCTTTTTGTTTGGGCTAAGAAATTTTCAGAACACTTTTGTATGTATTTATGATTTGAAATAGACGTGTTAACTTTTATGAAAATCATTCTTATAAAAAGAATTTAACAAAAATTCTCTTGCAAATCGCTCTTGATTACATATAATAAACAAATCCAAATAATGAAATATAGTATGAAGTTTTTAATAGAATCACAGCTGCATAAAATATTCTAATATATGAAAGTAATAGTAGAATATAGAGAGAGCCGGATTATCATTTAGGCTAATATAAGGTTGCAGCTTAGGGCACCTGAAGCTTTTATAAAGCAATGATTTTAATTTTCTTGATGTTATAACTTATAGTTTCATAAACTGAAATGATATCAATATGACAAACTCATATCTTGATTGTTTTATTGTTATAATGTAGGGTTATAATTTTTTATCTTTTTTACTAAGGTTGTGTTGAAATATGTGCTAATTTGGTTTGCAATAAATTCTAAAATAGAGTTATTTCTTAAAGAATATTTTTATTGACAAAGAAAAGATAGCTATTCTAGTATATTGAAAGAATTTGCAATAAGTTTATTTCAAGCTAAAATAAATGTCCCTAAAATATATCACAAGTAAAAATATTCAAGACAAATACAGCCAATTTAGAGGTTGGTTCCATCTGAGGTGGGAGAGAGGCACGTAATTTCATTTGTCAAGGGTACCCTGAATATATATTATATTGTTCAACAGGAAATTGCTAATTTGGGGTTTAGACTGAACATTATTAGTGCTTCTTTTTCAAAAACAATACATAATGTTAATCTATACTTTTCTCTTAAATGATGATTATTCTATAAAAATATTTCATTACATAAAATTTTTGTTACATTTTTAATAAGAAAATATAAATTATCTCAACTCATAATTTTAAAAAATTAGCAATTGCACATTAGAGAATGGACAGGAAGATCTTGGATCAGATCAGGCTTAGGCTTAGGCCTGTTACTGTTAATATGTAACACAGTATAACCTGTCATATGGATAGGTGGTTGGCATCTAAACCAGCTCCTCCACCATGCCAACCTGCTGGATGAAAAACAAAAGTTGTCAAAGGGTGGATGAGCTTATATGAGCCAACAGCCAACATGTATGCATATATGCATATATATATATATATATATATATATATATATATAAAGATATGTTTGGTGGCACAAAATTTTATCACTGCCATGAACAGACAAAAATTAGTTTTATTATTACCACTCATGATAATAAAAAGTAAATATGAAAATCGAGCCAGCTAACCGGTTTCGTACCTCGCTCAACAGAGCTAAATCAAGGTAAATAGAATAAATTATATAATAAAAAAAAACAATGGACAAAATTTATTGGTGAAGAAAAAAAAAAATTTAAATGGTAATTAGTTGGAGGCCTAATATAAAGTCCTTCTGTTTACAAAGAGAAGGTTTTAATGATAGAATATAGATGGCCTCCAACACTTTTAGGTGGTAATTTGAGTGGGACTTGCTAAGGATGGTAAAAGCGTCCGCACTAAAACTAACACCACAATTATGGCTATTTATAAGGTGTTCTGCGATGGAAGACCCGTATATATTGGTCAAAATGTCTGAGGGAGTGTACTTCCAGTTTCGGATTTTCAGTGGAATGTGTTCTTTTATTCTAACATCTCTCCTTTGTGTCATTCTCCCTATGTAGTGCAAACCGCAACTACAATTAAAGGAATAAATTAATGAACTGTTATGATGTGGTGGGAGAATATCCTTATGTATAGACGAAAGGACAGGCTTGGCAGAGAAAACAACACATGTGTTAGCGGCAAAGTAACAATGGCAAAATGCCGTAGAAACTTGCTTGGCAAACCTATCTCTGATATTACCTAGCCAAGGAAGGCGTAGGTACACAGGACATCTTTTTACTATAGCAGTTTTCACTTTGTTGAATTCAGCAATTTTGTTCTTAATAATTGCCTGAACAATGCCTAATGGGTAGGCATTGTTGTAGAGAGTAGAATTAATAAACCTGAGTTCATCATCCAACTTGATTTTCAAAGAGATCATGAGAGCTCTATGCGTAAGGGTCTTAATTAAATTAATTTTGAGTTTCCTGGGACAAAAAGAATCCCAACGGATATACAAAGCAGTAAACGTCAGTTTATGGTACACAGAAGTAATAAAACCTGACGTAGATCTGCTGATGAGTACATCAAGAAAGGGAAGAAATGAATCAACCTCCTTTTCCTGTGTAAATTTCAAGGCCGGATGTATATTATTAAGGGATGCAAAAAAGTGGTCTTCATTATCGAAGAGACAAAAGGTGTCATCAACGTAGCAGAAATAAACGTCAGGTTTATCAGATTTTAGTAGTACACTCTCTTCATGGAACCCAACAAAGATATTTGCTAAGATGGGCCCCAAAGGGGAACCCATTGAAACACCATCAATCTGCCTGTACATGATGCTGTCGAAACTGAACTCAACTGACATCGTGGAAAATTTCATCAGTTTAACAAACACGTCTTCCGGAATAACAGGCAGAGACAATTGACTATGATACAGGGCATCAGCACATATATCGATAGTCTCATCAAGTGGAATGCAAGTAAATAAACTGGCAATATCATATGAACACATAAATTTATCCGTAGGCAAATAACACTGTATAAAATGGGAGAATTTAAAAGAATCTTTAATACAAGCAGAGTTATACTGCTCCAAAACTGACTGCAATATAGAAAATCACATTATCATCCCTGAAAAGTTTTATGTATTTGGTGGATCAAATTTGGTATATCATAGCATCCTTTAAAGTAAATAAATATATAAACCAAATTGAAATTACATATTCAGTACTTAAACAGCAATACCCTGTTCAATCAACACTCAAGTGTTCAGGAATCATTTTGATGCATAATGATGTTCGTCCTCACATTAAAAAATAAATCTTGTTACCAAACTTGAATCAATTGAAGTTGGAGACTTTATTGTCTCCTGCCTTTCTCCTATTCCTTCTCTTACAGATTATTATTTTTCAAGTACCAAGATCACTTCCTTAGAGGCAAAACCTTCTCCAATTAGGATGAAATTGAAGTTTTCAATGAATTTATTGGTTCTCTAATGAAGAATTATTTAGGAAGAGAATTGAGTTGCTGCCAAAGGGAAATAAAAGTATAGAAATAGAAGCAGAGAATATTTTAATTGAACAAATCAGTTTTTAATCAGTTTTTTTCCAGTTTAAATCAGGTAATCTCATGTTGAATGACTTCATAACATTTGGTAATGAAATATACAATACAAAGAAGCTAGAATAGAATGTAACTTATTCAACAATGTATTCATTTGTAAAAGTAGAAAACAATATATTACACAGACTCACCCACTGACATGGAATGACACAGCCCACTGAATAGTCAATGATAACTGCAAAATAAAAGGCGTATGGAGAGATGAATAGTTGTGGTTTGTTTATCTTTCTTACACCTCAGATCAGAGGGAAAAAAATTGTTGACTTAGTCTCTATTTCAGAGCTTACTTTATTGTTCATGTTTTCCATAAAAGCTATACTCTGCTGTTATGGAAAGTTCAGCAAGATGAAACATCTCTGAATGAATTCATTCAAGCTGCTTTATGCGCTTACATTATGTAGGGATTTAGATAGAACTGCTCACCTAGCAATCAGATCACCCAGGTGAGTTAATGCCCTTAGCGCATTAGAGAAGTAGTCTGGACCTGAGAAAGGGTTGAAACAAAATGTGCCATGACCAACTTCCAGATTCACACTAATGTGGAACAAAAGATATTCCTAATTAGTAACCCATGACCTCACATCAACTTAAAGGTAATAATCTTCTAGAGTATGATAATCACATATTTGTAAGTACTATGTTTGTGTCATATTTTATTGTCTTTTGCATTGCTACTGTTCATAAAATTGTAAACATATTTTGGCATCCCTCTTTTCATATTGTATCTATATGTTTAGGAGCTCCTTGAGGTAGAGAATTGATATTCAGTTACAACCCAACAATTTTATAAGCATTTTTCTGCAAAGATTTTGTACTTTACTTGTATATTAAATAATAATACTAGTATTTAGTAATTTGGCAAACTTTGAATGCTTAGGTTTAACAAAAATAAATTTTTAGGTTTAACAAAAATAAAATACATTTAATACTAATATATTTACTAAGATAAACTTAGTGTGTAGTGAATTCAAAATAATAATAACTCCCTTCCCCCACTCCCTTCAACTTTGGTGTATTCAGGAAGAAGGAGGGAAGAAATTTGCAACCCTATAAGAAATTTTCTTTGGACCTATAAAAATTTTGCCTTCACAGAAATTAACCAGTGAGTTAAGAAGAAGGAAAGTAATTCATGAGCCTATGTGAAAATGTTTTTGGACCAATGAAAACCTTGTCTTCACAGAAATTAGCAAGTCAGCCAAGAAGAAGAAAAAAAGAAAGTAGCAAGCCTATGCAAAATTCTTTTTGATATAAAATGAGAAAAATAAAATTAATCAGAGAGAAGTGTCTGAAATCATGTGAAAGTTTTCATTTCAATTCCTCACAATCAGGGTTGAAGTTCTGGTCAGTGTAAAATTACTCACCAGTTATATTATCAGCCTCTACTGAGCATGTGGAACTTCAAAGAATTTTCTCTCAACAATACAAGAAAGCTGGGTATTTTAAATCATTTCTCTTTGTCTACTTTTGAATATTTGCAACCATATATCCTTTAAATGAGCAACGAACTCTCTTATCTTTGTCTTAAAGATTTTTTAATATTATTTTGTGTCAGATCACTTAATGTGTTGCATAAACATTTCCTCTTTATGACAATACATTAAAACTCTGAACTTTAAGAATTCTGATTTATTTTCTTGAAAAAAGCTACTAACAATACTTCAAGCATGTAAATTCATGAATAAATTCCTTATCTTGTTTTGCTAAAATTACATGTGTGTTTCCTTGTCATTATCATCAAAATACCAGGAGAGTTTGTTAGATTCATTTAAACTCTTGGGAAAGGTATGAATCCATTTATTTCTGCACTAGCTTTGGGATAAATAACAGGGAAGACAAGACTGTTTAGCTGTAGTTGGCAACTAATCTAGGAGAAGGACAATTTTCAATTTAATACCATTTATACACCCCTGACAATATAAGCCATGGAGAGGATTATGGAATTCAAAATTTCTTGCAGTGAAAATCTGTGGATTCCATGATGTTGATTAAGGTTGAATAAAAAGAAAAAATATGTAACTAAGCAACAAAGCTGGTCTAGTCAAGTTTAACTTAGTCTGGAACAAAGGCTATATATATAGGTTATCCAGCAGAAATAAAACTCATTACAGTAGTAACAGTCTGTTAACTATTTGTTGTGGAGTGATTTTGCATTGGAGGCTTGTATTTGTACTAAGTCGGTCCTAAAATAGGTTCGACGTACAAAACGTTAGGAACTTGATATAATAAGTATTACACAGAGTAATCTTGTTGTGGTCGCTGATACTTTCGTATTCGACTAACATTGACTGACTGACTGACTCATTACTCTTACTACTCCTACTTATTATAGGTGGGAGAGTCTATTAACTATAGAATAGGTGTGTTTCACTATTACACCATGGTAATGAGATAATATGTATGAATCCATGTATGTGTTTGCTCCTCTTCAAAATAACATATCATTTTTAACTAAAAATGTGCATATAATTTATATTACAGAAACACTAAAAAAAATGTCAAAAATTGGATACATTTTTAGAAAGAAAATATATTGAGGATTATTTCAAATCAGAGCCTTTTAAAGACAACATTCAGACATAAAATAAGTTGTCTTTTAGAGGTTTGTGGACCAAATTTTGATTTTAATATCTTTATTGGTATATATATATATATATATATATATATATATATATATATATGTGTGTGTGTGTGTGTGTATGTATGTGTGTGTTTGTGTACATTTCAAATACTAGTTTAATTAAAAAAGAAAGCAAATTATTCAAATGAAAGTGTATAGAAAGTGCTTTAATTGTGAGATCATCCACAGTAAATTTGTGTCCAGTTTCTTGCAACATTTCACCTTTGTTGGCAGATTATCACAATAATAACAAAAGTGTTAAAGACATAAACAAAAAGAAAAAGAAACTAAATGAAATTATCTTGACTATATGCACAAAAACAAATTAAAAAATAAAATGTAAAAGTTTAAAATTTCAGCATTTGTATGTAAATGTGTATATTTACGTCAACATAAACATCATTTTAGTATAATGAAGTCCTAAAGGACGAAACATATCACAAAATTTTTTTTTTCAATTTGTCATGAATTTTCATATACCTTGCATATATATATATATATATATATATATATATATATCAGGCTGTTGAAAAGTTCTCAGCCTGACAAAGAAGAGATTTTGAAAAAATTCTGATATTTTGTCATTTGATCAGATTGTGAGAGTTGGTTGGGCCAATAACTCAGCATCTCACATACAAACACTCACACACACATGCATATATATATATATATATATATATATATATATATATATATAGAGAGAGAGAGAGAGATAGATAGATAGATAGATAGATAGATAGATAGATAGATAGATAGATAGATAGATATTTACCAAACATGTGTCTTCATAATTATTAAGTTAAGTTTAAAATTATTATTAATGTTAATAATTATACAAAAAAGTTTGATGTTTTTTTTTGTTTTTTTTACTAAGTGGTTTCTGGCTTTCAGATTTGTAAAATTAATTAAAAAATTCTTTTTGCAACTATCAGCTTTAATTTTTGTTTATTCACACTAATGGTACCATTGCTGTAAAGGTAAAGAAAAAAAACTGATTAGTCAATATAAGGAAATTGAAACAACTGAAATGATACAAAGCATGAATTAATTTATATCAATATATTCAAAATGACTAAACATATATCTTCTCAGTTGAAGAATAATCACAAACATTGGTAAAGAGTTTTAAATTTTCAGTCTAATGTGATACAAGTGAGTCATTTTTTTTTTATTTACTGTAAATATGATTTGCATAAAGTTGTTTCCTACACATAATCTTCAAGGGCAAAAGTCATTTTATATACTTTTACCTTTTTCTTCTGAAGGGTATTAATATTTTTCCTAGAAGGATGCCCTTCTTAACTTTAATATCCTATTATGAAAAGAAGCTAAGTAAATATGCAAATACTTAGTTTATTAACATTTACTTTAGCACTTTACTTTTCATTATTTTTCTTTTTATTTAATACTCCCACTCTTCTTGCTTGGCATTTTTTTGTGTCCTTTGCTTCATAATATTCTTATCTTGTTACATCCTGTTGTCAATTTATGTTGTATTTCATTCAGTGTTAAATTCATTATACCTGTTCAGTTTAAATGCTGCTGATTCTGATTTATCACCAATCTATCTTCATTGTCAGTCTTTTTAGTGTATGTCACTTGGCATATATGTATCATTTAGAATTTTTATGTTCATACCTTTCTATAATAACATCAGAGTAAAACAAATTTCAGTCTATCATGACTTGTTACTCTTCACTGTTTTCCTATCTACTAAGCCAATTTAAATTCTTAGTTTTAGTTTTTGCTATGAATTCATTGCTGTAAACATTTGTAAGATTTTAACTTGGAATTTATGGTCTTCAACATTAAGTTGATAAGATTAAAGAGCTTTTTATATAGTTTTAAATTGAGTGGCAAAAATACCATTTAAATATTATTTACATCAATTTGCTTTAAAAGACCTTTATACCTTTAAATTATTAAAAGAACTACACATTTATATTCGATCTTAATAGGAACCATAAAATGTTCCAATTCTAGAAATCTCTGTTCCTGGTATATTTATAAGGCTGCCTAACCTACTTTGTAAATATTATCCTCTTCTTTAGAATCGTTTATAAAAGAATTTTTTCATTTCTAGCTTCTTTTCTATGAAAGAATTTTACTTAGTAGCAGTCCTTTTTATATTCAAATTTCTCTTGTCTTTGAAATTAATGATTAACTTAAAAATCTATTATATGAATGTCAGTCAAAAAGTAATGTCTGTTCTGATTTAATTTAAAAGTATTAATCAAAATTTGTATTTTTTTTTTTTTTTTAACTATATGCAGTAAAGTGTTGAGAAATTGAGGGGAAAAATTGAGGGATTACCTTCTCTTTTCCTATGTATAATTCTCTTTCCGAATTGTTCTGGACACACAGAAAGAAAAATGCTGTTATAGAATTTCAGATTTTGAAGAAGAATATGCTGCAAACATTCACAGAAGGTTATTGAATATTTATGGAGAGCCTGCAATTGATGTAAGCACAGTAAAGTGATGGGGTAATAGAGTTGATGGAAATCCCAGAGAGAAAGGAGAAATTGTCTTTAGATTGGGAAGTAGTTTGAATTAGGTGATAAGCAAACATATCTACTTCTATAGAGGATAAATAAATATGTAGTAAATAAAATTTCAGAGTCTAGATGGAGACGTTAGAAATATAGAGTTGAAGTAGACTTTAGAAGGAACTGGAAACCCAATTTTAAACAGGAAACAAGAGATATACTACTACTCCTGTTCAAGAGACCAGGGAGAAGTATGAACACAATGATAGGGTCTTTTTAACATGAGTAGTTGTTTATCCCTTGTTTCTTGTTTATGCTTTGTGTGCTTCTATTATTAAATTTATGGTAATTAAAGAAGAATATGCATTACTTTTTGGCCAATCCTCATAATAGTCATTTCCAATCAGGGATAATTTTCCATAGAGGAATAGGAAGTAACAGTATCATTGTTGCTTACTGCTTGTCTTCCTATCTCTGTTTTCTCTAAAAGAGATGGTTAGATTTGTTAATTTAATTATTTACATTTAATATCAACTGACTAATCTAACAGGGCAACTGATTAAAATTCAGCTCTGCAAATTGCATCATCAGAAGAGCCTACTAATCTCTATGAATAAAAAAATAATTAATTACTTTCAAGCATGAAATCATTAAGAGCTGTCAATATTCTGGATTGATCAGAAGATTTATAAAACATATTAGTTTTAAATTTCTAAAATTCACTGAGTCTATATATATATATATATATATATATATATATATATATATATAAAGACAAGAGGAAAAACTATTCTTAGACAGCATGTTTCATCGTCTGAGGGACTTTATCAAGGCAATGTAGGATTATGTTTATAACACAAAAGCAAGGATGTCATTGGTTTATTAAGTCTTTTAATTTGAGAATGTTGATAAATGTTCATCAGGTGGTTGAAAGGTCAGTCAAATATGTGGAGGGTATAAATATATATATATATATATATATATATATATATATATATATATTAAAAAGAATTTTCTTTTTTGTGCCTCAGTTTCATTGTTTTACAAATATCACACCTCTGTATGCCATATATAGATGTGATATTTGTAAAACAATGAAACTTCCTATTCCTCCATATGCCATGTATACTTGTATACATACATGTATACATATATATATATATATATATATATATATATATATATATATATATATAGACATATATATATATATATATATATATATATATATATATATAGATATATATGGCATATAGAGATGTGATATTTGTAAAACAATGAAACTGAGGTGCAAAAAAGAAAAAATTCTTTGAAAATGGATTATGGGAAATAATGTACTCAAGTGTTGAACAATTTGAATATTTACCAGAAACCAAGAAAATGATCCAAAAAAGCTAAAAGTCTTTAAGAAAGTACATTGGTCTTTAACCAAACTTGTCTCTGTGAGTGTGTGTGTGTGTGTGTGTGTATATATATATATATATATATATATATATATATATATATATATATATATATATATATATATATATATATATAGACCTTATCTTAACCAACATGTTTTGTCCTCTGATGGACTTTATCAAGGCAAATGTAAGGATTTTATTTTGTTATTTTGTAACAAGTATTTATAAACAAAAACAAAAACCTTCTTAGTTTTTCAAAAATTTTAATTTATGAAAGGCTCATAGATATTAATCTCAAACTAGAATAATATAAATATTAATTATGTTATAAAAAAAAATAACTCAATAATAACATCATTTACTCATATTTTGTTTGTTAGACATTATATTACATCACTTAGCATCCTCCATAATTTACCTAGACTTTTCAGTTAGCCTGATGAATATTTATGAGCATTTCTTAAATTTAAAAATTTTAAAAAGCAAACATTTTTACTTTTGTTTATACTTTATTGATATAGTCCATCAAAGGACAAAACATGTCAGCTAAGATAGGTTTTCCTTTTTTCTTCATTCAAAATGTCTTTTCACAGATATATTTTTATATCTGAAATTTTATGCACACACGCCTACATAATGGTCAGCTACTAATATCTAAGCACACCATCTGCTAGGGTAGCTTGTATTTGTTCAAAACTCACAGACCAGTGGTTTATACTGCAACTATGCTGAATTCACCTTGGTTTCTTAGGTGAGAGTGCATAATCTGACTTGGTTTGCTTTATTTGGTTGATTTTGTTTAGTGGCATATCAACACCCCTATGTATTATTTAATGCCAAAATCTAGATATTTTGAACATAGTTTTATGGCTTCAACTACAGATAAAATGTATTGTTTGTCAAAACTGTTTGCTGGTATTTTTACTATAAAAATGTATTTTTATACTGTCAGTGTTTGGGGGGTTTACTATTTGCCCATAGCTGGAACCCTAACAGGTGCTACCAGCCATAATCAGGCTTGATCAGCAGTTTGAACAAGGACAATATTCTCAAACCCTCAGTCACAATGATTTATGATGTCATGTTAATACAACCATTAATGACTTCCCAACAATTCTGTCTACCCAATTTCACTCAAAAGGCTTAGATCAACCTATGGTATGGTTTTCAGCCACTTTCCAATGATCAGCTAAGTATATTTTTCACAAAAAATAAAACAATGCAGTTACATTTAAGCATAAATTATTTACATTACATTACAGCTGTTATTTATCTTGTGGCTTTTGCTGAGAAAAATGCCATATATGTTTCATATAAATGGATTCACACACAGCTACTGAAAAGGCTACCAGGCATATAAAAGTGAGTCTTAGGCAACATCATCTTCTTCTGACATGTTTAGAATTGTTTATGCACATTCAAATATGTACTGATGTGTGAGTACTCTCTACTTAAAACATAGATTGATTGACACAGCTGTTTTATGACATCGCTTTTCACTGACTGCTTTACCCTATTGCTATGGGATTTAGTATTCTACTGACAACAGTACTGTCAGAATTGTTTTATTTTGTATCACTTATTGAATAGTTAAGGTCAGTGTACTGTAAACACATTCACTTCATTATATAAATAAAATGGAAATCCTGGAAATAGAAATAAAAATATTTATCTTAGATCACTTTTACATAGCTTTGGGTATGTTCGTTGACTCATCTGGCAGAGATACTGGCATTTTTAGGAAAATATATATATATATACATTTAAAACTTAGAAAGAGCTAATATCATGAAATGAATTAACAATATAATTACTTCATTAGTCTCATACAAGCCTAAAAATATGGAAAAATTAGAGGTTATAACTGTATTGTACCAACTTTCCTCATGTGAAGAGCTTGTCAACTTTGAAAATAAGCATTCAAAATTGTTTTCTTTTTTTTACTTTTTTTTACTGGTGCCAGTGGAAATAATTTCATCTACATATCTTGAAATTTGAAGAATTTAAAATGGAATATAAATTACTTTATGGACAATGAATGGACACAATGAGTTTCAAGACAACAAATTATTAAAGTTATATTTTAGTCAAATGAAATCAGGAAAATTATACATTAAAATCAATTTTTTTAAATAAGTTACTATTAATAATCTACATTGCACTGCCAAAAGCAATTGAAATATAGGCTTTAAACCTGACTTTTGATGTTCTAAACATGAGTTAGCAATGTTAAACATTTTCTTTAATGATAATTTGATTCTTTTTTTCTACTCTTAAAAACACCAATTTGTTATTCAGAAAAAATTTGCAAGGTGAAAATTATAATGGGAAACGGGACACAATTATTTGTTTTATTCTTCATAAGTAATTTAGCCTGATATTCATCTGCAAAGACCTTATTAAAATAATTTACAAATAAAGATTGAAAGTGACAGATTTTATGATTGACATATGTGTAACATATATGTAAAATATAGAATGAGTGATCCATCAAAAAATGATAATAATATTTTAATTTTGTCATTGCTAAAACTTTCTTATTCTAAATAAATAAATAAAAAATGGTTGACTGTTCAAAGCACAGGTGGAGTTTACATTCAAAAGGAAATGTCAAGATCTTATAATCAAAAATATGAAAAAATTCACCTAAATGTCTAGAAGGTCAATGTTGACTTGATGGAAAGTTCTGATCACATGTTATAATTAATATTATGATACTGATTTATTGTGAATGGGAAATCTACAAACTTTGTTGAAATCATTGAATGTGCTTTAATATTCACTTGCATGGAATGAACACATGCAGAAGCACCAGCAGAGTTAAAAGCCACTATTTCTCTCTATCATTATGTAACTGATATCTTGTTACAAATAAAACGGCATGACAAAATGACATAAAATAAAATTAAGGAATAAAGATACATCATTAGAAAAAACTACAGTGTTTTGAACTTTACATGCTAAAAGGAATCATCCATTTGATCCTCTCATTTTATTTGAACTGATATAAAAGCAGTTGCTGCATAGCTTGGATCTGTTCAATAAAACTTTCAGCAAAACAGTATTGACAACCAATGAAGATAAAATAGATGCCACTAAGCCAACTTTAAGCTGACCATCCCACTGACAATTACATTTCCTCTCCATCTGCCCTTTCAACGAGGTTCCATTCAAGAATTTTAAAACACTCCTTTACTTTTGTTTCATAATATAATGTAGAAATCTCACAAAAGATGATGTCAAAGTGAGAAACTGCTGAGAGTTTGAATAATTTTTTAAACTTTACTCATTTACTAACAAATGAGTTAATTGAGACACAAAAATAGTATTTTTAGTACATTTATAAATGACTATATGGTGTATGGCATACAAAACTGATGGCTAAGGAAGTTGGAATCAATATGTGTTGAATAAGTATTAAAAGTAATTTTCAAAAGTTAAAAAAATGATGACTCCCCCTCACCATGGTTCATCCCGGCAACTACTTCCAGCATTGCATAGAAAAGTTTTCAAACTATACAAAGTTGAACTACTCTCATTATTTACCACTGACAAATATACAAGTTGTGTGAGTTATATTGAATGGTATGACAACATTTTAAAAATAATACAATATTGTATTAAAGCCAGGCTGTAAATATAATTATCTATTTAGTTACAGTGCAATTCATTGAATTATGTAACCAATATTCTATTGTAACTATTTATACAGTAATTTGTTTTAAATAAAGAAAATTGGCATAGTCATATTTTTAAGTAAATGTTTCTACTGAAATAGTGTTCAATCCTTAATAAGCAGGCTTGGTATAAAACGCAACAATGCCACCCAATAATATCTTATGATAATTGACATTTTATGACAATTTTCCAATCTCTTATTGATTACTACCCTTGCTATATTTGCTAACAGCCCTTTTACAATTAGATACTTTTTCTACTTCTAAATGTTTTGAATTTTGGAACCCGTTTTTACTAAATGCTGCCAAAAGTGACTTGGAACAATACAAATCAAAAATGTTACATTTTTTAGAATATTTTACTCGTTTATATTTAACAAAATAAATAATTAATATTTGAGGTCATCTTTAATGCTGTATAATAAAAGGGATCTTTTCTAAAAATGTTTTCATAATAATATCTGGATTTTGAATGTGTAAGTGATGTAAATTTTATAGAAATTGGCAAGCTGAGTTTAAATTCCAGTCAAGATCATTACATTCACTTTTGCAAAAATACCTTTGGGAAAGGTATGAATTGGTTGGTAATTAGTATAGAAGGACAAATCTAATTTCAAAAATATATATGAGTCCTGTAATGAACATTCTTGAACTGTAACTAAGGTTCACTCCATATAGTTGCAGTGTAAACCACAGGTTGGCTCTGTGGGGGTAGAAGAACACAAATGGCCCTGAGTAGAAACAGGCAACTATGTTGAAGATGAGAAAACACATTGATTTTCAGTGTGCCTTGAAGTCAAAACAGCTCTGATCATGATCTCAATTTTATTTGATAAAAAAATTTGTAACACTGATCAAAATGAAGACAATACAATAAACAATGCTGCTTCTTTCTCACAGCTTTAAAATTATACACATTACTGTTAGGATAGTTGTTGTAAAAGCATAAACATAATCATATGGCTGGAAAGTATGGCACCAGAAGAGAGTTCCATAAGCAAGAAGTGTGAGAAAAGAAACTGTTAGCATAGAACCTACAGTTACATCTAGCTAATTCAACTACAAATTGATGAGACCTTGTTGCAAATTGTAGAGTTTAGAGTGAACAGGAACCAGTTTGGGAACATTTTTTAAGGACTATTACAGGGATACTATCAGGTTTATATGCTTTGTGTGTATCCAGATTAGATTTATTTGTTTACTGGTTTTCTTGTAATTCTTTTCATTGTATTATCATAAGAAGGTGTCTTTGAAAGAGGAAACAGAAGAAAATCAAAATAATTATTACTATCTATCATCTATGGCAATACAAACTGGTCAGAATATGGCTAAGACTAAAGTATAATGTAGCCTCAGAGCTGTCCACCATAGAGGCAGGGATACTTAATCATATGCAATATTGCATTATAAATACCCCAATATTATGCAACTGTTGACCAGAGCAGCCCCTATAAGTGCTACCAGTCAAATGAAGCAACAAAAAAATTTCCACCCGGTACCCTCATAATGAAAAGATGCAGCCACTGATCAGTCAGATCACCAAAAAAGACTGCTAAATCATTATGGCCTTGGAAGAAAGAGTTGGTAAACCATATCCTAAATAAGAAACAAAGGATAATCTACTCCTGTTCAATAAACATGGAAGGAGTGTGGGCTGGATGATAGGTGAGCCTATCTACTCCTATTAACCTGATCACAGCACGGGAAGCTGGGCAATTTTATTGAGATACCAACTCTAGGAAGGTTGCCGAGAAAGGGTGTAGACCTCATCCAGGACAAGGAGGAATTACTGAATTATTAATATCACTCTGGAGGAATTTAGAATAAGGATCAGTGTAATGGTTAAGGGTTAAGTGTGATTTTTGATTAGTATGATTATTATCAATTAAGTTATAACTTAGTTAGAGTTCAAATATCTTTTATTAGGATAAAGTTTACCCTTGACACATAGGGATTATTTGTGGGCAGAAAAAAATGGTGTACCAGAAAGTCATTTCCAGATAATTATTTTGTTAATGAATCAGATACCTTGCATTTATGTGGCTGAATTTGGATGTGGTCTCCTGACAGAGCAGGCATTTTGGTGAATATTGCCAAAATTACAAGTGACAATCCTTTATGGCTATAACCTCTATTACTGGCATGGTAGTGGGATTCAAATAGTTAAGGGACAAAAGAGACATTTGAAATCAAAAGTAGTGATTGGTTCAAGAACAAGCTTCTAAGTTGGAGATGATTTTTTATTATTTATTCTTTTTTTCCAGGCAAGCAATGGAGAAGATTTGCTTTTGTTTCTTATCATCTTATGTACTAAGCCTAAAACCATTCTGCAAGTTATACAGACACCAAAAATATAATTTAGATTATATGGGTAGTAAATTCATTAAATGCAGATACTGAATAAAGAAAGAATAACATAAACAGTAATTATAATAGAATGATTACAAGTCTGTATATATATATATATATATATATATATATATATATATATATGTGCGTGTGTGTGTGTGTGTGTGTGTGTGTGTGTGGATTGTAATCCAAATATTTTATGTCTTAAATTGCTCATTTTCATTTTTGGAAAATTGGATTGAGCACTTTTTCATTAATTTAGCCATTTTTTGACAAATATTGTCTTTTGTCTAAGGCTGGATTCTTTAATTATATATATATAAAATAAAAAAATTCTATAATTATGGTATGAAAACTGCAAAAAAGAAAAGGTTTTAACAAATTAATTGTTAATATTGCTGAATATTGCTTTATGAGTTTTATATTTGGAACTTGTTCTCTTCTGCTCTCAAGGGAATATTCATAACATTCTTTTGGAGTAGTAGGTTTAATAAATACCCAGTTGTTTCATTATCCAGAGACTATGATCATGTTGTAGTATCTGTTCAGCTACCATGACCATCTTTACCAACTATATGCAACAAACTGTCCTTTTCAGGACATCACTCACTAGCAACCATGAAATTGTCTTTCTCAGAAAATCCTCTCTCTAGTGACCACAAAACTGTGCTTCTCAGGACAACACTATTTCTCACCCTCTACATGAGCTTGCCTAGTTGACACTAACATTATATTTGTTCATGTATTTTTCTTTAACAAAAATAAACTTGGTAATATTTTTTTTTTTTTTAGTCTTCATTTTTTTGTTGTTGTCTTCCATCATTCGATATCTGTTTGCAGACCAATATACCACCCACAACAAGTTCTGTCTACCCTCTTACCAGAAAGCACAGACTGATCCACTCCTCTAACCCCCAAAGAACTAATCAGGACAACTATTTGCTACAAAGAAAGTGATGTCTCTCTCTTGCCCCCTCTCTCACTGTTCCAGCTATATAAGGAGGTCACACAAGGACAATACAATTATTATTCATAACAAAAGAAAGCAAACCTTCCAAAACCATGTTCATTCCTTTTGAATGTAAAAACCAACATTCAGCACCAATGACCACATTTCAATATGGATTTGCTGTCCATTCCAGAAACATTTTTGACTGTACATTTACCCTCTTATTCCTTCAAAGCTTGCTCTTTCCTTATTGACTGTAATATGTCCCACTGACCAATCACATTCATACCAATTGCTATGGTAAGAGCAGAGTGAGAACAACTTTCTAATGAAAACAATATTTTCAGTATTTATATAATTGATCACACACAAAAAAGAACATACAAATTTGGTACTTTAATTGTGCTTACATTAAACTGATCTTTTTATTGAAAGAAACATCAAAGTCTAGTACATGTTAAATTGAAAAGAAATTATTTTATCTAATTCTATTAAAATACTGACAACACTTATCAAAATAAAGAGCTGAATGTAGTCACTTCATGTCAGGTTATCAACAGGGTTTTAATTCAAGAAATATGCTTGTATTTCTTATAAATATCTCAGTTGGTCAGGTGCCATTACTCCTCTGGTAAAGACAATGGTTATTTTTCTTACCATGTTGGAAGTAAGCTGAATTCTAATTTGAGCAGTTAATTGGTTATTTATAGCTTTCTAAAACAGTGTCTTTCTATAATCACATTTAGTCATTTCATATACTAATAAAATTCATAACTTTTGCTTCAGTCACTTATGTGCCATGCGTGATACATGCTTAAGTGATCATGTATCTTCCAATACATGACTGACAAGGCAGATTTTTTTCATGCAGAAACCAGGCTGTCCTGCTATTTACCCATAGCTGGGGGAAGAAGATGTGGATTCATACATACCTTTCCCAATTCGAACTACATGAAAGTGAGAACAATTCATTATAGCGTGTGCTTGGATTGATCAATCTCCAAGCCACTATCTATAACTCCACCGTGCCTCCTCTTGCTTCAATTCTTACTTAGTAGTGAATAAACCAAAGAATTGGTTTCGTGTTTGTCATTAGATGGAATTATTTTTAATTAACTTCATTAAAAATGTTGTATTGTGATAGATATTGTGATATCAGTATGTATTTGTTGAAATTTTAGTTTATTGATTGTAATAATTGGCATCTGCTTTTCTACTTCAGATTTATAGAGAATGAATGGTTACGAATAGTGGAGATTTCTCAGAGAATGATTCTCCATAGTCAAGTACACAAATTGAGATTGATAGAAATGAAATGAAGATGTTACTTGAGAATAGTCAATGTTATATGACACACAAGATTGCCAACATATTCAGATATGCAAAACAAGTATTGAAAATCATTTTTATGTTATTCACTTTGATGTATTGCTTCCACATAAGCAACAAAAGCCAAATGCACCATATTTCTACATGCATTTAGCAACTTAAGCATAAATTTTTTTCATTTTTAAAACAAATTGTGAATAATGAATAGTTTATTATATTGTAGAATACAAGAGATTGTAGGGAATCTAAAATGAAACTGTACAAAAGACCAAAATTCAAAAAGTACAAAGTTATGTATATAGTAGGAATAAATAAGAGTCTTTTACTATGATCTTTTCTTGGGAGCTTATGGCCACATCACATTCAAACACCAGTTACATATGATCTATATAATCACTGGAGTTAAGTGATATAGTGCCTGATCAATACCTAAATGGGTGATTGCTTTGGAATACCAGGTGCTGTAAGCTTGGATGGGCATGTGGTGTAATGGGTAATGGTTTGAAATTGTTAATAGGAGAGCCAAGTTCCAATTTCAGTTAGGTTTGTTATATTCACTTATGTGCAAATACCCTTAGGAAAGGTAAGAACCCTCTTCTCCCCCAACTATGGATTAATTAGTAAACCGTGTATAATTAAATCATCATTATCTATCCTCTCATGGCTCAAAAAATTCAATCTAAAAATATTTTCTGACTTTAAATAATCTGTAAAGAGTTGATAAGCTGCAGAAAATGAATCAATAAACAATAAAGATTTCCTGGGGAAAGAAATCTCTGATTGAAACAAGTACTAGTTTCAGTTAAATCACTTGAAGATAAAAATTAACAAAAAATGCCCAAAATTAGTTAAGAGAAAAGCAGACATATTGTCTTGATGGATAACACTAGATGACATGTTAATAGTGAAAATAAAAAAATAAAAATGCCTTTTATTTTTCTTAATAAAATTAAACTTTTGGGCATCCAATATAAATGTCTATTTATGTTTTTTCTTATTAAAACTATTAAGAATATGTTTGTGAAATGTTTTGTTTGCTTAATAGTTTTTATTTTATTTTTTGTAATTCAGCAAAATGGAAAGAAAATTAAATACCATCCACTTTTAGAGAGGTCTGTCTAATAAAGAGGCAAAAAATATCTGATTTTGGAACATGCTTTTCTTGCACATAACCATCTTCCAAAAGACCTTTAAAAAGCTATGAAGAAGGTCAGAATAGTGATTGATAATTACTTGATTGACAATTGAGTTTTGATCAGTAGAATTGATTAAAGATCCTATAAGATAGAATTTAAGGTTGGGCACATCAATTGATGTGAGGCTAGAATGAAAGAACATTATTCAGACAGTTCTTACATGGTTTTCAAAAATGTCCCTTCAGTGCAATGTAAAAGACATCACAAAGCACAGACAAAGACATTCTTGGCTAATTGAAAAATATCTAGGCAGCATACATATTTACGAACTTGTGGAAATAGCTGTGATATCTTTTGATCAATCCGAAATGCTATGATGACAGTGCATATTATGACATGTTAAATAGAAAACTCTAATTCCATTGTAAAGCCAAAGGAATCTCAATAGCACTTATACAATAACTGTCAAATATGGAATCGGGACATAATGATCAAACTGAAGCCAAGATTGTCTCAGGATTCTTTTCTATAGCCTTGCAGAATAAATTTAGATTTCAAGATTGAATTAAAAAAACATTCTTTATCTTTGAAAGTTTTTCAATTCTGCAATACTTCTATATTAAAGGCAGATTTTTTGTTTTTAATCAAAATCACCATATGCAAGGCAGTAATGCCACTAAAACACATGGGGTTACAGGGTGTGGAAGAATTAAGGATAGAAACATTAATGATGAGCAGAAAGAGAAGAAATAAATCAGGTGGACATTAAATAGTTGGCTAGAAAGCATGGTGCTAGAAGGGAGTTCCACAAGTTGTAAGTGTGAGGAAGGAACCAGCATAGAATTTACAGCTACATCTAGCCAGCTCAAGTGTAAATTGACAAGATTTCAATACCAGTCTAGTGCTGCACTTAAATTAAAAAAATCTCTGCACCATAGTGAAGAGCTCATTCAAACAATTACCATGAAATTATTTATAGAAAAGACATAGAGAGGTAACATTTTAGCAGTGGTTAAGTGACTGACCCACCAGATCAGGACCAATAATATTGCTGAATCATCTTTGTATCTCATCAAGGAGCTCAAGGTAAATAGCAAGTATACCAGACCATATATAGCAGCAATAATCTAAGCATGGACAAATGGTAGACTTACATATTAATATTAATATTGCAGATTCTTCTTTCTATCTTATCAAGAATTCTAAGATAAATACCAGGGGCACCGGACCATATGTGACAGCAATATTCTAAGTCTGGATGAATAGTAGACTTGTAAATATGTAAGATAGATTCTGAAGAGAAAAATTGTCTTGCCCAACATAGTGAACCGACTTTCTTAGCAACTGACATAGCAATGGATTCAATATAGTCTTTCCATTTCATGTCAGCAGAGAATGTGAGCCTGAGAAATTGCAACAAGTCACTTTCTTGGAGGATAGTATCAGCCATGTTGATGGAAGGCAGATGATTAATGGGAAGAAGTTTAGTTTTGGAGGCATTAAAATTAGTAAGCTATCTTTTGCCCCAGATAAGTACGGACTTTAGGTCGTTTTTGACATCGACTGCCATTTTGACCTTGTCAGACTGATAAGCCTTACTATTGAGTCAGGAGTAAATTGTTGTGTCGTCAGTGTATATACCAAGTTGAGAGCTGATGTCGTCAGGAAGGTCATTAATGAAAATTAAAAATAGAGTAAGGTCAAGGATGGAGCCCTGGGGGATACCTTCATTAGCATGAAAGGATCTAGCTGAGTGGCCGTTCAGGATATCTTTCATTTCAAATTGTGAAATGAAAGACTGGATCAGTTCAAAAAGTGTCTGCAGACACTGTAAATTTTCAAGAGAAGACCTGAATGCCAGACCCTTTCAAAGTCTTTCAAGATGCCCGATGCAACAGCCCGGTCTACATCATTTTTATCTAGATAATGGTAAACTCTTTTCGCAAATACTGTCAGTATATCAGGAGTTGGCCTGGAAAAACGAAAGCCATATTGCTTGTCTGAGAAAAGGCCCTGTCCTGTGATGAGAGATGCTTAACTAATTAAGCATTTATTAGGGCATCAAAGAGCTTCCCAAAACGAGGTAGAAGACTAATAGGCTCTTAAAAACTGCAATATGATATTAACTTCCAGCAGGTAGGAAAGCAGGAGGCAGCAAGGCATTTATAATACAGTTTAGAGAGAACAGGAGCCAGTTCAGGAGCACGCCTCTTAAAGACTATTTCAGGGATACCATGCTTTGTGGAGATCTAGGTTAGAAATGATAGCAGAAACCATGGAAGGGGTTATATGCATATCACTCAACAGAGATTCAGTTCTAGGAGGATAGTTAGTGTTCTAGGACAGTTGCGACTCGACATTTGTGTCCTGGACAATTGCGTACTAGACATTTGTGTCCCTGAATAAGTGCGTACCTGATAATTTTTTGAAGCTTTTAAAGGTATTTACTATAAATTTTAAATAAAATAAAAAAAATTAAAGTTTGTTTTTATTTAAAATGCAATGATAGATTAAGAGTCTTTCAAGATCGCTCTACACATTGTCAGAATGTTTTTGCTTCATCTACGTTTTTCTTATGATAGTGGTAGCTGAAATTTTCCTCATCCACAAATATTTTTTCACTAATGTTTGATTTTCGGAACTTAGCAATGGCTTCTAAATAAAAAATATAATCTATAAAATCCAGATTGATGTTTTTTGTGGTAATTTTCTTCTGCTTTAAAAAATAAATTTTTCTCTCTTTTTTTTTATTTATGGTAACTACCTTTCTGATTGTTTAGAGTAATTAAAGGTATTGATGTGCAAATTTCTATATTAAATAACTCTTTAAAAAAAATGGTAACTTCAAAAAATTATCAGAGGTACGCAATTATCCAGGGATGCATTTGTCTAGGGATGCATTTGTCTAGGGACAATTGTGTACCGGACAATTGTCTGTCCACCGGAAGTTAGGCAAAGATATTTTGGATGACTTAAGACTAGAGTTTGAGAAGAATTTACAGGCAAAGCATTCAGCTTTATCAGGAGATGATGATAACACCTCACATTGATTGAAGAGAGGAGAGATAGAGACTTTATACTTAAATGTCCTATTACAAAGCCGCCAGTGATCATGAGAGCCAAAGTTTTAGAGGCGATACGGTGCCTCATTCTCTCAGGAAAAAGGGACTTTGCTCCTTCAAGGACTCGCTTACATTTATTGCGAGCAGCAATGAATAGGCGCCTGTTGTGATGAGAGTCGTCACGTTGTTATAACTAAAAAATAATGGTTCCTGTGCGTTATTGTGGCTGAGCATGGGAGTGTGAATCATGGAGAAGATTGAGGTTTCACCTGGTATTTCCAAGAAGGGATGAAAGCATCCATGCCGTCTTTGATCAAGAAGAAAACTCAATGGTGACATTTTCAACTGGGATTTTAAAGATGTTAGTCCAAGAGGCGTCACGGGGAAAAACATGGAGTGAGTCCCAATCAGCATGCTGGTAATGTGGATAGGGGGTTCTTGTTTATTACAGGATTAGAACGAAATATCAATAGCTACCACAGAGTGGTCAGAATTACCAAGAAGGAAGTGTTGCAAAGCTCGACAATAGAGAAGTAAGAAATAAATGTAGTGTAGCGAAAGAGAAAATCACCTACCTCGAAAAAGAATTTGTGTTTTGTGCATAGTCTGCCGAAGGAGAATTAACGAAAATAGTTAGCAAAAAACTGCTACTTTAAGTATCAGAGAAACTAATGTTCTTTCTTCCATGAATGGCGTGGCCAATCAGAAAAATCGCTCGGTGAATAAAGGCCGTTGTTTTTTCCTTGTCAGGAGAATTTTGGGGCTTGGGAATTGGACAGAGTGACTGTCATTTTTCCTTTTTCTTCAAAGTAATTCACGTGAATTCGAAGTAAGTGTTAAATTTGGTTCATGTTTGCTTTTATTGTCATATTTTGTTTTGGTGTCTTTAAGTTAATTGCTGTTCGCCGTTTTTTTTGTTTTTTTTTTGTTTGTGCAACAGTGTCGTAGGAATGCCAACACTATAGCACAGTCTAACTCCAAGAGGCGATACCCACGCTGCAAGCCCTTCGATGTGGGCAGGAGATAAAACAACCCAAAAAGAACCGGACTAAAGGAATCTCGGAGTAATTCGAGAATTTTCTAATCGGAAATGAGTTGCTACCGGTGCCATCTCTACTGGAGTCGGTAAACACCAAAACTATTTCCCTGTTGACTACGGACGTAAAGACTCGCAAATTGATCAGCGTCAACAGGGAGGTTATGAAGGAAGCCATTAAGAGTTTGAACATTGGGGCGAAGGTGTTGACCAGAAGGTGTACGTCTATATGGGACATCCTGCTGGCAACAGAAGACGAGCGAAGGCACTGGCGGGGAACATCTTGACAACAAAGTCTGTGAGGTTCCAAAGAGAATACCTCGGGACCAGGAAAACGAAAGTAATCCTGCATGGAGTGCCCCTATATATATCGAAAGACCACTAGGGCTTTTTTTGCCAAAATTGTGGAGGTTGCCAGTGTCTCGGCCATCAAAAGTAAGGCTGGGATAGCCACTGAGGATGTAGAAATCATGATGATAGTTACTCGAAAAAATTTCGTGGCCATTCTAAACGTATCGATGTACGAAGGAAGTCCGATCTACGTGGTGGTGGAAGGTCGCCAACCTCTCTGCTGGGTCTGTGGGGCTGGCTTCTGGTCATCTTTCGAAAGCATACTCAGGAAAGAGGCCGCACCGCAACCTGAATCGACAACTAACAAAGAAATCGCAGTGACAAGTGCAAAAGTCAGTAAAGGTCCTGGAGAATGGACGGAAGTGGTAAAGAGGGGAACGAAAGTTGCATCTCTCCACTCACCAGCAGGATGTCCCAAAAAAAACAAAAAACAAAGAGCCGCTGCATCAGCAGCAACAAAAGGACCAGCAGAAGAAGCCCCAACTGGAGCAGGACTGCCAGCAGGAGCAGCAACAGGAGGAGGTACATGAGGAGTAGCAAGAGAGAAAGACGTGCGGTCAAAGTCCGTCCCTACTTCCCCAGTCAAAAAATCGGAAAAATTCATCAAGAAACCTTCCTTGTTCCTCTATTAGGGATCCATTTTCCCTCCTCAACATTCCTCCTACCAAAACCGCTGCTCCCAACAACCCCCCTACCAACACACCTCCTTCTGACTATACCCCCACCACCACTCAACACCGCGCCTTCCAGCACTTCCCCAAAAAAGAGGTCATTCCCTAGCGAGGAAAGAATATGTCATGTGGACAGGCAGCTCTGGATCACTGCTAAGACCCCACTTTAAAATGACTTCTTCTTGTCAGTAAAGGACCATATAAATTTCCCTGAACCCCGGGTGTCATAACGTGGATTAGCGACACGGGGAAAGGGTTAATTGTATGAGATCACAGCTATTAGGATGGTGGAGGATAAGTTGCAGAAGTTTTGCGCCGGGAGGGTCCCAGTTATTTTCCATCCCACATTATACAGGGTTCTAAAACTAACATATCCCATGGACGTCGGCGGCATTGTCCTGGATGGTCGCATGACGACAGAGATGGGGACAGGGAGCCTAGGACAATTTGTCGGGGTCCTTACTGCCGCAGATTTCCGTCCAGTCTGTGAGTAGGTGAATTAACTTAAAAACTGTTTCTTAAGATAGCGACTTTGAATGCGAGGGGCTTCGCCCGCTTTGTAATCTCCTGTCTTTCGGCGTAGATGTGGCTGCGATTCATGAAACACACTTTGTTTAAGAGATTGATGCTCATGTGCTGTCTAACGACTATGTCATCTTTTTAGCATACAGGGACCAGCAGGCCAGAGGTGCTTCCTTGCTGGTTAAAGGTACCCTGCATGCGAAGGTGGACCTTGTCCATGTCGATGCAGGGGGATGGTTGATCGTGTCCGATATTGCCGTGATTGCGGTTAGCTAGCGGCAGGTCATTAAGTGATCATAATCTTTTTGGCGAGTATGGTCTCATCGATAGATACCGAGTCGGTCACCCTGAGCAGCAGTTGTGGACGCACGTAAGTGGCCGTCTACCCGAGTAGCCAGCTACTTGGATAGAATGTTAGTGAAAGGGCCGATATAGATATAATAGATTTCCCCACGTTCTACTGGTTAGGCTATTCGGATCTTAGGCTCGTCTGTACCCGGATAGCGTTAAATGCTAGGCCTAGAATGGCTGGATACTGGAAGTACAATATGTCTTTATTGGATAGGCGGGAATTCCAGCAACAGCTAAATTAGACTAGTGCAGTGGGAAATAGTGGTGGCGGTTATTGTGAATAGGTGGTGTGGGAGGCTTAAGGATAGCATTAGGTCCTTCACCACCGAATATAGCCAGCGGCTCGCACTAGATATAGCTAAAAAGGTGAAGACACTTAAAGATAGTCTGTCCCGGGCGGAGGCCGGGGGTACTCCCTAGAGACTTCTTAGAGATAGGTTTAGCTAGGCAGGCTCTGGAGTGCTCGGCTAGCGTGCGCTACAAGTGTCAGGTAGTTAGGCATAGGTTAAACAAAATGTCTAATGAAGCCGTGAGCATGGGCACAGTATTTTGCAAAGAAGAGATCCATCGAGTTTCTGATCGGTATATTCGTGAGGTCAATACCCTAAAGGGGCGTACTCTGAGGTCGACAAATAATATGTACGAGGCGTTTCGGCGGCATTTCGAGAGCCGGTTTACCAAGGGGCCTGGTCTCTATGATAAAGAGTTTCGCAACTATTTGGCTGACTTTCCTCGGCTTTCGCCGACTGAAGCTGCTAGCTGAGAGGGTGAGATCACGGAAGGCGAAGTCTACTTGGCATTGAAGAGGGCCGGCAGCGGCAAGTCTCCGGGACTTGATGGTTTACCCTATGAATTGTACTTGAGGATGTCTCACATCTTTGTGCTGATTTTGACTGTTGTGTTCAACAACTGGTTCCGGCAGGGGTCCATCCCCAATCGGTTCACTAGGGGTGTGATCACACTGTTTAAAAATGGCAAGGATGGTGAGCGGGAATTAGATGATTACAAGCTAAACACACACAGAGTTAAAAATTTTGGCCAAGATCCTGACGGATTTGCAGTCAGTTGCTGAGATTTTGTTGGGATCCGATCAAACTTGTGCTGTGAGGGGCCGAACAATTCAGAGCAACCTGCATCTGATCCGCATAATATTAGAGGGTGTAAAAACCGAAAAGCAAGCTGTGCTGGTCAATGTGGATCAGTTCAAGGCATCTGATATGGTCGATCATTGGTATCTGGCTGCTGTCCTGCAGGCCGCCGGATTCGAACCCGATTTCTGCAAGTGGATTAGCCTCCATTAGTAAATGTGCTACTTGATTTTGTCTACCGACAGAATACAGCGGCCACTCTTATGATTTTGAGGGGTGGACGGGTCCTACTAACATCTGTTTTGTTTTTGTTTTGTTACATTTGTTTGTTAGTTTTCGGGGTTCATTTCATCCCCCTCATTTCATGATTCATGAAATTTTTATATATTTTTTATTATGAACTTTCACGAAATTTTTTATACCATGAGGTGTTTTGTAGGTCCCCTGTAAATATGTGGTATTGTGGTATATGCTGGACTCAGTGGCGAGGGATGCGTTCTTGTGGTAAATAGACAAAATGTATTGAATGAATGGGTTGTGATTGTCATTAACTAGGACTAGGATAGTTAGCAGAGACCAGCCTTTCCCCACTTCCCCCTTTACTGTATTTTATGTAATAGATATAACGATTTTTGAGCTTGGTGGGCGAAAGTGCATTTCTGCTGTTGCGAAGTGAAGGTTGGACTTTTGACCCCGTTTTTCATTACTACGTTGCCTGCTAGACTGTTACGACAGATTTTCGATTGAACTTTGTGTTGACACATGGATTTTTTTTTCTTTTGGTTCTGACCCCATTGGTTGATACCCAAACGGCTGTGTTGAATTAGCTACAAGTGTCGCGGACGAGAGAGACAGAAGAAACCGATTGCAGGCATTAATTGCTACAATAAAAAAAAAGCTTTAAACAGCTTTTTTCCTTTTTTTTTTTTTTGCTACATGTAGAGAAGCATGCTGCTCGGTTTTACTAGGAAATAAATTAGGGAAGTCCACAATTTGAGTAAGGGATTGGGCAATGGAAAAATTTAATGTCTGAACACCGGCAACATGAGTGCCTTTAGAATGTTTAAGCCATGTACTGTAGTGAGTATTATTAAAGTTACCAAAGACAAAGTTGTTCGCAGATAGGTGGAGGGAAAGTGCCTTTTCTATACTGTCAACAATTGTGTCTAATATACTGCAATCCTGCGAAGAGGGGGCGCGATAAACGTAAATGAGATATCTAACAGTGTTTAATAATGAAAGACGGAAGCACACGAAGGAGTAGTCTGGGGCCTCAAGAGACAATTCTATGGCCATCGGAAGATTATTCCGGATGTAAATACCAAGGCTATGCATGTGAAATCTTTTTCTGGCAAAGGGGAAGATAGCCTGTTTATCAAATAACAATGTTAATTTTGCTTATAGTTAAAAAAATATTGAAATTACTCAAATAATTCTAACTCCAAGATCATTATAGGCAGTGCATTTATATACTTGTAAAATTCCCTACTGCCAAATGGAAAACTTCTTTACACCTGTTTTCTTTTTATACAAAAAATAAAGCTATTTTTCAGATTTATATGCTGATCTTTCACACTAAGTTAAAAACAACAAACACCTGTCTTGATATTGCACAAGTGGCTTCCTATATTGCTATATATTGATAAGATATATGTACTTTTAAAATATACAATTTAAAAGTGATATAAACGTGCTTACTTGCATATTCCATTACAGAAAATAAGAGTAGATCTTTTGAAGAATTCTTATTCTAGTGTTATCAGTTTTCTTTTAAGCTCAGTAACTGGGGGAGACAATTTAAAGCTCAGTTTAGACTGTCTATCCAAGAGAAAAATGTGAATGTTCTTTGAACTTTCTTTTCTTTGATATCACCAATTCCTTGTTCTGATGTCTGGAAGACTTTCTTGGTGATTCTGTCCACATCCACAGAGTTCATCATGATGCCTGAAGAAAGATAGAAACACTAATAACAGTTTGATTAAACATTAGTAATCTATTAGATCAATTAGAAATGCAAAAAAGAGAATTGATGATTGGAATATCAATCAAAATGATGAGAAAAAGGACATTCTGAAGACAATTCTAGAATGTTCCTTGGTGGGAAGTTTATATACAGAACATGCTAAGTGAGCCAAAAGAATGGATTTCATAAAATTTTGATGACTGAAAAAGGTTGAAAAAAAATTGCCACAATCAATACTATCAAATTAATTAAGACTGGTTCTAACTTGCTTCAAGTGTAAAAAGGGATATTTTGGAGTTATTCTCATTTTTTAACCACCTTCTTTCATTTTTCTACTTCTAAAATCTTTAACATCTAAATCATCTCAAATATGTTGATGAAACATAGCCTTTATATTCAGGAGTTTTTGCAATAAAATGGTCAGCCAAATATGAAAGTATCAGCTTCTAATTGTTTTATTTCTTTAATTTTTGTATAATACTGTGCTTTTAAAGAAAGAAAAACAAATTTTATGGTCTCTAGTTATAAAGTCAGTGCTGTAACCACTAAATGGTTGGGTGGTCAAGTAAAATTGACAAACAAAAAGAAAATAAATGTTATGGAATTTAAATTTTTGTACATATTGAAATTGCTTGTGTGCATTACAGTAATCTGGAAAAATACAAAAAAAATTTATTGATTAAGTTTTGAAAATCTTCATTGCATTTAGACAAATTTGCATTCTAAATTTCTTGAATATTACTCTTAAGACTGTGACTGATAAATTCACTCAGTTACATAAAGTAGATGTCTGTTTTTTGTAAATGATCTTACATTTCTCCCTGTAATAAATATATACATACTGCAATTTTATTATATAGTGTTTCACATTTGAATAACAATCTACTAGAATTTCAAAACTTATTATTGGAGTGACAAAATCCTTTGAAATTATTTTTCAGAAGCCAAAAAATACCAAAGATCAAAATTTTTTATAATACAATGTTTTTATTTTTAATTACATGAAGTCTTTGAATAAGAAAGAACAAAAAACTATTTTTAATAATTTTACATGTAAAATTTTATAGAAAAATATAGAATTTTTATTTTTGTGTAGCAGACAAAAAATCTCATTGAAAAGAAATCAAAGTATGTTTTAGATAACATGTTTTTCTAAAAAAAAATAAATAAATTATATACATGATGTCAGATATGCAAGTTAATATTTTCACAATAAAAAAAAACTGATAAAAAATACAATGTGAATTTCAAATAGGAAATATTTTTGTTAGAAATATTTACCATAACCTACTTGGTGGCATGAGATTTTATTATGCAGCCCAAAGGTTTTCATCATATACAGGAGAAAATGATATATAAATTTTTATATACTAGAACAATATTAGGAAAATCAATTAACTAAGTGGAAAAAATATTTTCGTGTAATGTATTTCATCCTTTAGGAAAGTATGAGTTTGACCACAATTTTGATTTAAAAAAAAAATGTTACTTTAATTAAAGGATTTAATTTAACAAATGCTACTTTAATCCAAAAAGAAAGCAATTTACTAAGATGAAAGTGTATAGAAAGAACTTTAACCATTAGATCATCCATAGGAAATTATGATACAGGTTCTTGCAACACCTCACTTGGCAGATATTCTATTATCACAATGTGGGATACTTAGTAACAAAAGTGATAAAAAGAAAAAGAAACGATATGAAATTGGCTAGACTATTACTCAAACACATATTTTTTAAAAAAAAATTAAATTTAAATGATTAAAATTTCATTGTCTCCTCTCCTTTGTGTGCATGTGTAGTTACATCAATGTAAACATCACTTTAGACCAATTAAGTCCTAAAGGATTAAACATGAAGATTTTTGCCACTTTGTCATTCATTTTCCTAATATATGTAGTATCTTATAATTATTTTTAATTTCTGAAATGCAGAATAATTTATGTATCATAAAAAAGATAACCCCCAAAAGAGAATAATACATAAAGTTTGTAAATACAAGACAAAATGTGGTAAAGTTATCTTCATCCCTTCTGTTCCTGCTCATAGAAGCTGATGTTATGCTTGCAAACAGTTGTTAACCTGAAAAGTGTTTCTAATGCTGATCTTCTCTCGTTGGTATCAGTCTGGCATGGTTGATTATATATAGAGGAAAAATTATCCTACTGGAGTCGATGAATGGGTGAAAATGTCCATAAAGTGTCACATAGTTGTCAAAAGTCAATGACATGTTTAGGCAGACCAGTGAACTCAACCCATGCCATGTGAATACACTACACACCATTATGGCTCCATCTGCATGGTGCCTTGTTGGCAACTGGGATCCATCTAAACTGTGTCATATTCAAACCCTACCATCAGTCCAAAACAACTTGTAACTGTGATTCATCACTTTCCCAGGGTTCAATTTGTTATTTAACAAGCCCATGTGAGGTTCTGTATCTGGCATCATTGTGTTACTAGGGGTATCTTGGTGGGTCTACGGCACCCATGAACTGACATGCAGGATATGCATCTGGTACCCCCTGCATTGAATGTGCATATAATATGAGCCAGTGTCACTTGTTTGTTACTCCAGACAATTCTACCCGGACACTAGTGGTCATGATTATTAATGACTCAGTCAGCTGCAGTGCATGTGATAATGTCTTCTATTAATTAGACACATACATAACACTGGAGATTGAGTGATGTCAGATGTCCCTACAATTTAAAAAATGGAACATCTGCTATCATACTCTGTTCAAACTCTGGCAATACACATTATTTAGCCATGTCCAGCAAAGCTGTGTTCAAACTGACTCACTACATATCCTAGTGCAGCTGATATAAGTCTGGGAATTTCCATGACATCAAAATATGGTGACACCACCTACCATTACCTTTACATACTGCTACCCCATGACTTTTGGCACATTAATATATATATATATGTGTGTGTGTGCGTGCGCTCATATAACACATTGCATTCAGATCAGATTTTTGGTGAAGTTTTCTTTTCCCTTTTTTTCGTAATCTTAACTGAAATGCACTCATTTTATATATTTGAACATTTCTTTTTATAAATGTCACATTTCATTGAATATATAGTTTCCAAGTAAAAAAAAAAGTAAAATGCAAGACATGAAAACCAAAAAATATAAATATGTTTTATAGAGAGAAAATGAACGTTAAAGCATTTGGGGTTTAGGTGAAAAAAAATATTGGTTCATTTATTTGTTTGTGAACTGTATATTTATGTACATATTTTCTCAAACCAAAAAATGTCAAAACATACATTAGTCTATAATTAAGGAAATGTTTTCAATGACTAATCCATCCTCAACGAAAAAGAAACACATTTATTAATCCACTTTTTTAAGTTATAAAATGAACTTTTAAGATTGTGTATCTTTATTAGTTGAATCTTAAAAAAAAACAGAAAATATAATCTTTGAATTAATGCCAAAATCTTAATAAAAATAAGAAGAAACTCAAATATTAAAAAAAAATGACTACAGTGAATTTTGCCAATGGTAATGTAATCAGTAGATGAGGAGGTATTGAAAAGTTCTCAGCCTCATTTAGAAGCTATTTCAAAAGAAGAAAATCAAATTTTGACAAATGAGCTGGGCCAAGAACCTTTCTGCAGGCCTTCATATATATACAATATATTTTATCTTGGGAACCACAGTAAGAAAGAAACCAACAATGTAATGTATTAATAGGGTTTCTTGATTTGCCAGCCACCATTACAGGAAGTGATGCTCAGTGAAAGAGATTGGAAAGAGTTCCTCAGACAGGGAACATAGCTGGCGTGTGGAGGCACTCATTTATATATAACATCTCCTCTTCTCTTCTCTTAATTTTTACTCTGCTTTTCATTCATTCTTTTTTATGAGTACATTTAGTGAATAAAAAAGAAAGAGAAAAAAATTATTTCTGTGAGAGTTTGTGAATAGTCCATTGACAGGTCTTCAGTACTTCTGCTTGTTGGTACTCATTTGTCCCCCATCAGAAGCCTGTTTTTGAATTATTTTCCCTCAGTGCATTTGTGTTGGTCTGTTGTTTACTGGTAAGTTTTCTTGCATTGTTTCATCCCCTGTGTATTCATTTCTTCAGATGGTGTAGGGTTCTCTAAGTGTAGCTGTTGATAAACAGCTACTGATACTAGTTGCTGATCTAGGAATGAGTGTGTGGAGTCTTTTGATATAGGAAGTGTCTGTTGTGTTGGTACTTATAGCCATTTGTCTCTACTTGATATGATTGGCCAGTCAGTTTTCTTGTAATGGTTGCTCCTGCTATTCTTTTGCATGGTTATGTATATATTGGCTTTTTAGCTCTTTACCTGTTTCATGTTGTTTCAGTTTCTTGCTTTTTCCATACTTCTTCAGTTGGATAAGACTAATGTGGCCTAAGTTTGTTTTCTGTTGCTGGGACCATTGACTTTGTATGCCTGCCAAAGAGTCTTTTTACTGGGCTGGTGTTTAGCTCCCCAGTCAGTAAGTTGTGGAAGTTGAGTACCCCTATCATCACCAGATGCCTTGCACTTTTGTCATAGGTGCTTCACAACTTTCACTGCTGCTTCTATGATTTCATGAGCTTAACTATTTCCTGGTGCAAACATTGGCCTTTTTATAAAATTTTTAAACATGACTGACAAGAACTGTGGTCCATTGTCAGAGCTGAGTGTCCTTTATTGCATACAATGCAAAATAACCCTTTAGGCACTGAATCACTGTTTCTAACATTGGTATGACAAAGTTATAGAAGTTACTATGCATGTCCAGTATGACAAGATATTCTTTTTTATGACAGAAGATCCAATTTATTGATATGACCTTCTTGGCACTGTTCTTGTGATCTTTTGTTCTAATGGTTGGTGATTTGCATATGCTGTATAAGTGGCATAGGTGTCCACCTATCTTCTTCTTATCTCAGCAGACGTACTTGGTCAGAATATTAAGCCTCTTTCCCTCCATGGTGTTGATACCTTGATATTCTGAGTGTTTTCTTCTTAATTTCTGGTCATATCTTTTATCCTCATAGTATAAGGCCACCTAGTGTTGTAAGCTCACTTCTGTAATCAAAGAATAGTTTGAAAGAGTCAGATAGAAGCCTCTTGTCATCAGGTCATCCTCTGGCAATAACTATGGAAAGTACTATCATGATCAGGCCCTCTGTTTTTCAGTGAATTTGCATTTGTGTTCAGTCCTGTATGGGTTTTATTTTGTTGTTCACTGACAAGAGCTCTTCATTTTCTGATCTACTTGTTGGTTCTTGTGACAGTACATCTAGTCAGGGAACTCCATTCCTAGCTCATACTATATGATAAAGCCATTGCTGTACACTTGTTAAGAGGTCTTGGAGTCACTTGGGCACTTCTTTCAGATGTTTTACATAAATTAACACCAGGGGTCTGTGATCTGTCACAACATTCATTTTTCTTCCATGGCTGTAGTGGTGGAACTTCTTAAGCCCATATACCACTACCAGCATTTCCTTTTGTGCCTGAAAGGAAGCATCTTGCAAATACACCAGGCCTTCCATCTTGCATTAGGGCTTCCTGAAAACCATATTTTGAAGGCATGAATTTTGAGTGTCTTGTGTTTTTTATGAAAATTTCTTTTCTAGGTTTTAGTAGGCAAACACAAGTGAGCTTGTGATCATTTCTTCCATGATGTCAAATACAGCTTGTTGGGATTCTGACCCTATTTACACCATATCTTTCTTGGTCAGCTCATGAAATTACTTGACTATAGAGGTCAGAAAAATTTGTCTACATAATTTACTATACCCAGAAATCAATGTAAGTTTCCCACATCTTCTGGGACAGAAATATCTCAAATGATTTTATTAGTAATGTAGAGCTCTATGAAAGTGATGGCATTCAAAAATATTTTGAAATTTCCTGGGTTCATCTTAACTCCTATTGCATTGTATCTTTCAAGCAGTACATGCATGTACATGTCATGTTCTTTTTTGATTCCTGCCAAAAACTACTAGATCATCTAGAATGATGACAATTCCTTTGATATACTGTAAAAATTCAAGCAACCTTTTCTAAAAAATATCTCAGTGCATGAAAACCCTCAAAACAGGTTGGAAATGTCATCAGATCACTATATATCTTCTTTAGCTTCATGTGCCAGTATCCTGCTTATAGATTAGCCTCTTTGAAAAACTTCACATCCTTCATGCTGTAAAGTATATCTTCTAGGATTGGAATTATGTACGGTTTGTGCATGAGTGTCTTACTTAATTCATGGGAGTTCAAGCATATTCTCAGTGTCATTCTTTTTTGTGACTAGCCAATGATATGTGTTTCTCACTGGCTCCATGACATTGATCGTGATTAGCCTGCCTAGCTTTTCTCTCAGTTGTGGATGCACTCTTCAGTTGGGCCTTATAATAGCGATAGCATTTCACTTTAATTACAATTCAATAAGTTATCAATCTTGTCCAGAAAGATCTCTTTAAATTCTTCATCCAAAGCTACTACAGCAACACAATAGTCATTTAACCAAATCCATTTGTTCACTTGCTCAAAGTGAGTTGATATCAAAATCTTTGTCTTTGAAGATCAGATATTCCACAGAATATTTCTGGTTGTTCTTGGAGTTCTTAACAAGTCTTTGATATAATATCCAGAAAAGTTTCCCCAGTCATATTCCACAAGGATAGGATTCCATTTGGAAAGATTATATTGGATCAATTGCTAGGTCTGCTGCTAGGAAAGTTGATTCACTGTTGCATTACACAACTTTCATAACAAATCTATCTTACACATGTATAAGTCGACCATTTGTCTATGCATTGAATATTGCTGCTATATCTGGTTTGCTGATTCTGCTATGTATTTAGAGATTCTTGTTTGAATCCAAAGAAGAATCTGCAATGTTATTTGTCTTGATCTGGCACTTCAGCTTTAGTCACATTTTCACTGCCATAACATAGCTTCCCTGTGCCATCTCTTTAAATATTTTTATAATAATTGTTCTGATGAACTTTCTACATTGGCACCTAGACTTCATGAATTTAAACACAGTGCTAGATTGGTAGCAAATCTCATTATTTTACAGTTGAAATAACTAGACATAACAGTAAGTTCAATCCTAACAGTTTCTTCTATCACACTTGTGTTTCATATATAAGAAATTTACTGCCTTTGAATAAATTTCTTATATATGAAACAATATTTTGAAAAAGTATTTTGCTAATCTTAAATTTCTTATTTCTGCAAAGCTATAGTTATTAATTTTGTTAGTCTATTCATAAAATATATTTAGCATGTATTTATAAACTTAATTTCTATACAAAAATACAAAATATTTGTAATTCTACAGGTTAAATGTAATATTTTGTATGACCACCACCACCTTTACATGTAGAACACCTTGAACACTCTTAAACAAACATTTTTCCTTCAGTAATCTTCACATATGTTATATCAAGCTTCCCTTGAAATTTCCCAGTGATTTTTTTTTTTAGATGTGAGTTGTCTTCTTCTCTTTTCACAATTCAGATGTTCCTATACGACTTTTATAACAATGGTAAGATTCTGTTGAGACTTAGCCTATCGCTATCAGAGTTCTGTCAGTAACTTTCATTTTGTTGGTTTTGTGCTTAGGATCATTGTTATGCTGAAAACAAAGCTATTCACAACAATCAAATGCTTTTGCAAAAAAAAAAAAAAAAAAATGGTCTGATGAACTAGAGACTAACTGCACTTTTCAGTATCTTTAAAAATGTCTTTGTTGATACAAAAAATTATGATTAAACTAAAAATCTTAAACTAAAATCTTTTGCATTTTCTATGGATTGTTTTTTCTTCAGTATTGGTAAGTTGTAATATCTTTCTCTGAAATAAACCATTATGGAAATTTTCTTTGATGTTTAAAGAGAAAAGGACATATTTTAACTTATAAATAATGCAATGATAACAAAAAGAAAGTAACTCAAATTTGAAAAAAAAGAAAGCTTTAAAACAATTTGAAGGAAAACCTTATATAACATACTGTAAGGCAATTTAGCCTGCAGAACTAAAGTCTGTATTTTTGTGTTGGATTTAAGTGCAAATCTGTTTAATTTTTTTATGAATAGACAAAGGAATAAATACTGACAGCACTTTCTAACTTTGCTGAAGGAAACAATTTAAAAGTAGCCCAGTATTTTTGCACTGTGCTTTATATAACCATAGGGTATTTGAGTATATCAGTTTCCAAGCGACTTAACTCTAAAGGAAAAAAATGATACAAGAAAAAATTCATTGACTTCAAATGTAGCACATTTGCCATCTCTGATGTGAGTTTTACATTGTTGATTCATGACTTCAACACTGGTTGATTTTTTTTGTATCAGTTACTTCCCAATGCCATCAGTACCTGACTTAGTATCTATGCTGATGGTACAACTATTTAATCCTCTCTTCATAGTAAATTTGGTATATTTGATAAAATTAAATTGGCAGGTGATATTAAAAATGACCTTCAATTCATTGCTAACATGGGCAAAAAATGGCTTGTTAATTTTAACACTTCCAAAACGAAACTGTTTTCTATTAATCATCTTAAAGAACATTTTTTGCCTTCCATCAGCATGGCTGATTGTAACCTTCAGGAAAGCAACTCATTGCACCTTCTTAGTCTCACATTTTCCACTGACATGAAGTGGAACCATTATGTTAAATCAAATGCTAAGTCTTCTGCTAGAAAAAACTGATTCATTATGTTGTGCTTGACAATTTTTTTCATCAGAATCTTGCACATTTATAAGTTTACTATTCATCCATGTATCAGTTATTGCTACCACATATGGTCTGTTGCTTCTGCTATATATCTAAAGATTCTTGCCAAAATTCAAAGAGGAATCTGAAATGTTATCAGTCCTAACCTGGCATCTTGGTTTCAAACACTTTCCGACCATATTAATGTAGATTCCCTGTTCCTTTCTCTTTTTATTTTCATGGTAATTGTTCCGATGAGTATTTTTTTGGTACCTCAACTTCACAAATTTAAGTTCAGTACTATTTATTCTTGGTCTGATCTGTCTCTTAGAAAGATATAGCATGGTAGCAAGAGTTATTTGGAGAGATACAATGAACTGACCATTATTCCAGCTTCTTTTGTAATGACGCAAATATACACATTCTGTTTGAGGTTGAGAGTGAGCTTTAGAATTAGTAGGCAATTGAGACAAGGAGCCTCTTTGAGGTTATTGACCACTCATCAGGATTAGTACAGGTTTAGGGCCTGTTTGGTGGTGATGAAGTTTAGTTTTGTATATATTGAAAGATATCGGACAGTTTTTTCCCCATTGAACTGTAAGAGTTAAGTTAGAGGTGATATCAGGTGACAGGCATTGATCATCAAGATATTTGGAGATATATCTATACACTGTGACATTATCTGAATATATATTTACTAAGGATCTGAGATTGCTCTTAGGAAGATCATTAATATAAAGTAGAAAGACAGTAGGGCTGAGGTGGATGCCAGCATTGATCCCATGTGCTTCAGAAGACTGGCCACTTTGATAACTGAGAGGACTCTCCCAGTGATTCCATAGCTGGTTAGTTTACGTAGCAATCTTCTGTGCCACACCTTATCAAAAGCCTTCAAGATATCTAGGGTGATCCCTCAAAAGATTTTTATTATCAAAAGCTTCAGTGTATGCATGATAATAGTGCTAGTTATAACCGTAAGTTCTATGCTAATAGTTTCTTTTCTCACACCTTTCACTTGTGGAACTCTCTTCTGGCTTTCTGCTTTCCTGTCAACTACAATCTTCAAAGATTTAAATGCACTGTCAATCATCATCATCTATCTCCTTGAACCCTGTTCTTTTATTGTCTTCTGTGTTTATTTTCACTCTCAGTAACTCCTTGCACCTGCTGGCTTTTATTGCCATACTTGGTATGAAATGATTAAAACAAAAATTATTGCCTTAGATTACTACCCATATTTGCTGATTAAGTTGACTTTCTTGTCTATGTTAAACTTGAAATTTTCAATTTTTTACACTACTTACATTGTTCAGACTGTTGTCCTTATCTTTATTATCCTGCGGCATTTTGGCTGCTTTAGGCTCCAGTCTTCTTCAGGTGATATACATTGGAATTTTGAACTTAACCCTTTATTTAGTCCACTGGGGGAGATTGTTCTAATTCCACATGCCATGCCTTTTCTGGATATCTCAATTTCAGTTATCTGAATATGACAATAAAGATGAGGACAACTGTCCGAACAATGTAAATAGCATAAATAGTTACAATAACTTATCTCAGAAATATAGACAGATTTTGAATTTTCAAATGTAAAATTTTATGGAAAGAGTAATAATTTAGATTTTCTCATTTGATTTTCTTTTCAAACTTCAACACCAGCTCCACCCTAACCTGACGCCATCCATTACTTCATTTTTTTTCTTTAATAATGTACTATTATGCCAGAATAGTCATTATACTCAAATTTTACACCAGACCATCAAAGGAAGTCAGGGTTGACCTGGAGTTACACTTGGTCACCAAATGCATGTACATGACTTTACACTTGTATCTAGTATTGCAAGCTTAGGAAAAAGAGTGTTGGACAGATGGATACATAATCAACCACCCAAGAGATGATCAAGGACTGGCTCTTGCACATCACAGATTGAATGTAAGGTCAACATATTGGATGAGGGCTCTGGGGGTTGCTTCAACACACTGGCTGAAAGTAAATGACAAAATAGAGTGAATAAAATGTTAAGTAATGAAGATTCAAGTCAATTTTTGCTGACATGCCCACTTCATTGTAATAATTTATTCCCATGAACCTCAACTCTTTCATATCTGATGATACTAACATGAAAGAAAATTATGATTGCATGTTAACTTCAGTAAGATTCAAATCTAATGTTTTTCACTGACATGAAGTGTAACAATTATATTGAATTGATTGTTAAGTTTGCTACTAGAAAAGTTGATTTCCTGTATCATTCTAGACAATTTTTCTCACCAGAATTTTGCACCTTTAATAGTTTACCATTTTTCCATGCATCAATTGCTTGTCACCTTTGGTCTGGTACTTCAGTTATATATCTATAGATTCTTGATAAAATCTTAAAAAGAATCTGTAATATATTGTCAGTCCTGACCTGGCTTCAGTCATTTTCCCACTGCCATAACATCAGCTTCACTGTGCTTTTTCTATAAATATTTTTATGGTAATTATTCTTGTTCCACTGGGCTTAGGGTGGAAAGATAAATTATATGTGACTGGTCACTGAAAAGTTGAATCAACACAAAGATGACACAAGACGTGGTAAACTTAGTAACTATTTTATTCAAACTGAGGTTTGAACTGTTTTGCTCCCAGCATTCCTCAGTGGAACCAGAAGTGCTTACAATCATCCTCATCATGATCATAACCAATATTATTGATATTGTTATAAACAGTTTTAATGTTCTTTCTTCTTTGGCATCTTGTTATCACAAATTTAAGAACAGTACTAGACTGGCAAATATGTCTCATTTTACAATTGAAATTGCTAGATGTAACCATAAATTTCATGCTAACAGTTTCTTTTCTCAAACTTTTTGTTTGTGAAATTCTCTTCTGACTTCTTGCTTTCCTGTCAACTATGACCTTTAAAGGTTTAAATTCAGTGTCAATTGTCATCTTCTCTCTCCTTGAATCTTATTCTTTTAGTGCTCTCTCTCCTCAATAATGTTTTTCTCAAATTCTTTTACTCTCAGTAACTCTTTGTGTCTTAGTGGCATTATAACCTTGTTTGGAATGAAATGATTTTAAAAAAGGATTCATTTCTCAAATCTACATTGCACTAAAAATACATTTATCTGATTTGCATGTTACTCATTAATTTTTGACTTTGATTTGTTTTATGTATGCATCTCTTTATATGCATGACAGAATATTATATCTAACACTTTTTTCTGTTGGACATGACTTCTTATAAAGAAGTTCAATAACATGGATTCTAAAGTCTATTGTCTTTCTATATTCAGTATAATATCTTTCTTACCTCTTAATATTTATAAAAATAACCTGAAAATCCTCCAGGGAAACAGTACTGCCCACTTTAAAAGTTATTAGTCTTTGTCATCTGTTCTTTTATTTACCAAGCCTGAAAAAAAAAAAAATTATCCTGCCAAGATTGAGTTAATTTTTCAGTTATCTTGTTTATATAATTATATGCAAACAGAAAAAGTTATTTAACGTGGATGATTTTGGCAATGCATCAGTTATTTTTGATGTTGGCCTTTTTTTCTCTTTTTAAAGGAGATAATCTGCATAAACAACAAATTAGAAATGATATGTTACATTACAACACCCCAGCAATCAATAGGAAGTGAGTAGCATAGAATAAACCAGTTTAAGTGAATGTTTCTTTTTTACTTTCACTCTCTTTGATTTCAAAATGATTGTCTAGTTGGAAAACACTGATGTTACAAGGTTGCATACATTCAGTACAGTTTTCTGATAGCCTGAAAAAAAAGACATTCAAAGAAGCCAAAAAGAATAAATAAAAGATGATAGCAACAATATATTCCACATGTAGCTGTTCTGATTAGTTTATCTGACAAATTCACTGTAAATATTTACTCCTATTGCATTTGTTTAAAATCTGTAATAGCATGAAAATATCTTGAAAATTATATATTACAAAACAATTTGTCTTTGAACATATTCTTATTATTCCAGATAAACACTTTTTCATTTAGTAACCCATTGTACCTTATAAAGTGTGTGTGCCATGGAGTGGCAATCCATGGACTATCTGAAACAATTCACAGTCAAGTCTTTCATGCTCAAAAGCTTTTCTTCTTTTCACGTTACAGGAGCAGATCACGAACAATGATGTTCTCCTCCATGCAAAGATGGAGAGCCTAGAAACTATCATGACTTGCCTCCAACTTCAATGGGCCATAAGCCTTGTCTGAATACCAGGCATCCACCTACCCATACAAATCCTCTTTTCAGAGCTTGCATCTGGCAAGAGACCACATGGAGCCCCACGTCATCAACTCAAGGATCAGCTAAGAAACAGCTTGCTGGGGACAGAAATCGATCTGGTCAATTGGGAGACAGAAACTACAGAAAGAACCAATTGGATAAGAGAAGTCCACAAATAACATCCTTTGAAAATACCAGAAGACAAATAGAAGAGACAAAGAGAGCCTAAATAAAAGCCAGAGCTCTCCACCCCCTGAACTCCCCTACACTACTATGTGGTGGCTGTGGACATCACTTCAGATCCAACATAGGACTCATTTCATATAGAAGGAGATATCTATGAGCACCCCAATTCTTAGCACCGAGTTCTGCCAACAAAAATTAACAAGCTTTAGTTTTAGTCAGGCGTGTTGATCAGTTCATTTTATTTTGCATCTTAGTATATCCATCACTGTTAAAATTAATTTGTTATTCTACTTAATTTCCTTCTTATGAGCAATAATCTAAATTAAACTTCAAGCAGTGTAGGTATGTCTTGCATATGGAATTGAATTAGTGGTGATATATTTTATATTTACAAAGTTGCTTTCTTTATGAGTCCTGAAGTATTTTAATTCATTTAATTTAGTGCCCTGCTAAAATTGCAAGAGTCTTGTTCTATTTAAAAGATATTATTCACCCAATGAGAGAACATAGCATTTACATTTTTATTGCTATTGTTTTCTTTCTTTACCAACAAATCAAAGCATTTATTGTTTTCACTTCATTAATTTGATATCAGCTTTTTATTTAGCCTTTAGCAGCTTGCTAAAGTTTACCATTTACAAAAAATGCATTAGTGAAAAACAAAACAAAAAAGAAAAAGAAAATAAATGTGATTCTTTGATTTTTATTTCATATTTACATGCTATGGAATGGCACACCTAATTTTTGTTAATAATAAAATATAACTGTTAGTCAAGAGTAAAATTGTTTGAAAATATTACAATGGTTACAGAATCAAAGATGATATGGAGATCATAAGATTAAAAAAAATGGGTTTAGTTCTTCTATGTAGTTATGAAATGATGAAACAATGATACAGGTGACTGGGTCATAGAAAAAGATTATTGATGAATAAACAATAAGTACAAAATAAGAAAATTTTCCATGCATTAATAAAATATTTCAGTGAAAAATGAAAATAGCAGAAATGTTATAAAGTGAATAGAAATAAATTATATAAGCTGAACTTTAAAAAGAAACTAAAAAACTCTTTCTATTTATTTATGTTTGATATTATTTTGATACTATTCATTTTATTTCAAACTTTTATAGTTTCAAGTTTGGCAATGGCAATCCTCCACTTAGCTGTCACATAAACTGGAATGCCTCTTTTGATATAGGTTGGCGATATGATGAACATCAGAAACAACTCCACTGTAAAGAAGAAGAGAAGTGAAGAGGAAAGATGAAAAGAAGTAATAATTAAAAAAATATGGACAACGTAATATACAATGAAGTTTTCGAAAGCCAAAGATACGTAACTTACAGCTGCAAAAGAAGCATTTATAAATAACATTCAAAGCTATCTTTACAGATGAAACTTTGTATGTTTGTCTCATTCTTGCAAATGTAGATAAAAAGAAAACAAGCAGATTTATATCATTACTGTTTGTGTATATATTTATATATATATATATATGTATATATATATATATATATACTTATGTTTAAGAGCAAAAAACTATGTCCATGTATTGTTTTTTATGTTACATTAGAGATTATTTTGCTGCTCTCCTTAACCTTCTTTTTATATTCAAGCACCTCACACAATACTATTAAAAAATTGACTTGAATTGAAAAATATTATTTTAATGTTTGCCTGAAATAGAAAATGTTCTGAATATTATTGGTATTTGCTAAGCTAAGCTTAGCTAATTATGGTACAAAGGGAAAAATAGTGTGTTGCACTAGTTCTCCAGATGGAAAGAATGTACCTAGTTACCAGAAAATCAGCATTTGAAAGGTTGACTCTTTACATGAGTTTGAATGGCAAAAACTGTTTTTTAAACTTAATAATTTTTAGATATCAAGTAGTAATGGTAGGCTAGCTTACTAACCATTACTCTATGCTGATAATCCAAAAACTTTAGCTTTGCCTGGTATAAGGCCACAGTAATTGGACACCTAGTGAGGATTGAACTACACTAACAAAGGTTACTTTCCATTATGTTATGGAAACATGTGAGCAATGAGAAAGTTTTGGAGAAAATGGAAACAAAAAGGAAACTTATACTTAACATCTGGGGCACATAAGAAGGAGGGCTTGGAGAATCTGATACTCATCGGACAGACGGAGGGTAAGAGAAACAAAGGAAAACAATATATAACATACTTAGTGAGCTTGACTAAATGGATGGCAGAATAGGGCTTAGGAGAAAAACAAAGTCTCTTAAGAGCTATAAGGGACAAAATCTTTTACTGCAACTGAGAACCACACAGAAGATGAAATTTGTCTTTTTGATGTCAAGATATGACAATGCTCTTGAGCTGAGCTGCATCATTTGTCTAAAATCATTATGCTATTAATTATCAATTTTTTTTTTAAACATTAGATTCTAATTGCACTATTTACATCATTCAGACTGTTGTCCTCATCTTTATTGTCATATTCACAATGTTTTGGTCATTGTATACTCTGAGCCTCTTCAGGTGATATACATTGGAATTTCAAATTGAACCTGTTATTTATTCTATGGGGGTAGACTGTTATAATTACTCAAACAGTGCTTTTATCTATTGGCGACATATGACCCAGTAGATAAAAGTGTTGTTTGAGTAATCCAAAAATGGTTTAACTCAAAGTGTTGTGAGTTCAATACCTAGCCACAGTAGAGGGAACAAAAACTTGGAGAGTTGAGATATTAAAGAGAATTAACTGATACTGATATATCCAAAAAAAGGTATGATCCTTGGAATTAAAACAATCTATCCACATAAATAAAGGTTTTGGTTCAAAATTCCAATATATAAACCTGAAGAACGCTGGATAGCTGAAACATTGTGAATATGGAAATAAAGATGAGGACAACAGTCCAAATGATGTAAATAGTGTAAATAATTACAATATTTCATCTCAGAAATATAGACAGATATTAGATTCTAAATAATTACAAACAAAAATCAAACAAAAATCAAACAAAAATTGTGTATTTAAAATCAAAACAAAATGTTTACAGTAGGATCTAAAAGATATTCTTTTTAATGAGCAGATCAGATAAAAAATATATACTCTTGTATTATTTTGAATTATTGTTTTCATATTGGTTGATATACATGTTATTATAGAAACAATGTTTCAACCAAGTACACTCTGGTCATCATCAGGTGTCCATACATAATCAGGAATTTTTAAAATTTCATATCTGATTTAGCCCCCTTAATTTTTAAAATTTCATACCTGATTTAGCCCCCTTTTAACATCTGATTTAACCTTCTACCTCTTTATTTTGTAGCATTCTGCTTATATGGTAGGAATCTACTTTAATAATTCTTTATGTAATGCAGACTATTCACTTTGTCAACAGGTGTTCAGTTTAAATAATTTATTTAAAACAAATGTCAACTCACATTAGTTATTAATCAATCAGCCTACTATGGAAAAGAAGGAAGTTACCTGGTAGGTGGTAAATAATGGCTCAGAAAATAAGATTATTATAATGATGATTAGCGGAATGATTTTCAACTGGGTAATGTAAAGCCATCTTGCTAGCAAAAAGCTAAAAATAAAAGGAAGAATACAAGGAAGGGTAAGCTTAGCCAAGATTTATTCAGCCTTCAGTTACTTGAATCTGTCAAGTAGCAAACCTGTTAAAAATGACAAATAGCAGATATGTTTTTTTTTCATATTTGTATTTTTCTCTCTTGACTTTTAATTTTGATTTCCTTCTCTTTTCACTGTTTATCAATCATGAACTACTTTGCAAGCACTTCTTTGAACTGTTGCCTCTTATTTTATTTCTCCCCAGGCAGATGAGAAAAATTAATCAGAGAAATGTAACCAACAGAAATATTTATGAATGCAACATAATTCCATTTTCTTAAAATAATGCATTGTTTTACCAAAGTTATTATTTGTTAATATACAAGAATCACTTTTAAAAACTCTGTTTCAATGATGTTAGGCTAATTCTATCCAAATATGTATCTGAATTTTACTCAATTTTAATGAATTTGAGAAATATTGATATATTTAAAAAAAAAAGTTGCATGACAAGTGAAAACTCTTTCCTTTTTTTCATGATTCTATTTAAAGAGGATAGAGTTATTGATTGAAGAAGTTGTGGCATGCTTAATATAAGGAAAGATTTTAAATATTAGCAATTATCTGCTAATACCATGAAGTTCCTCCTTCTTCACCTGAATAAGGTGGATATCTACATGGTGTGATATAGAGTCTATAAGGTGTTGGAGTCATTACGTGGATACAGCTATCCAGACATGTTTCAAAGCTGTCCATAACTGAGTTGTGTTTATTGGATTTAATGGCTACAGGGAATTAACTGAAGCCTACTTCATGTCCCACAGATGCTTAATGGAGTTTAAATCTGGTAAGGATGGGGGCCCAATGGAGAAGTAGAAAGTTTTGTGCCACTCCCACATGATGAGTAGTCACATTATCTTGCAGGAACAAACTATCACTACCAGGAAACATGGCAAACATATAAAGGTGCAAATGATTTGCAACAAAATCTGTGTATGTCATACCAATCAAAATACTCCAGTTTTGCTAGGGGTCTTTGCAAATTCCAATAGACCACACCCAATACCATTACAAAACCACCTCCATCTTGTACAGAACCATGTCAACAGACTGGATTCATAGTCTTGTGCAGTCTCCTACACACACAGACTCAACTGTTTGCACTAGTCTTTCACAGTTCAAAGGAAATGTTCTCTGATCAAATGAAGATTAGTAACTGATAGCATGATTTCACTAATAGTACCATTGTTAATTTCTGCAATGAGTTAAATAATATCATTGTGATACCCCATGGAATACAGAGTACAATGTACATTGCATTGACTGATAGGTTGAATAGTACTAGGATTGAATTGGAATGTAACCTGATGCAGTGTAGTTCTTTGTTGTGTAGTTAGTCACCAGCACACGTGTTCATTTTTGCATCACATGCTAATTTAGTATAACATTGATATCTCTCTGGAATTCATGTATTCCTGGTATACCTTTGCGACTGTTGCTTGAGAAAAAACATTTCTCACCTTGGAAATAATGTCCCCTTTTTTTAGCCCTAACAATCATACCATGGTAAGTATTAAATCTTATCTATATCCTAAGGTTGTGACAATTACACTACCTCTTTGACTATCATGTCATATATGCTATCAAGCTGGGTCTATTTCTACAAGTGGAGGATGCCAAAACCATCCATTAGTCTCTCTAATTCTTCATCACTTTAGTTTAAGTATGTCTTCATGATATATAACTGTAAATCTGTTATTTTGGAAAATAAGTTATTACATTAATTATTCCATTATATTTTTTTATATTATTGTTTTCCATTTTGCTGTTTTTGGAATTTTTCAATTGACACTCAGGCAAGACAGAAGAATGTTGTAGCTGGCATAACATACACTTGAGTAAGACTGAAGAATTTAGCAGTCAAAATATTGTGTTATAGGCAATGAAACTGAAAACAAAAGTATGACAAAAATATATGCTATCATTAAAAAAAAAAACTTTAATTTTATGATAAATTGAAACAGTGCTTGATTTATGCAATATTGCTAGGAATTTTTTGAGATAGAATTTAATTTGTACAAATTTTTCATCTTTCAAGTTGTTTTTTTTCTTAAAACAATGAGAGTGCCGTTTTAAAATTCTCTTTTGTATTTCTTCCTTTGTTTAAGATCAAAATTTAGCTTCTTTTTTCAGTTAAATAGTTAAATGAAATGTTAAACTTTTGACTATAATTTGTAAATATATCTGTACATTATACAAGTAGGTACACACAATGAATTATATGTATCTCAACTTCCATACACATTGTCTACTTGTAAGTTTGAGTGTTTTTGTTGCTTCACCTTTTTATATTTATATGAAGATGCTGACAAAGAAAAATACAGTTTTCAATAAGCATATGTTTGCAATATGCATGTGATAAAGATGAGATATGTTTCAAGCCAAATTTACTCAGTAAAACAATAAATTATTCTTCCCATCATCACCTGCTTGCAGTGGATTTCCTTTTCAGAACTCAGATTAAAAGTTGGAAGTTATTAGGAGTTTGATTTAACTTTATTTAGACAAATTTACATGGTTAAAGAAACTAATTTCAGTCAAGGATACTTATCATCATTTTACTTGTTTGTAAAACTTCTTGTTTCTATGAAGAAAACTCTCATTGTAATATATGCAAATTTCAACAGCGATTCTGGAAGTAGCTCCTAAATAACAGCAAAATCATGACAGCAAACAGGAAAATTAATGTATATCAAGATGTTGTGAGAATGTAAAGAGACAAATGCTCAGATGCTTATTACAGTTAAAGAAAGAGTTTTGTTTTCAAACTAGACAAGATATGAACAAACTTTTATTTTAAAATTTTATTTTATTTAAAAAAAGACAAGGATATATTATTTGATGTTACTGAAAGCTTTTATGGTTAATCTGATATATAAAGTACAGTGTATGTGTATGTTTGTGTGTGTGTCCAAGCAACTCCTCCACTCCCACTGGTCTGATTTAAATGATTCATAGCCCATTCAAAAGCCCTAGAAATGTTAGGTACAGGGAATGGTTTTCATTGAGCTCAGATTCAGGGTTGCCAGATTATGTGAGGTTAAAAATATATATTAATACATTATACTAGATATTATCATTGCTTTCATGGTTCAAGGTGAGTAACTCTTATTTTCCTTTTGTATCTAAAATTGCAGTTCATGTTTTATCATAAATTATCAGGTGGCATTTAAGCTAGCTCCTGTGGAGGACTCTTGGTTTAACCATCATCACAATAGCTAGGAAGGAATAGATGCGATAGGCATCAATAAACTACAGAAGAACTCAAAATTGATCGCTGCATTTAAGTATTGAATTAATATTTAAGCATACCTTTTAAAAGTTCAACAATATTTCTTCTGCTGCCACTTAATTTAAAGATTATTTAATGTATGTAGATCCTTATTTTCCATACAAAAAATTATTTTTATTTCATGAGTGACTGAACAGGAAACAATTTATAAGATAAAATTAATATAGTGTAAAAATGGGAAAATAGAAATTAGAATTAGTTATACATTCAACATTTGAAGAGTTAGAGAAACATAATAGCTAATTAAGTAAAACCTATATTATGGAATCTATATGAATAAATGCAAAATTGGAGCTCAATCCTCCCACAAATTCTGAAATTAAAAAGCATATGCTCTACCTTATAATAATTTACACACTAAAAGCTCAATATCTGTATTATATATTATTTACTTCTAGGTAATATCACTTTAGATTTAACTGTTTAATTATTATTTCATGAATTAACTGTCCTTCATTACTGTTCTTTTATTCAAGGATTGTTTTGATTTTCATATCAAAAATAGTTCTACTTAGGAATATTATCTTACATAGTGCAGAAAAGTGTTTGAAATTTGCATATTACTTAGCCTTCAACAAGTTGGCATCTATTTGTAAAAACTTTCCTTAACTATAACAAACCAATTTATGAATGAAATGCTCATTTAAAATTTTTGTTTCAAAGATTTCAAGTAGTGAATATATCTTACTTTGCAAAGTGATAGCAAGCGGGCAAAGTCTGCTAATAGTTGATAAATTTAAGTTCTACTGTTGATGCATTTCTACAAATTTACTTGGAAGAGAAATTTGAAGAGTATTTATAAAGAGTATTTATATTAATTAAGACTAGAATGATAAACAAAAAATGTTTTTTTGCTTAAAATTTTTTACCTATATAATGCAGGACTAGAATGAGCAAAGAAATGCTTTTTTATCCATTTTTGTTTTGTATATTCCTAGTTCTACTGAATATAAATATGATTATTCTTTGCTTTATATTTCCTCATTTATGAGACCAAGATAAAAGAAAAACAATAAATCATATAAATGATATATTCATAATATTGCAACATAAATAGCACAGTAATAAGGTTTTACTAACTTTTATTATAATATGATTGCTCAGAGTTTCAGTTCAGTTATGTGCCATGCATGATACATGCTTAGGCGATCATGTATCTTTTGATACATGACTGACAAGGCAAATTTTTTCCTGCAGTAGGTTGCCATTTCTTTCTGTGGTAGACCAGTTACTACCCAAGACTATAGATCTCGGTCTGTCCTGCTATTTACCCATAGATGAGGGGAGAAGAAGAGGATTCATACCTTTCCCAAGGGTATTAGCATGTAATTGAATGTAATGGACTCAACTGGAATTTGAACTTTGCTCTCTGATTCCTCAATCCAAGCTGCTATCCATTACTCCACCATGCCTCAGAGATTATACACTAATAAAAAATAAAAATAGGAAAATAACAAAACTATTTGTTTTTTATAAGCACAAAATAGTTTTTCTCATATAATGATCAATGAAAATGCTTAAAAATAATTATTATATGCCTTTCTATTCGGATCAAAATGCACACTTTCATTGTTATACTTGCAATGTTTTATCATGTACACTCCAGTCAATTTTGAAGTCCCATGCACTTGATATTGTAAAAAATTTTGAATCATACACTTTATTCAATCTACAGGATTTGATTGTTCTTTTTCTGTTTTCCATTGTGGAGATTGCTGGAGAATGTTGGTTTTTACATTCAAAATGAACAAATGCTAAATAAGCATTGTTTTGGAAGGTTTATTTTCTTTTGTATGCAAATACAAACTTGTATCTTTCTTGTAAGATAGAGTTCATAGCTTGCAGTATGTTGGAACACAGAAAGAGATGAGAGAGAAAGAGACTTCCTTCTTTATAGCAAACATTCATCCCGATTACTTCTTTGGTGGTTAGAGAAGTAAATCAGCTTGTCCTGCTTTCTAGTGAAAGGGTAGAGAGAACTGACCTCAAAGTCTTCTTTCTCTGGGTTTATATTGATTTTGGTAGGTGGTTGGGGAGTGTGGTGAGTGCAGTAGGATTGTCCTTTGCTTTGGTACAGGGTCTTTGATCTTTTGTTTTACTTATCCAAGTATCTGGTTTCAAGAACAAAGTTAGCTGACTGACCTGTACTCAAGAATGTCAATGTTAATGTTAATGAGGTGTTAAGAAGATGATAAGTAGATGACAGTTTGCAGGGGATTTAAAAATATTTTCATTTTATTTTATTTACTAAACTTAGCTTACTACTAGACCATGTTTAATTATGTTAATTTTCTCTTCTTTATTTGCTTTTATGTCATTTTTCCATTTCTTTTACTGAATCAAAATATATGTCTTTTCAACACTATCTGAGCCAGGGATTGAACTCACAACTTCCAGGGAACCATATGTTTTAACCAATGCTTTAATTCACTAGGTCATGTGTTAGAGGATATAACAGCCAAAAGGTTGTGAGTATAACAACCAAGATGAGGCTGCTGTTCTAAAATGCATATAACAATGATAACTTCTCATCTCAAAAATTCCAATATAAATTGGAATATAATAATGTTTCTCAAGAAATATTACAGGGAAGATGTAATTTATTGAGATATCAGAAAAGAAAAGAAAGAGGAAGAGAGATCCAGAAAGGTAGAGCTGTAGAAACAAAGGGGGAACATAAATTCCTCAACAATCCACTTTCTAAATATCTCTTACTTTATGTCAATCCATTATCTTAGCCTTTGATAATGACACAAACAATAATAATCTTTAATTACCTTGTACACTTTCCTATAGGCAAATCTTCACTCGAGCATTCATCTAAGTACTCTGTAGACACTTGCTGAGGGAATGCATTGTCTTTGATATTGCTATTAACTAAGCTTAGTTTAGTATGGCATAAAAATTGGGTGAGAGTCTGGTAGAAAATTGCATCATGCTAATCTTTATTAGGAGTTCATGCCTGATTGAGACATCAATATTTAACATCTTAGCTTTTACCTGGGCTCAAACACTGACCTTTGGCATTAGCAAGAATTTATATAACTACCTCATCCACAACAAATGTCTATTCTGTTTTCTTCTTTATATGCAGTGCCACCTGAGGATGTAGGCGATCATGGCTCTCCACAACTTCCTGTCCCTTGTAGCTCTTAATAAACTTTGTCTTTCTGTTATTTCTCCTCAGCCTTGTCCCACCATCCATTTACTCAAGCTCACTATGTTATGCATTGTTTTCCTCTGTCCCTCTTCCCTGTCCTGTGAATATCAGATTTTCCAAGCCCTCCTTCCTCATTATGTGCTGAACTCATTTTCAATACATAAGCAGGTGGTTTACTGCCAGTATAGGTTCTTGATTATTCTAATATATTTCCCAAATATATCATGGTTGCCAAGCAGTTCCAACATATCTTTGTGGTGTACTTTGTCGAATGTCTTTGCGTAGTCTATGAAACATAGGTGCACGTCCTTCTGTATTTGTATTGCACCTTCTGATAACATTCTGAGAATAAATATCCCTTTCTTTGTTCCAGTGTCTTTGACAAACCTGCACTGCCCTTGTTCTATTTCTGGTCTGATTCTGCTGCACACTCTATTCATCAGAATTCGGATCATCAGTTTTGTTATATGGCTCATCAAGCCAATTGTCAAATAAAGTTTGCATTCATTTTCACCTGGCTTATTAGGCAGTGCTATGAAAATAGATCTACTTAGGGCTTCTGGTATGTCATCACTGTTGTAGATTTTATTTATTATTTCTGTGATCTTGTCTATGCCAAAATCATCTAAGGCCACTAGCATCTTTATTACAATTCTGTCTGACATTCTATCTTAGATATTGAATAAATGAAATAAATTTACAATTGGAAAATGGGTATATACCAGAGACGTTAAGTTATTAAGTATGACTTTTTAATGCAGGTGTGTTAAAAATCATAGAAAAATAATATTTGCAACTTATTATTCAACATACATTGGTGTAATCATTAAAGCAATGAAGCTTTGGCAAATAATTTTGTTCTAGAGCTTTCTTACATCACCTGATAAAAGAATATCTAAAAAAGTAGAGAAGCAATAATGACAAATGAAAAGCCATTGTAAATTTGTTCAGACACAACACCTTTATCTCTCTTTCTATTATTTTTATTGACTCTGCAAAGTTTTTAATCTGTTTACTAATTAAATATTATGCATTTTCCTACACCTTCTTAATTAAATATTTTATAAAATGCTGCAACATTATGGGAAACACTGAATAGGCTTCTTGGCTCACTTGAATGAGACTCATCACGGAAATTTCCTTAGGGAACGTTTTGACTGGAGATAGGAAGTTGGAAAGAGTGATAAAGACTTCAAGTATAGCCTGCTGCTTATTGACACTGAATGTCAAATTTAATATGCAGTAGAGATTGATTTTGAAATTAGCATATCTGGTTGATAAGTGGCATATTGTATGTGCAGATGTCGTTGATAAATTCTCTTATTTTGCAACAGTATACACACATTTTAGTATATATAGTTAACAGCTGGACTGATTTCAACTGATAATAGCTACACTTCAAATTGTAAGAGTATTAATATTATATAATCAGAATAGCGATAGGAAGAAACGATCTAACTTGCATAATTTTAATTGGTATATGGATATTACATGTGATAAAAATCTTTCTTCAAAACATCATAAAAGAAAAAATTGGATATAACATTTTCAGAATTTACAATCTTTGATTAAATTCTTCAGAGAGCTATATAGATAGTACTTGTTATTAAATCTTTGAAATTGCTATTGGTTGAATATACATATGAGAACAGTTTTCAACTTCATTTATTTAATACATAAAAGAATATCATCGACACAAAATAAATATAACATTTAATAATGAATGTCTATGTATTATTTTAAACAATGTCTGAATTCCTTGTGTGATATAAAACTCTCCTGAATAAGTTATAGGAAAAAGTTAAATCTATTCATTACAAAATTTGACTCATTATTTTAATAATTGCATTAACTTTACAATTCTTTGCATTAATCTAAATTATGAACTTCATATTTTAAAATTTTTTATAAAAGTATCTTAGATAACTGAATAATATTATTTGTTATTTCACAAGCTATTTGTTCTTGTAATACTACTATGCCTTGCAACCTGTCTTTTATTATATTATAAATATTTTGTCATTGTTTTTTATTACACTACTTTATTTAGTGTGTTGTCTCATTTTCCACAAGTGTACAGTACATCCTGTTAAGCTTTCTTCTTTTACAGGTGAAAATAAATATAGTGTAAGAATATTTTTAGCATAAAAACAAAAAAGTTGAGGATACCTTTCTGAAAGACTGTTATAATAATGAATTATTTTGTAATTTCTGACAATATTTACAAATCATTTCTATAGATGAATAATAGACACAGAAATTTTTCTTCAAATTAAAAAAAAAAATTAAATCATCTGTTTGATTTAATTAATTAATAATCTATCCAACAAACAGAAGTGTATATATATATATATATATGAAGAAAAATATATACGGAAAAAACAAACAAAAATCCTTATATACAATTATGCTGTTTTAATGTTAATATGTCAGCATAATTGTATATAAGGATTTTTGTTTGTTTTTTCCGTATCTATTTTTCTTCATACTGTCGGATTTATATCCATATATATATATATATATATATATATGTGGGATAATGATATATAAAATGTTATATATCAAGAACAGTTTTGAAAGAAAAGACGTATGACAAATTTTGAAATTACTAGCATCTCTTGTTTGTGCACGTGTAGTCACAACAAGGTAAACAAACCCAGTTTGATGGAGTCCTAATGGATGAAATGCGTCACAAAAACTTTTTATCATTTGTCAATATATGGTGGCCTGACGATTGCATCTAGCATGAAACAGACTGTCGCCTCTAAGTGTTGACTTCTATGTTCACTTATATATATATATATATATATATATATATATATATGATATAAAAGGCTCAAACACTAATATTCCATGGTCATAATTTATTACATTTGAATCGTCAATACCGAGTGGTTACAGTCAGTTTCATACAACTTGAACACAATCTTCAGACCATGAAGATTCTGTTCAATCATGAAACAGACGGTCACCATTTACATATACATACATTCTATTTCGGATATTGAGCACTTTAACCCATAAATATAGCATACCATAAAACTATAGTTTTATATACAGTGTAACCCGGATATAAGAGAAACCCGGATATAAGAGAGATTTTCTCCGGTCCCAAATTAGAGCCTGTGTTAATGTATATAAATAAACCAAACCCGGATATAAGAGAAACCCGGATATAAGAGACTTCTTCTTTGGTCCCGACAACTCTCTTATATCCGAGTTACACTGTACATATATATATGATGTTGGCCAAACTGCTGGTCATGACTATCCATTATGCAATCTATCCTAGAAACTGTAACTCAGGTCTACTCAGCATAGTTGCAGAATAAATCAGAGGTAGGCACTGTGTGTTTTAAACAAACATAAATGTGCCTGCACTAGTGTCTGCAACACAGGTTGGCTAGCTGCCATTGCAGATATGTGTGCTTGGAAAACAAGAGTAGCTGGCCTATACATATACAGGGAGACAGAGTTTTTTAGAAATATGTCTAAATATTTTTTACCTTTTTTACTAAAAAGTGTTACTGTCAGAAACATAACTCTATTAAAATTATTGTTATTGGCTTGTTCAAAAACTTGTTTGAATAATTTCATTAAAAATTGTTTTTTAGATGGCTATCATATTAACATGGATTTTAAAAAGTTGCCATTGAAGAAAATATGCAACATTTTTGACATTGCATACTGTTTCATTTTAATAAAAGTAAAAATGCAATTTACACAAAATAAGTTTTACACTGTTTATGAGGAAGGTACTTTAAATGATTAAATGTGATTATCAAAATTTTCTTGCTGAATAAAGCTCCATGTTTGGGTTGATGAGCTGAGATTGTTAGCAATATATATATTATCTCAGAATAATCAATATTATGTGGCACAGAAGATAGCCAACATCGTCTAAATATTCAAATCAAGCACTGAAAATCATTTGCACCAACTTCATTATGCTATTTACTTTCTGTAACATTCGCATAAATTAAGCAAAAAGCAAAAATTTTAATGGGTTATATTTCTATGTACAATTAGCTATTTAAATATGAAGCAAGAAATGAAAGGTGGATACTTTACTACAAGAGGGATTGCACTAAATATATTAAAAATCAGTCTTGATTCAAATGTTATATTGAGCATATGGTCACAAAGGAAAGGAACAAACAAGGATCAAAATTTCAACGTGTATTGGTCAAAATTCAAAATATATGTGTGAAAGGTGGGAAAATTTGTTCATATTTGGTTCCTTAGTTTCTGTTGGTAAGGAAAATCATTCAGTATAAGGGTGTTGGTGTTAGGGCTGAAAGTTAATAGAGTTCTTGGATTGGTTGGCCAAGGACACAGTTGGAGTCAGGAGATAGGTCTGGAGTGGGTTAGTGAATCCAAGTGTTGTGTTGTTGGTGGTGTTTGATGTACACATTTCATCATAGTTGAAATTGTCACTAGTGAGGTATTTGAAGGGCTGGCAATCATGGCATGAGGCTGGTGCTGAAGCCGAACTGACTGGTAAGGTGCGTTGACAGGTTAACTGATCTAGGTTATGGTGGTGGTTTGATTTGTCGTAAGGTGCATTAGTGTGTTGGTTGCCAAGGTTATGGCAGTGGCTGCAAGGGAGGCCCAGAGTGGTTAGTGAAATTATGAATGTGATCTTGATGATACAAGGTTGTGAGTGTGTAGAGTCAGAAGTCACAAATCTGATTTTGCCAATACAGAGGATGCAAGCATGACTTTGCCAATGTAAAAGATGAGTTGAGGGGTTGAAGCTTAATCAAGCAGAATATCTCTGTTGGATTTTGGTCGAATGGAATTCAACATAATAGGATCAAAATAGCAGTGACAAGGGAGGCCAGGAACATTGAGGTGTCATAAATAATGGTGATGATGTCAAGAGCCTAGCAGTGTCAAGGCTGACCTGCTGGCTATCTTCTGTATGTGTAGTTGGGTGAGATCAGTGAAGCATGGGCAAGATCATGGTGGTGACAAGAGAGGTGATTATGGCAGTGATGGCGACAGCATACCTGCATGTTTATAGGTGGTTTTTTGACATGCAACTGTTGATCATTACGAGGGGCTGTCATTTAAGCAAATCTGGTGGTCCCCAGGGTCATCTTTTTCTAGTGGGAATGGCTGTTGTGATTGGCTATTGTATTTTATTGTGGGTGTTTGTTTTGTGGACTTATGTGATGCTTGGAGCCCCTGCATAGAAAATGACTTTTTTTATTTTGCTTTCTTAGTGTTCACATCTTGCTGATATGTAGTGTTAATCAGAAGGAGATCTAATTGCAGTGGAGTGTAACACAAAGTGTGTAATGCTGTGAATATAGTGGGATTGTAAAAGAGTCCTGTGGTCCATCTAGAGAAAGTGATTCATATGAACAAGTACTTTTCCCAATTAGACTAATTGAGGGTAGCAATCAGTGGATAAAAAGCATCCAAAATTAGTTAGTAGAAAGATAGATATAATATTCCATGAGGAAAATATTAGAGTGCATCTATTTTTGGTGATTAAGCACAAATTATTACAATTGTTAAGTGTAATCATAAGTTCTATGATAAAGGTTTCTTCTCTTACACTTCTTGCTTGTGGAACTCTCTTTTAGCTTCTTCATTTCCTGTCAAGTACGGTCTTCAAAACTTTAAATGTAATGTCTTATCAGTTTCTTTCACTCTCTGTAACCCATTGTGCCTCAGTGATTTTATCTCCTTGTTTGGGAGGGGGAATGATAGCAAAAAAAAAATCCTTTGCTCAGAAGTTTTATTCTTCTGCAATATTCTTCCTTTGAATTATAATTTAGTTTGCTTGTTATGGATTATTATTCTCTTAGTGAAAAAAATTCTATATTCTAAAAGATTGCAAAAGGCACTTAAAGTAGTTCTTTGATAAAAAAGATAAAAGATTATAAGAAGATAGAATTAGGAAATTGTTTGAAAAATAGCAAAAGATAGTGAAACAAAATTGTTCAATAAAGTTAATACTGAAAATAAAATATTTATCCTTTATTTCTATCTTTTTGTCTGGTTGTTCAATAAACACTAACATCTTGAAATAATTTTGTAACTAACTGAGCTTTGTATATAGATGTTTAATAAAGTACAAGACTGCCTTACTGCGCTATCTAGGGAGGAACAAACAAGCTATTAATGAGAAATGAAAAAGAAGCTTGTTAAATATCAATCAACATCTTTCATCTCTACATGTATTTGTTTCCTATAATGTTAAAAGGTAAAAAAAAGAGATATCAAGTTATAAAATAAATATTTCAACACTGTATGTCAACCTCCTGGGTACCTTGCAAGCTGGTCTTGTTGATCATTAATACTGATGAATTTGATTCTCACTGGTGACTTATGTTTCTGGCTTTATACCAAAACTAATATTTTCAGAAGCAAGAAGATCCCAATTAGTGCACTAATTGGTTGCTACCTCATATTTTAAGATCATTGTCTTCTCTTGATGCAAGCTGTATTTGCAATTTTAAATAAATATTTGCAATTTCTTTGTCGTTCTAACTCCTATTTGAAAATATTCTTTGTTATAGTGAGGAGACTGAAATTTGTCCCAAATTGTTTTTTTTTATTTATTTATTTATGTTTTACTTATTTAAAGAAAAATGTTCAATTTAGATTCCTGTAACTGAATGAACTTGGGAGATAATATATGAAGACAATAGCAAATTCATGATTACATCTACCATTCCATAAATATTATCTATCTGTTCCTGTATATTACCTATAGTAAGCTAAATTACTTATATCTTGAGTGTTTTGGCATAGATGTATCAGGTCCACCTAGGAGTAATGTCTGAATTTTAAGGTCAGAAAAAATATTGAAAAAATTTTAATTCGAATTTATTTATTAATAAGCTTCATGATACTGTTTTTGTAAAAGAATTTCTATTTGGAGGAAAAGAATGTAAATAGAATAGTTTCCAACTTTCATGTTTTTTTTAAGAATTATTCCATCAAGTTTTAGTAAACTATGAAATACATAGTTATCATATGGCATAAGATCTGAAGAGTAAGGAGAGTGTGGAATTTTTTTCAAGCCAATGTCCTCAATCTTTCTCAGATGTGATCTTTGCTGTCTGGAGCCAGAACACAACACCATTGTGAATGATCAAAATGGTCCCCTTTTTCTTTTAAATATTCTAATTGTTAACAGTAAATGATTGCAGTAATTATACCATTGACTGGTAATGAAAGTGGACCATACTAACATACTCCCACCAAACACCTTTTCTTTGGATGAAGGTTCATTTTGAGTTGTGTTTTCAGTTCTTCAGTTGCACTAAGCCATTGTCTGTATTGCTTTATATTCTTTTAAAATAAGCATTTCTCATCACCAGTCACTAATCAATCAAAAAATAGTGAGATCCATTGAAATGAGTGCAGAGAAATACAAATATACACTTTCACTTTATGGTTGATGGCTATAAAATCATGGGGAACCACATTTCAGTATTTTTCAAGTTGTGGCAGATGATGGTGAACTGTTGAATGGCTTAAATTCAGTTTTTTAGTTAATTCTTATTCTATAACAGTGCTATCACTATTGAGTTCAGAAAAAAGCTGGTCATCATTAAATGTAACAGTGTGACCTTTCTGTGGTATATTTCATAAGTTGAAGAGAAGTTTCTTAAATTGATTGGTCCACCCATAAAAAAAATTGGGAAAATCTTTTAGGGGAATAATTTTTGTAGATTAGCATTCGTGAGATTCTCTTCAAGCCCAACATTTGTCAGAATCAGAAAATATTGATTTTTTTTTTTAAATTTAGAAGTGGGGTCCTGCTCATAAAATGAATACAGAAACAAATCAGTCTCTGAGTTATCTATACCTGGTTTTTATTTACAAATTTCAAGTTTTAAACTGTACTTATTATAACTGTTAGATAATGTTCTGGCAAAACAGAGTTTTTTTTCAAACATTTTTACAAAAAGATTTTTTTTTAAATTAAAGAACAAATGGATATATACATATTTATGTATTATATTTTAAGAGAATAATTTAAATAAGCAATAAGAATTGTTTGTCTGGAAAAAATATCATTTTTCACTATATTTTTCCCTATTTTTTACAAGCAGACCTGTCAATATAAGTAGTGCCAACTGAAGTCATATTTTCTTCAACTTTTCAAACAATCTTCAGTTATTTCATTTGTTTAAATAATCTATCTCCAAAATACCAGGAATATTCTAGTTAACCTTTCTTAACGTCATAGTGTATTATATGACTTACATAATCAAATTCATGCATGATTCTATAGACATATTTAGAAGAGTCAAGTTAGTAATCATATTATGATATTGTGACTTACTTATTTAAAACTGCATAAACATATGATAGCATATATTTTATCATTTAGGAATTTTAGTGAAAATATAACTTTATGACTTAGATTTTTATATTACTTATGAGATGAGCTGATATATAACTGCCTGATGATTGTTATTGCATTAAATTCTGAGTAGCAAATTTTGATATTATTGTATCAATAATGTTATTATAATATATGATATTTAGCTCGTGTTGACTTAGGCTTTGAGCCCTCATTTTATTTTATATTTTAAGCTTTTAGCTTATTTTAAGATTCATTTTTTATTTTTACTATATATATATATATATATATGATAAAAATATAGTTTTAATATATACTATATTTGTGAGTTAAAGTGCTCAATATCAAAAATAGAGCATATGTAAATATAAAAGTGGACATTGGAGTCAACACCCAGTGGTGACAGTTTGTTTCATGCTTAACACAATTATCAGACCATCTAACGTTTGTATGCAAGCATGAGACAGACTGTTGTTGCTGTGTGTTGACCTCAATATCCCCTTTTATATATATATATATATATATATATATATATATATATATATAGTTTTAAAAACAAGGAAACCATTGATTTTAATTTTAAAAGTCTCTAGGGCCCTTTCAGGCATATCTCATCAGGAGACAATCGTTGGATTAGCGAAAAGAATATTAACGATATTGAAGAGCAAAAAAGAGGGGGAAACACACTAAAATAACGAACAAGTATATATACTTGTAACGAGGGAAGTGATCGTGTAAATAAATTAGATAGATAGATAGAATATGCTATCTTCCTCCCATGAATATGGAATCGGCTATTGCTCAACATTTAGTTGAGAATATAGCTTGTGCCAAGTTGTATAAAAAAGAGTGGTTTAAAATTATTCATACAGCCGATTCCAATAATCATTTGAAGATTTTGGAATCGGTCTGTATAGGATTAAGAAAACCTTCTCTCTGCCAGCAGAAAGAATTTATAAGGTCTCTGAATCTGTTGGGGGATATTTTATTTTAACTGTCCCTCGCTAATTTATTTACCCGATCCTTCCCTCGTTACAAGTATATATACTTGTTCGTTATTTTAGTGTGTTTCCCCTCTTTTTGCTCTTCAATATCGTTAATATTCTTTTCGCTAATCCAACGATTGTCTCCTGATGAGATGTTGGCTGAAAGGGCCCTAGAGACTTTTAAAATTAAAATCAATGGTTTCCTTGTTTTTTAAAACTATTTATAAATTTTCTACCTCCAAACATTTGTTTATATATATATATATATAATTAAAACAAAATATTTAAATCACCGGTTCTCACTTGTGACAGTTCTAATCTTATATATTTACTTTTCTGCCACAAATGCAAAAAAAGAAATTATGCTGGAGAAACAGGCACAGAATTCCAGCTTCAATTCAGTAACCATAAAAAAAACCCATCAAAGACAACAACAATTTCCCTGTCACTGCACACTTCAACTAACTATTCCATAGCATTGATGGCATCAGATGCATGCTTTTAGCATCTTCACTCAACAGTCAACACTCTTTATCTAAAAAAGAAATTACTCAAGAAAAAAACTTAATTGCCATGTTAGTTGTCTTTAATAAAACCTATATAAAACAAGGTTTGCTGGCAAAATTACACAATGTTTAAAAAATATATTAAATTATAAATCTGTAAAGTTTCATAAAGACAACATACCAAGTAGCCAGTCTGCATGATAGTCTGAGTAGTATACAGATGTAACAGTCCAAGTCAATTTCTATTTTCTGATGTATGAAAATTGTCTTCCTAAGAAGAAACTGAAGTAAAAAAAGAAATTTTTTTTTAAACACTTCAACAAATTTTGAAATATAAAAAAAATCTTGGCTTTCCACTTTATCTACTTTCTTCTTTTCCTTTCTTTATTCTTTGTGGAAGAGTTGAATATTTTTACAAGGTCAAATTTTTACTCCCCTCAACCTTCCACATATAAACTAGATTTAAGTCAAAATGGACAAAATTGTATATCTCTGACAATAACTACATTAACATATAAACAAACAGTAAATTATGAATTAAGTAAAATAGAAAAAATGTTGTAAAAGTATATTTTTTTGCAATTTCTTATTATTATTTGGTAACTGATGCACTAAAATAGGTCAGTGAGGATTTGGTGACCTAAAATGTACAGTGATTAAAGTTACATAGTGAAGACTGTAATAATGACTCTTAATAAGGAGGATTATTACATGGAAATGGATCAGTGTTTTTAAATCTGTCTTTATTAACAAGAAAGCATGGATTTAGCTATGATTTTGTTTCTGATCTGATAGTGAAGAATTCTGGGAAGATATTAAATTAAGATTGACTCTGAGGAAAACTGAATAGTTTTTTTGTGCTTTTACATTAATGGAATAACAAAGACCATATTCTGTGTGCAAGTTCAGGGATTGTCTCAGCCACCATTAGCTTCAAGTGCATCGAAGTTGGAAAGGGATAATTTAATTGCCAAAATTAGAAATAATAAAACTATTACCCCACCACCTGAACAATCCTTCTAGAGTCTACCTGACTGAAAAATAGCATTAAGTTACTGCCTGCTTAATAAAAGCTATAAAACACAAAAAATAGAATCTTTCTCTTCTGACTAATGTTAATACGGAATAACAAAACTTCAGGATTTTCTTCTTATGAAAAGTAGTGTTACTTGTGTATGTTTGAAGGTTATTAAGTGCAATTTTAATTCAAAATATTTTATATTAACAGATATCTAAAAAGTGTAACTTAGAAATATCTGGAAGAGAATATTTGAAAATTCTAAATCCCTTGCTGGATTATTAACTACTAAATCAGTATCTATAAAATTAGTGCACTGTAGAGTACATTAAAAATTTCATATGACTATAAAAAAACACTATTTACTGACCATACAGCAGTAGTTATTTCTGTATATTTAAACTGTGCATTTATATATAAGACAAGCCTACACAGAAAAAAATACCCTGTCCAGTGGCAAATGCTGCTGGTGGCACCAGGGGTGGCAGTACTGCCTTAGCCACAAAAACTGTATTACCTCCCCTGGTTGACAGCTGATAAGGACAGGGTATCATATGTACTTTTACATGCTGTATGTGGAAAAAATGAATAAATAAAAAATATTTTTAATTTTTGATAAGTGTGTATATATATTTATATCATCAGCATGACTTTGCCCCATGGGTAAATTTTCTGGAGGAGATTGTTTATCAAAGAACCACCTGTGATAAACAAGTGTGCATGCGGCCAAATCAGTAACAGTGCTGTCATATGTTCCTAAATATTCTGTTTACAGGCATCAAACCCCAAATATTTAAAATAATTATCTGTCTTTGATCAAATTTTCTTCATCAATATCCTAAATCTCTGTCATAATATTGTTCAGCTTTTAAAACATAATTTTGCTTCGTGTGCCCAGATATCAATCATCTACCTTTCATGATGATTGTTCTGATTTATTTAGGAATCTGTGGCCAGAGACATATTTTTCCTTTTTTCATATATATGTACATTTTAGTTATTTTATTTCTAATCCTATGCAACCACCATGTGTGGAATATTATGCTGGCATTTTGAACACTGCTGTTTTAGCAATATTTTGACAGCATCTTCAATGACTATGCTTTCTTCGACACTAAGTCAAGTATCTCTTATTATTATACCCATTGGCTGTTATTCTTATTTTTATTGTACTCTCTACAATGATAACTGCTATGACCACTACAGTTACAATTGATGTTAACTAAAAATAGCTTAATCTACCACAAGGTTACACTGCAGTAAATAAATACATGAAGATTGTATTGCCCCAATATTTAATATAGAAGTGATGACTTGCTTTTAAAATCTGCATTCAATGATGTATGTCAGTTATCAGTTATCTCCTGTTAATTTCCCTCTGAAAGTTCTCCACTGCCTTAACCGGGTATTGAACTCACACTCTTTGGGTCGTGTCACTGGATCTAAACAACGCCGCAGATAACTGACATCCATCAAACATGGCATGTGGAACTAGAACAGTCTACCCCAGTGAGCCAAATAAAGGGTTGTTCAACATTCCAACCACCTGAAGAAGGCCGGAGCATATAACAGCCGAAATGTTGTAATAAATATGGCGACAAAGATGAGGACAATAGTCCGAATAATGTAAATAATGAAAATTTACAGTCCTGTTTTTTTATAATGCATATTTTGTTTGAAGCTGTATTATTATTTTGAAAAAGTGTCATCTTTGTGTATTTAATTGCATTTATTTTGAAAAAACAGTGTTGTTTATTCATACCTAGTAATGTTATTTTTTTTACGCTTTCATCTGGTATTGTGTTGCTAAAGATGTTTGCTATTATAAGCTTAGAATGTCTGTTGTACTGATTGTCATTTCTTTTTCACTACTACCAGCATCAGCAGCTGGAATATCAATTGTGCCACTGTTTTCCATTATTTTTTTTTATTTCAAACTTCATTTTAGAAATGCTGATGTTTATTATAATACATCTAATCAGGAAGTATTTTTATTTGTATTTTGAATGATATGTTTTGCTATTTGCTGTTCTACAAACTTATTCATTTGTCTTTGTTACTTTGAAAATTAATTATCTTGCTTTAGTTCTTTGTGCACTTTTGCTTTTATATGCAACATTGGAAGAAGGGATTCTGTTAGTGAACAGCTTCACCATATTTCTTTAATTGGCATCTCTCAGCTACACACACACACACACACATACACACACAAGTGCGTGAACCAATAATACATGGCACTTTATCAAAATTATCCAGAAGCTTTGCAAGAGTTTATTTGGCTTTTTCACAGTTTCTATCTTTTTTGTGAATTTATAAATTTGATTTGTCTTTGAACAATTTCTTTAATTAAATTGAGCTTATTTGTTCAAGTTCTTTTTTGTTTATGTGAATCAATTCTTATTGAGAATTGATAACCTTGCACTGAGAATTCCAATGGACATTAGTATTTCAAATACAAGATATTCTCTATATACTTCTAAGTCTAAGTCAATGGTAGTGGCTTTCAAGTTGATTGAGATCTGTCATAGTAAATTCAATCAAAGAAAAAAGAAATTCTAAAACCAAGGTACCAACTTTTCTCCTTTGATGACACCCACTGAAATCTTTATAAACAACATTATTAATGCTTTCCTGCACTGATGTCACATCTCCATCACTTCATAAATACAAAATATGAATTAATTCATATATAAGGGTTAAATTACAATTATATAAAGTCAATGCCTCACTGCCACACATGACATTTCTCTCCCCACTGCCTCAGATTATTCCACAACTAACTGACCAAATATTAGATGATTATAATTCATAACAAAATTGAATTAAGATTTGCTTAACTAAATAATTTAAAACTGACAGCTGTTTACAGAGTGAGGGGTCTATTAATTTGGAGTAAAGAATATTCAGTGTATAATTAAAATATTTGAGGTCTTTTCATTCTAGGCTTAAAGAATAAATACAGTTTCATTGAAATAAAAAATCTCTTTGTTATCAATCACACAAGTATATATAAAAATCCAGTTCAGGATCAAAGGTAGGTATTTACTAAGCATTGCTTTGATTTGGCAAAAAGCCACAAGTACAGGTCACCCTGTGAGGATCAAACTCACTTCTCAGTTATAATAAAGAACAAACCTGTAGTTTGCTAAATATTACATCACAATGAGGCATTCTAGATCAAAGTTAAATAACTCAATATTCCACTAAAACAATATTTATATGAAAAAAGATAAAATGCATAAGAGCAATATTTATTGCCCTCATCTTTGTTATTACCACCACCATTGTACCTTCTTCAATTAACAATTCCAAGTCATCATCCATTACACCATCCACACATTCAAGCTTCCAGCACCTGATATTCCTAAGTGGTCACCCATCTAGATACTGACCAGGCTCAACATTGTTTAATGCCGGTGCTCATATGGGAACTGATTTCCAATGTGATGTGATTGTAAGCCCTACAGGGATAGAGTGTTTTTGTTTCACTGATTATGTCTAGGGATATCTTGTCAAGTTCTTATTTAGTACTACTTGGTTATTGCTTGCCCAAGACATGGTCAACAGAAGAAGAACAATCTATCTAGATTAAATAAAGGGTTCAATTTGATATTTGCTGAAGCTTATATGAATCAACAAGCATCAAATGAAGGCCAGAAAGCACAATGGCTGAAATGTTGTAGAAATAACAAAGATGAAGATGTGTAAATAATGTAAATAATGATAACTCCTCATGTCAGAAATTCAAACAGGTATAAGAGCAAGTTTTACTTATACATAGATTTTAGGTTGGTTACTTGATCTTCAATGCTAATGAAATAGTAAACTGAAATGGATTTTTGTTGCCTTTGATACAATGAAAAAATAATCTCTGATCACAGTTATACTTTGAATTGCATTTTAAAAAGGCAGATAAAGTTAGTAAATATTGATGAGAAAAGAATCATTTGTTAAACATGATTGTGTTTTCATTAGTATGAAAGTAAATGGCTAAATGATATCTAATCAACTGAATAAAAGATGGCTCAAGACCTACTTTTAGCAGACTACTTCAAAAAAGCAAGAGAAATAGTCTTGCATGTTATCTCAGGAATGTCAGCTGTACCAATGTCTTTAGTGTAACCATTTCATGAAAGAGATAGAAATAGATTACATCTTGTACATTAAAACTTAGCATTATGATAAAAGAGAGTAATAATAAAATTATTGCTTCACAATAAATCACACTTGTCACTTAAGACTACCAGGTTATTTCATAATGGTTAATTGTTACTAATACAGAGGTGGATACCAGGCTCAGAGGAGAATTGTATGTACATCATATTGCATTATTACTGAAAACTACCCCTCAAGATTATTACAATAGTTACAACACAAATATATAAATAAGTAATAAATGAATATGCTGTCAAGGAGATTAAAAATCTCATTTGTTCCCTAACCTTATGGATACCAATTTAAAATAACATTTATATTAATATCTATTGTGTAAAGAATGTCTGAATATGATATTTCAGTAGAATGGTAATTTCTTTTTCAAAGTCAAATATTAGATGACCTTTTTAGTGTAATAGTTAGCAAGCTGGACTATCAGATCATTGTTAATGAGAAATGAGTTTGATTCTCACTGGGTGACCTACATTTGTGACTTTGTACCCAAAACTAAGCTAAGTAAATAATTATTAAATTGTTATGGTAAAAGTAATCAACCGCAAAAGAATATTGTAGTTTTTGACTAACCAATAAGTATCTTCTTTAAACCATATCTTGTCTGGTGCTTCTTCAATATATCTCAAAATTCTTGACAAAATGAAAAAAAGAGCCTGTAATGTAATTGATCCTGATCTGGCATCTCAACTTGTTACTTTCATGGCAATTGTTCTGATGAGTTTTCTTCCTTAGTGCTCTGACTACATGAAGTGTGCTGCTAGATTGGTGGTGTGGTGTAATAAATAACAGCATTGAATGAAAAATTGAAGAGCTGAGTTTAAATTCCAATCGGGTTCTTAACATTTACTTATGCACAAATACTCCTGGGAAAGGTATGAATCCATCACCTCTCTCCCCAACTATAGGTTGAATAGCAGGATAAATGGGGTCCTATAGCCTTGTTTGGCAACCAGTCTACTGCAGAAGGAAACAGCAGTCTAATATGGGTAAATCTTCTACCTAGTTAGTCATGAATCAAAAGAGGCATGATCACCCAACCATGTAACATGTATGGCACTTAACTGAATGATTAAATTGACAGCTAGGTCTCAGTGTTTTACTGTCAAAATAGCTAGATGAAACTATATATACTATTTTAATAGTTTCTTTTCTCATACTTCTCACCTTCTGATTTCTTACCTCCCTGCAACTAACAATCTTCAGAAACTTAAATGCAACACCAATCACCATCTTCTGTCTTCCTGAAACCTGTTCTTTTATTGTCCTTTCTCCTCACTAAAATCTTCTCATTGTCTTTCACACCCAGTAACCCCTTGCATTCTAGTTGCATTATTGCCTTGCTTAGGGTGAAGTGATTAAAAAAAAAAGAACAAAAAAGAGGTTTCTCTCAATACTTGCATGTAATAGATTGAATATAAAAATAGGAATACAATTAGTGATAACTGAATCTATAGACTTGTTTATGAATTTGAAAAGTAAATTTAGTTTTAGGGAATATAGAATTATAGGGCATTTTGAATGACTTTCTGTTTGTTATTGATCTTCTTTTTTCTTATTTTTTTACTTCAAAATTTTTCATTTCAAAAAACTTGATGGGAAAATATATGCTTTGTTATTTTCAAAAACTCATCATGTAGCATTGAGATTTATAAAATGATATATTAATTTGTCATTTTAGATAATTGTCAATAATTGACAAAAAATATTTAAAAAACATTTTTAAAAAAGCATGTTTTAAGTTCTTACAGGAAAAAGTTATGTTCAAAAATGTATATTTAGTTAATATATCAAACTGAAATATAGTCTAACCTCTTTAATTTGATACCCTTGGGATCAAGCTAACATCAGATCATAAAAATATACTGAATTACAGAAATCACTTCTAAAAAACCTAATCTTGCCAGCTCATTCCACATATATATTGCTGTGTTATCAAAGGTAGAACAACACTTAAAACAAGAAATAAAAAAAAAATCGTTACTGCTTTTAAACAAAATATTTTTATTGTTTTAGGCAATGCAAATGCTAAAAAAAGTCTAAAACCCAAAACATCCTGAATAGGTAAATATAAGAAATGAGCTAGATTGTATCACCAAAACACTCTGCTGCTGTCAGCTGCTGCAGAAGTAAACACTGTCTGGCACTGTCCTTATAGCCTCTCAATGAACTAATGGCAGCTGATTCAAAAAAGTGTTTGGTCATAGGAGATGCTGGATCACAAATTGCCAGAATAAAGAGGTTGGACTCTAAATAAATAAATATTTGTAATTTTTAAATCTTTTGAATACTTCATTTTTATTCCATCAAGCTGGTTAGGAGAGTTGATAATTTTTCTGTTTTATTTTTTGTGAGGGGGGGACCCTTTTTTAGTTTTTGGTCCTTCAGGATTGTTTTCAAGATTTGGTCTTTAATTCTTGGCAAAATTATTTATCCAAATATCCATTTTCATATATCACTTTATGAAACAGTAAATAGTTTATCTATGTACCAGAGTTAATTGTGATAATGCTGAATTGTTATGTAATATCAATTCTCCTATATGCCAGTGAATGCTGGACAATTTCTTCCCAAATGAAGTGGGGTGGGTAGAGACAACAGACATGTATTTCTACAAAAGGATGTTCAAAATACCATGAACAGAGCATGTGGGCAAAAGAAAATGGAAACAGAAAGGACATTTGTACTTAGAATCTGAAAGAAAGTTGAAATTTCTATGACACATAATAAGGAAAGAAGGTTTGCAGAATTTGACACTCACAGAATGTTATATACCATACCTATGAACACTTATGGGTATGTCTCAATCCTCATAAATAAGTTGGACACTATTGTAAGTGGGAGTAATATACGTACTTCACACTGCTGGCGAGTATTGTATTTTGTTGATGTTATAAAGATTACCATTCCATTTTCAACCCCTATTTTGGTTATTCCCCAATCAGTAACCCTTTCTAGGTTACAACACAGAAAGACACACAGAAAACAAGAGGTGCAGGGGAAAACAGTGATTAACCTACATAACCTTGTATAAATGGATAGTATTGTGGTAAGTGTGTTCACATCAGGAGATCACCAGTGTGGTAAGTAGAATTTTCTTTACTGGAAACTTTAAAATAAAACAAACTGACTCAAGTTGGATATTGTTGGCAGTCTGGAGAAATGTCTGATAGTGGTGTCTTGAAATAATGGAGTAGTAGTAATCTTAGAAATAAGTCAGTGTCAATCTACTGTGTTTTACTCAGCCCTAAGCAGGGTGGAAAGATCATTAGTAGATGAACTCTTAACTGCTTTTCACACATGGCTGGTTTCTATGTGGAAGTGTCACCATTTGTCTTCTCTCCATCTCTTCTTCTGTCCTCCCCTTTAGTTCTTATAATGGAAGTTATGCATGGTGCCTCCCTGATTTTTGGTATTTTTCAGTCACAAATAAATAGGCTCTGCTCTTGCAAACTTTCAGTGTTTTCAGCAGGGTTCAGTCTTTTCTTCTTTTTCCTCTTTTTACTTGAGGTTTGTTCTTTGAGAGAAAAGAAGTTCAGAGAGAGACAGAGAGAGAGAGAAAGAAAAAGATAAAGGTTTTAAAGGAAAGTGCCTTATTTTAATTTAAATCCTTTTTATTTTTGTTTATATATTTTATTTTTATATTTTATTTTTATTTTATTTTTATTGGGATTTACTATAGTATAACAAGAGGTGGGAGACATAGTAAAAAGGCAAACATTGCTATGAGCTACAAAGTATAGGAAGTTGTGGGGAGTCATGATTGCTCATGTCCTGAAGGGACATATAAAAGAAGATATATTGTTTGTTAGACTATGCTTATCTATACACAAGGTTTTTAACAGCAATGGTCCTTCAACTGCTGTTGCAATTTTCTTTCCCTGTCTTTGCCTCAGATGACTATAACATTTATATTTATAGCTATTCATTTGATTCTGTGACCTTTTTTACATTTATCCTTTCTAGCAATTGGAATTACTTCCTTGTTCAGGTCTTTTTATCTCACTTCATTCTTCAGGTCTTTTTTTCTCACCCTCTCTTCATATGATTTTGCTATTTTATTGGCTTACACTATCTATTATTTGACTGTTTACTTATTTTATTAACCATTGATAAGTTGCGTCTTACTTCTGCTACAGAGTCAGCCTTAGCTGACATGAGCCACTGAGTTTTGCAATCATTTTTTTTTCCATAACTATTTCATATAATTTTCATATAGCAATAAACCTTTTCTTCCTTCTGATTTCCCACTTTCCTTTAATGACACTATCATTTTGTCTCTTGTATTCTTTTCTAAACCATCATATAACTTTAGATCAATATAGTACTAACCTTCTCCCTGGCCCGAATTCCATTGTTCCTTTCACTCTAGTTCTTTATCATTACTTTTATTATTTTCACTATCATTTTCAGACTTTTACCACATCCTGAAAATTATAATATAATGTAGAATTTTCATACACAGGTTCTAACAGTTTCTTATCTTGGCTTCTTGCTTTCCAGTCAACTTTGATCTTCAAAAATTTAAATGCAATGTCAATTGATATCTTCTGTCTTCCTAATTCCTGTCCTTTTATTGTTCTCAATGCTTAATAATATTTTATTATTTCTTTTCTCTCAAATTCTCTCACACTCAGTAACTCCTTATGTCTTAGTGACTTGCTTGAGGTGAAATTATAAAAAAAAACAAAACTGTTCACTCTTAAATTATTGATAACATTCTAGAACAGTGATTTTCAGCTGGTGTACCACAGCACACTGTCATGCCACACCACACATTTGTGCTATAAGAAATTTGTAGATATGCCCTGAAATTTTTAAAGGTCATTAATTAAAAATATAGAATTTCAAGTAATATTTCAACTCAAAGACATAAACATATTTGCAATTCATTTAGATGATTTTTTGATATCAGTGGTAAGCCCCAACTTTTAGCATTCAGATTTGTTTGTAAAGAAGAAATCATAGAACAGTTTTTTTTTTACGACTATAAACAACAAAGGTAATTTCTATTTGATTAATAAGTACTTCAATTGTAATAACTTGTCTTAGGATTCCTGCATAATTAGTTATATGGATGGAACCCCATCCAGAAGTGTAGAAGATATTCTGAAAAAACATCAGACTCAGATATTTCATTAAATGTTAAATTATAATAAATAGAAAAATAAATAAATATAATTTTTTTTTAGGAATTTTAATTATTTTCTTTTTATTACAGATTATAATAAATTGTTTTGTTTGTGTTAATAAATCATAAAAAAGTATACTTTTTTTAATTCTTTTTGATCATCATAATCTAAATATGCTGTTGAAGTTTAAGCATAGGTTTAAGTGTGTCATGAGTTAAAAAAGGTGAAAAACATTATCTTCATGTTATTCTAATTCAATAATATTGCTATAAAAGTATAGTGTTTGAAGAAGAGTAAAAATCACTTTTTTAATAAAAAGGTAAGATTAAAAAAGTAAAAAAAAAATTGATATTCAACATAAAAATAAAATGACCAATCAGTATAAACTAAATGATATTTTTCAACCAATACAAATAAAGAAACCATATTCTAAAAATAGTTGTTTTTGGATGATTTAATGTTTCTGGATTTGGCTAGTAAGCAGTTAGACAGCAACCTGACTTCATGCTACTCACACCACATCATCTTTCTCCACATAGCAGAACATTTACCTTGAACATTTTTCTTTAAAAGATAATATCTAATTTCTATCAACCACACCTTTTTCTGTTTCATATTTCAAACAAACATTTCTTAATCAAAATTTTGATGTACTTTTGTTATAAACACTTTAACCACCTTGCCGCCATTTATTATAAGATATGGTTTTGGAAATCTTCAACTTTGTAAAAATTGTATTTTTCCAAAATATTACAGACTTCTAGCCCCTCTACTTGATCATGTGATGGATGTTAATTGTTGTGTATTGAAATACACTGCTATCCAACTGGTAGCACGTTCAAGCATTCCTAAACTGTAAGCATGTGAAATTTGTTGATACATTTATGTGCTTCCTGCCTTAAAGGGTGAATAGTGAATCCCTGTTTATTTCTTATACATTCTTTTTCTTATTGTACAAACTAAATGTATCAAACTATGTATATAAATTTTATTTGATTTTTATTGTTGTTAGAAATGCTTAGTTCATTTTGCATTCTATTCAGGAAGTCATTTATCACTTGTTGTTGACTACTGTTTTTTACTAGCTGTTAAAAGAACAGTATCAAAAACTTCTTCCACTCTCAGTTAAACTATTGTATCACAGAACCATGTCATTGCTAGTGGTGATGAATCATGTTTTCTATTTTTTTCTCCTTTAAAATACTGAACTTCTAAATATAATATTATAAATAATTCTTCTTAGCAACAGTCAGATATTATATTAGAACTAAGGTAGAGAAGTCTGCAGTCTAATGAGGGAAAAAGCATTGATTTTGCACAATGAATACTTTTCCAACATAATTTTGTTTCATTTTCAATGAACTTAATTTAGTTGTAAATATTAATAACCTAACTCAAACATTATATAGTTGTCTTTCCTGACTCACTGGGAATATATTGCAGGATCCACAACAAATGCCTGAATGGTGGATAGTACTGAACACTATATAATACTTTTCTTTTACATTTTTTAATCATTTCACCCCAAGCAAGATGATAACGCTACGAGGACACATGGGGGTTATAAGGTGTGAAAGGGAATGAAAGGACTTTAGTAAGGAGAAGCAAGGAAAAGGACAATAATGGAACAGGAAGACAGAAGGTAACAATTGACGTTGCATTTAAATTTTTTAAGATTTTAGGTGACAGGGAAGCAAGAAATCAGAATGGAATTCACAGGTGAGTAGCATAATGAAAGGAACTATTAGAATAGAATATACAGTTGCATTTAGCTGGTTCAACCATAAAATTGTGAGACCTAATTGCCAATCTAGTAGCCTGCTTATACTATTTTTCCCTATAGATACATACCTATGATAAAGCCTAATATTTGTTTTTTTCTAATTAAAATTAAAAGAAGAGAACAATCATTTAGAAAATATTTTAAGCAGTGTATGCAAATTAGTCATTAGCTTATTTGTGTTAATAAATTAAAAAAGAAGCATTTTTATATTTTCTTTCAGGAATGTGGATACGTTTGTGTATGAAATATTATTTGTTTTTTCTTTACTTGTTCTACTTACTCAGAAAGTCCATTTTGGTAGAATGTAGTTTGTTGAATTTCCATACTGTAACTTCTGTAAAAAAAGCAGCTAATTATGGATGCTAGATATATAAACTGATAAATGTTTACCTTTGAAAAATAACCTAGTAAGTTTTTTAGAAAAAATTAGTTGTTTTTCTATGGGATTAATATTCATCATATATGAAATATTGAAGGGGTTGTGGCTGTTCAATATATTTGTTCTAAGAATATGACTGTAAAAAGACAGAAGAAATTAATTGTTCAGGTGTGGTGGCAGACTTGTTATAGTTAAGGAAAGTTTTACAAATAGATGCCAACTTGTTGAAGGCCAAGTAAAATGCAAATTTCAAACACTTTTCTGCACTATATAAGACAATATTCCTAAGCAGAACTATTTTTGATATGAACATCAAAACAATCCTTGAATAAAAGAACAGTAATGAAGGAGTTAATTAATGAAATATACTTTTTTAAAATCAATATGCAAATTAGTTAAACCTGAAAAGTGATATTGCCTAGAAGTAGATAATATATAGCACAGATACTGAGGTTTTAGCATATAAATTACTATTAAGTAATTTGTATGTATTATTTATCATCTCTCAGTTGCGTCTCTGTCCTTGGACAGAGTGCGCTCAGGGGCTTCTCTGTCAAAGGACAGAGGGGCAACTGAGTTGAAATTATACTGAATGGGTGCCCAGCCCTGGGGAACAGCTGTTTGAGGCCGTGCCCTCCCATTGCACAAGAGGGAGGGAATGGTGCTTGCACCGAGGCCAGCGCAACCGACGGTTGCGGGAGCTGAGGGTAATTTTTCTCCCTGCCTGGGTGTACATGATCGGGTCTCCACATTAAACCGACTTTGTATCACATCTCGTTCTAGTGGGGGAACGAGTAAACATTGCATGTAAATTACTATAAAGTAGAGTTGGGCCTTTTAACCACTGAGCCTAGATGAGTATGGCATTAAACCCAATGGTAAAAATAGGAGTAGGAAGATAATGTTGCACCAATCTTCCACATATTTTCTATAATCTTATGGTCTTTTCTGCTCCAGCCAATTTGTTAATAATTTTACAGCTTGTTGTCTTGTTGAAAGACCTAAGATCAATTGCTCTGTTGAAAACTTGTCATACATAAACTTTAAGCAAGCCTTCATATTACTATCTCACAGCAATTAACTTTTCCTTGCATATGACAACTGCTTGGGCAATTTCTGAATGTAGACACTGATACAAACTTACTTGTTGTTACTAATTCTTTCACCTGTTCTTTTTTGGCCATTCTTGGATTTTTTAAAATAATTCTAACCAATTTTCATTCTGACATTCTGGATATTTTTTTTACTTTCTTCTTGACTCTAGCAAAATATTAAAAATAATTCCTGTAGGCTTAATTTTTTTAACTAAAGATTGCATAGATATTTTGAAAATTTGCATGAATTTGAAAATAGCACCAAATTACAATCTAGACTTGTATAAAGCAACAGCTAGAATTCTGATATCCTCATTGTGTTCTTTAGATTTCCTTCCGAAAGTTTTTACACATTTTGATTTTTATGAGATTCAAGTGTGATATGATATGAACAGAGAATAAGTTGTTAGTTTGTTCTAATTAAATGAAAACTATCATTCAAGAAAGAATAATGTTAAAACATCTTCATGCTAATTCTAACTTTCCTAGGGGTATTTGCATGTAAGTGAATGTCATGAACCTGACTAGAATTTGAACTCAGCTCTCCAGATTCTCATTCTGTGCCACTATCCATCATACCACTCACACATTCCATTAATGGACAACCTATGAATACTTCTGATCTACTCCCATGTATGTATGTTTGGTAAGAATTTGTTCAAATAATGTTTGAATTTCCTACTTTTTTGACATTGTATAGCTATCCAAACTATTTAGTATATTTCACAAAAGTATTGAAAATTATTGCATTAGATAGAAACATTTTTGCCTCAACTGTGCATAAATATTTTATCATGAGCACTCTTAAATGAACCTATCCAAAATTTAACAACACAATTAACTTTCAAATAGAAATTGTATTGAATTGTTAAAATGTAAGACCAACAAATCTATAAGCAATTTCAGTGTCTTGATTCTTTGCATCACCCATGAATTATTTTTTTTTATTCAAGTAGTTTTTTGTCAGTGAAGCCTTCCACACAATTTGCTAGACAAAACAAAAGGCTTACATTCAAAAACTCCTCAAAATGTTTCAGTCACAAAACACTGAAGCTACCAAAACTTGTGCATCATCATGGTAGATTACTTGTTATTAACTACAAGAACAAGATGGCTTCTGCATTATGGTGCAAGCAACTAAAAATATTTAATTCTTAGGCATGAAGTATTACTCAGATTTACCTTTTTCATCAAAATATTTCTCAAAAGCTGTTTATTTAAAATGCCTAGGATTACTTTTAATGCAAGTTAAAAAAAAAAAAAGAAAAAAGACAAAAGCATTCCATTTAAAAATTCCAAGTTTTCTCAAAGAATTTTTCTCAAATGCCAAAGATTATTCTTATTGATTTGGCCTCCTCTGACTCACACCCATAAAACCTACCCACTCACCACCATGCCTTATTCTTACTTACTGTTTTTTTTTACAGATTTTCTCAGCCATTTAGTATGTCTTTTATGAAAGACATCAACCATATCAAAACAAAAACATATGCATGAGTTTGATGAAGGAAATAAAAATAAAATAAAATATTTATACAATAATTGATTCTTTTGCATGGAAATGCCTCTTTTGTGTAAAGCATTTGATATAAGAATTCAAAATTCATCTTGTTTGGATTTAAAAGCATTTTGCAAGTGTGTGAGTGTGTATGCCTATGCTTGTGTAGGTAGGAGGGTATGTATGTTACCCTCTGTATATGAGTATGTATATGTGTGTTTAAATTTAAGTTTATATGTTATTTATATCTAGATACATACAAATATTAAAGAGTTGAACATCTGTATACATTAAACAATTTGTATCTATCTATCTATCTATCTATCTATCTATCTATCTATATATATATATATATATATATATATATATGTAAATGAATATAAGTATATATGTAAAGGGTTATACACATGTTGCAAGCAAGAATGTATATAGATTATGTATTTATACACATATATATGTAAGTGTGATCATACTCATATATAGAGATAATCATTATTATGTTTGTATATTTTCATTTAGTGTATGTAAATCTAAGAGGCTTTATTGCCTTTCTTGGAGTGAAATGATTAAAAAATATGTTTTATATTTGTGTACATTCTTGTACATGACTGTTAAAATAATTATAGAAGTGAATATGTATATTATACATTAAAACATTTATGTGTGTGAATTAATGAGTGCCTCTAAGGTATCTGATAGTGTATATATATATATATATAATATTCTCTATATGCATGCACACATCTAAGTGTGTGTGTGTATGTAATATTCTTTATAAGTGTACACACATCTACGAGTGAATATATAATATTCTCTATAAGTGTGCACACATCTATGTGTGTGTATATAATATTCTCTATATGTATGCACACATCTATGTGTGCGTATATAGTATTCTCTATAAGTGTGCACATATTTATGTATGTATGTATAATATTATCTATAAGTGTGGACATATCTATGTGTGTGTGTATGTATAATATTTTCTATAAGTGTGCACACATCTATATATATACATGTGTGTGTGTGTGTGTATAATATTCTCTATAAGTGTCCACACATCTATGCATATGTGTTATATAGGAATAAATACTGAACGTCTAAAATTGAGTGAAAATTAACACAGTAATTTCAATGCCGACTGCCTCCTTTTCATGACATTTCATATCTTAAGACATGAACTTAAATCTTCTTATGCCCTGTCCTACAAGGAATATTGACTTTATCTTGTCTCTGGGTGACACTATTTTCTATTTCTATAAACAAGCGTAAATATCCAAAGTGGACTGGAAAGCTTCATCTGAAAATAAATAACTTTAAACAATATGGTTACATCTTCATATGTATGTTGATGTATGATTTGATAAATGAATATATGTTTCTATTTGTAAATATATGCTACTGTGTGTATGTGTATATGATTAGAAGTGTTCATATTTATACGGTGCATATAAGTACATTAGTGTGATTATATATAAGTGAATGGGTGTATGTGCATACATATGTTAGTACATGAGTGAGTGTAGCAGGAGTCAGAAAAAACAAGAGGAAATAAATGAAGAGAGTTACAATTGGAACAGTGTATGAAAGAAAGACTTTTCAATCATGAAAATTACTCAGCAGCAAATAGAATCAGTAATTTGGTAACTGTTTTCTTCTGATATCTTCTTTGTGTCTCAAACCAATTCAAAATATACTGCACAATGCATTAAGAATAAGTTAGCAAATTAAAGTTTCTAATCTTTTTATTTATTAAGAGTTATTAAAAATATGAATTTCTGTCCATACCTAATTGGGTCAATTTGCAAGTATGTTTCCACTAGTGCATCAGAAGTAGGCCTGTCTTATGGTTCCAAATCAAGGTGAGTTTCAAATGAAGAAAAATCTCAAAGAATTAAACAATAATCTGTAGACTGGAGCTTGTTGTCAGTTTCAGTAGTAGTATATTTTTATAAGCCTAATCTTCTATTGTCCTGGGTATGACAATAAACTGCATATGGCATCAAGGCCTCTGATCAGAAGGTTTTGAAGAGCATGGAAACACCTCTTAATTTACATTGTTCCCAAATCCACGCTGACCTGGGGTGGAAGCACCTGTTAGGGTCCCAGTTATTTGCAAATAGTTAACCTCCAAACTAGGGTCAAAGTACTATGAAAGTCTAAAAATAGATTTTTATAGTAAAAATACCAGCAATACATTTTTGAAAAAAAACATTACCAGCAAAAACCTTCTTTACAAAAATATGTCAATAAAACCTGATCTGCAAACTGATTTCTTACAAAGAATACATATTCTGTTCATACAAACCTATCCTAAAAATCTTGTTGGTATTAAATAGCCCATTGAAGTTGATATACTGTAAAACAAAATAAACTAAACCAAACCTAATCTTCTCAATTGTCATTTCTAATTGTTCATTTGAAACTACACATTACATTAGCATATACAATAAAGAGGGTTTTTCTTTGTTCATTATTTATAAATGTTCAGAAAAAGAAGTTAATATTTTAAAGAAATTGTTACTGATTCAAAAATAGTGAATAAGCAATGAAGAAGGTGCCAACTACATCATAATATCATTGATTGATTGAGTGATTCGTTTTTATGGCTTATCAATCCTTTGCAAGTTATTTAAAGCCAGAAAATATTTTTAGATTGTAAGAATTTGCTTTTTTTGGTGGGGAGAATAATAATGCTTTAGTGATACAAGTCTTACTAATAAACCCATAGTTGGGGTGGGAACAAGAGGTGGATTCATACTTTTTCCAAGGCCAAGGATATTAGTGCATAATTGAATATAACAAATCAAATGGGAATTGGAACTCAGCTCTCTGGTTAACAATTTCAAGCCATTATTCATTATACCAATCACACATCCAAGCTTACAGCACCTGGTATTTGCAAGCAGTCACCCATCAAGGTACTGTCAGGAGTGATGTTGCTTAGCTTCAGTTCTTTGTACAGGAACTGGTATTATCAACAATCAGAGCTCAACTAATCTTCAATGAACATTAATAAACAAAACAAAGAATATATAACCTGAAAGTTTCTGTCTCAAGCCTTGTTCTTCTTATTATTATATAATGATTCTTTTGGACCTGAATTCCTATTCTAGATGATTTTATCACGTTTCCACCATGATACCTTCCAGCCTTCTTTAGAATATGTTGGGGAAAAACTTCTCTGTCTTTCATGAGATTGAAAGGGAATTTGCTTTTATTAATTGCTGGAACCTGGACAACATTACAGTGAGCAGTTAGTTTGCTTGAATGAGGTATTGTTGCATGACAACACCTGTCCTTTTGCAGATGTGACCTACCACATGATTATACAGCTGGGATGGGAAGTTCTTCCACAGGTAGTATATTCTCCAGACCTGTCACCTTTCAGGTTATCGCTTATTTTACACCAGGCAACACTGTCTGGTTTGTGCTTAAAACAAGTTCAAGATATTGAAAAACTCCTCAAAGAGCTCATTGAGCCAAAACTGGAATCTATCTTTTATGATGGATTAAACAGATAAGTTGTGTAAGTTATAGTTAGCCAGAGAAAATACTTTGATGACTGAATAAAGATGCTATGAATTTATATGAATAAAAGATTTACTAAAAATTTCATGAAAAATTTGAATCAACTTTATTTACTATATCTCTATCAGAATAGGTGAGGAAAGCTTTATTTCCTATTTTTGTCCAACTATTCTATATGAATGTTAGAAATCTGTTTTTCCAAACCTGAAATTTAGTCAGGAGAAAGTAGAACCAACTGTAAAATATTTATTCCTTATGAATCATTAGAGTAACTCATTTCTAGTGTGAGTAGAAAAAAAACCATCATCTCAAAGTTATTAAAAATTTACATGTGAGAGCTCAAGTTATAAACTTTTATTTGACCTCAGTTTTTCACTCTATTTTGGGATTAATAATCCCCAGTCCAATAATAAGACTGAATCCAGAGGCCTTCTGGATTGTAATTGCTTATGAGGATTTGTTGTTTCACATATTTTTAAAAATTAGCATTCTAAATCTGGAGATATATTATTTTATGATAAACTGTTTTTAAAAAGCTTATGACTGTTTCTTCTTTTATCCCTTCTAATAATAATCTGGTTGAATCAATATTGTTTGTGTTGTCATTTAACTTATTGACAATCATGGATTATCAGTATTGCCCAACTTTCAATTTCATTGCAAAAATTTTTTTAAAAGAAATAACTTACTAGTTGGTCTGCCAATATAGAACCTCCTCGATAATTTTCTTGGCAGTAAAATCCAATGGAAGCTTGAATGTTCTGTTTGAAGTTTTTGATACAATTTGTATTGACTGGGACAACATATGATTGGGTTCACTTTTGTCATATCCTACAAAAATCAGTCATTAATGTTCAGTTATGATGCTAGCCGTCAAGTGAAAATGGAAAAGTAGAGCGATTTGAGCATTGATAGATGATATTTCTACCTTTGAATCATATGGTGTAGATTTGTATTTCTCTGTTCAAATATTATCCCCTTTTATTTAATAAAATCCAAAAAGAAAATAATAGGAAGTGCATTTTAGTTTACTGTGAAGATAAATAAAGATTGTATTGAGCAGATTAAATATTATCAATAGATATATCTGTAGTGTTCAAAGACGAATGTTAGTAATGCAATGATTATGGATTATCAATGTTCATGTTCAAACTTTGCATACAATTTTAGTTTTTTAACTGATTGGAACTGGCTGACAAAATATCTTGAGAAAATTTGTTGTCCCTATGATCAAACACTTTATTAACATATTGATGAACTATATAGCTACTTATATTGTACTAATAATAATAGTTCAATTTAATCATCCTAACTTTGTAATTCTAGCACTATATATTTTCTCTATGTACTTATAACTATTCTTCATAAATATAATTTATACAGAACTTAGTAAAAAACAGCATCTCACTCAAAAATAATACCATCCATGTATAAATGACATACATATACTTCTAAGGAACTTTTCAATATTTTTTGCAAATTTTGAGGTTTTTTCATCTGGCAGTAAATCATTGAGTGTTTCAGGACAATTCTTAGATGGAGATGAAAATAGTAAATGTAACAACTGTCTCAGAGTGGCTGATGAGACATTTTGCTGATATATTGTCCCACATTGATTTTTCACAAAACTTTTCAAACAAATTCCTGCTTGAATACTGAAAGAGTAAAAACAATATCACTGTACCAAGTGGTTACAAAAGGTTTATTAATTCAGACCAGATGATCTTGTTCTTATACAGAAATCTTTTAAGCAAATATTATCAACAAAAATAAAATACACTTCTGTTCAAGTACACTGGAAATTACTTCTTTCTAATTCCTCTTTATGTAAAAAAAAGACATTACATTATCTAAATAAAAAAAAATTCATTTAGAGATTCCTAGAATGTTTTACAGAGAGAGAAGCATCATTTGACCTGGTAAAAATGCTTTTTTATAATTAACTATATTTATATAGCATTTGGTAGGCCACAAAACCCCATAAATAAAGCAGCCAATCCAGTTTATTGTTCCACTCTGTCAACCACACTGATTTTATGCCTGAAGCCTCAAATCTATTTATTGTGTGCTTGTAATAGACTGACATTCAGTTTATTCACTGTTAACTTTGTCTTGCAAAAAGCCTTTAGACTTATACATTTAATAATTTATTCCTCATTATATGTTTTTGTCATGTTCCCAAATATTATGTGATAAATTGATAATTTGAATTAATGTTTATTTGTAGGCCTTTAATTATTTTAGTCAAGTCTAACACATGATGGTGTTGTTAGGAAAAATTAAATGTGTTGGTATAGAGTAACATAATGCCTATCATTATTGAAATCAGAATAAACAAAACAAGTTTTCAGATATTTCTGCTATTAATGTTCACTTAGAATAATTCTCTTGGGAAAGGCATGGACCCAATTCTCCCTTTCTCATTACCTGGTATTGTTATAAAATGTCCAGTGAAATATGACAATAACAGAGAAGATAGTGGGTGACTAAGTACTTGAACAAATCAGTTTCCCATCACTACCTTACTTAATTACATCGTATCATCCAAAGTTGCTACTATTATAGACAAGTGTAACAGTGTTTAATTACTAATCAGAATATGAAATAATTTAAAAAATAAGTAAATCTTTAGTATACATTTCATATGTAGAATGTGATTCATGCCAGGAAATATCAGAGATCTGAATTGAATAGAATGTCTGTAAGGTAGTGCTTCCCAAATGGTGGAGTGCATCTCATAGGTGCAGCAGAAGAGGATAGCAGGTGAGGTAGAATGATTAAAAGACAATCAAAGATATAGAAACAGTTTTAAAAAATTCATATGTTCAAAATAAATTTCAAAATTTCAAATATTATTATGGATTACTTGTAATTGCATGCATGAGTCCCAGTATAAATAGTTATAAATAATTATTGACCGATTTTATCATTGTGATATTTTTGTATATCAAGTATTAAGAATATAGTAACTAGGGTCTGCAAATTGGAGGAAAGAGTTATCGATGATAATGTTCTGACTTTGAACCTGCATTTATCTCCCTTTAACCCTCTCTCTGTTTTTTTTTATTTTTAAATGTACATTTTTATCATATAAAATTTGGTGAGACGTGGGCAAATTTTCATTCTGAAAAAGTTTGGGAACCACTACTGTAAGGAGTCTTTGATCTAAGAATTGATTTGTAGTGTCACCAATAACTACTTGGTTCACCCTAAAAGACACTAAATTAAGCTCTGTACTCTGTGTCACCACAGAATGTCAAAGAATCTAGGAGCTTCAAGGGTTGACCTAGAAGGTGTTTGCAAAGCCACCAAGTGCAGGATTAGGCTTCAAATGATGTCTGTGAGTGTACTAACATAAACAAGGAAGTGAATCAAGTGAAACTTAGGATACACACACAAGGCAGTCAGATAACAGAAAGTTATATAAATGCCTGACTTACAAAGTGAGAGACAAAATCTCTTACATCCTTGCAAGAAGAAGAGCACATATTCAAAGAATGACTCAAGATCATCTATCCACAATTTAGTTGATTTGATAGAGTCCAGAAGCAAATAAACAATAATTTTACATATGAAAAATTTAGTCTTTTACTCGCTTATCAGATACTACTAACATGATATGACATATATGCATTATTTTTTTTATTATTTATCTTAGTTACTCAGTATTTATTTTACTAGTTTCTTTTATTTGTTTATTTATATGTTGTCTATTAACATGATTAGTTTATATCTACTGAAATTGCTTTCATTCTTCAAAATAATGAAGACATACAACCATATCAAATTGAAACACTGCTTCTTAATAGATCACTGAAGTTAAGCAAAATCAAGCGTGGTCAGTACTTAGATGGGTGACTGCTTAAGAATACCAGGTTCTGTAAGCTTAGATGTTTGGGTAGTATAATAGATAACAGCTCAGAATTGGTAATCGGAGGGCTGAGTTCCAATTCTAGTTAGATTCATTATGTACACTTATGTACAAATACCTTTGGAAAAGGTATGAATCCACTTCTCCCCTATCTATGGTTTAATTACTAGGACCTGTCTCAACTCAGTAAATTATCATTATCTGAATAAAAAAAATTTACAATCTAAAAAATATTTTCTGGCTTTAAATAACCTGCAAAAGTGTTGATAAGTCATAAAAAACAATCAATCAATGAAAAGTATACATAAGTATTTTTAACATGATATTGTGATCTTTTAAACAAATACTGGTTAGAGTTATATTTCATAATACAAATATAGAAATATAATAAAAATGATGATAAATAGTATTTTTAGCATATTGGAAGCTTTGAATACCATGCTTTAATATACTTTTCTTGCATCACCTTTAAAAATACTGTGGGCAATACTGAAAACTATTTTTTAGCATTTGCATAAGTGTGATAGTTATGGAAATGGGAGAAAATGAAAAATTTTGATTTTTGCAAGGAAAATGGAGGAGTTTTACTCTTTGGCTTGACTTTGCATAAGCTGGTCAATCCATTATAAATTTTCTATGTGCTGTGTCCCTTCAGGAGAGGGGTGATCATAGCCCTCCACAACTTCTGTAACTCTTAGTAATATTTGTTTTTTTACCATCCCTCCCACTCCCCATTCTGCCATCAATTTGTCTCAGATATGTCCTGTGAGTGTCAAATTTTCCAAGCCTTCATTCCTTATGTATCCCAGAAATTTTAGCTGTCTCTTCTTCATTCTAAGTACAAGTGTCCTTTTTGTTTCTATTTTTCTTAAAATGTCTTTGTTGCTTACTTCTGTAGAACCATATTTTTTGCCTCAATTCTTCTCTACATTTGTGAAGAAATTGTCCAACATTCATGGCCATATAGAAGGATTGATATTACATAGCAGTTCTGTACTCTTTTCTTTGTGTTTAACAAAAATTTCAGGTTTTTTAGTACTTTGTTTAGTTTATGAATGGCATCTTTTGCTATTCAAATGTGCCTTATCATAAAGTTAAAAACAAAGCCACAAGAAATAATGCTTCTTATGACTCTGATTTGTTAGATAGGAAATATGCTAATTTTAAATTTTCATTACTATAATTACTATCCTAAAAAGGAAAAACAAAAATAATTATAAGAAAATGTTTAATTTGCCCTTCAAAGCTTTTCCTATATAAAATAGACAAAAGAAACACTGTCATTTCAAGTTGTGTTAAGTTATACTCCTTGGCCCAGAAGTAAAATAACTTATAATTTCCTCATGTAGTAACCTTAAGGATAGTATTCAAGCACAGTCATTGCAAGCAGTCTTATAAGCAAAAGCTAAACTTTAGAGGACATTTGAGAATTAATTTACATTATTGCAAAGCAGCCCACTAGAGAATTGAAGGAAACAATTTAATCAGACTTCTTGAAAAATATAACAAATCAAATATATCTATTTGCTGATTGATTTTCTCTTGCTAAGATTCAAATGTACACAACAGATACATACAAGTCATGTGTGTGTATGCATGTGTGTGTTCATGTGTACATTAATTGTAGATGAATTGATTAAACTGAGGTAATCATTTTATCAGAAAAATCGCAATTATTCAACTTCTGATACTTTCAGAAAGTTAACAACTGAAATGCCCTGATGATTTAATAGAGTGAGAAAAAAATGGTTCCATTTTGGATCAGCTTGATTCTTTATTTTTATTGCAAATAAAATTAAATTCAAAGTGTCTGAAGTTGGAAATATTATGAATTACTAGATGGAGTTTTCACTTTGTTTTAAGGTGTACACAATTTGTTAAAAGGATAAGCACATACACACGTGTGGGAATAGACCATAATAAACATGCCTCTCTTTAAAGTTAATGGGATCATCTCAAATTTGATATGTGACACTTATTATCTAACTCCTCGAAAAAGGCATAGGTTTAAAAATTCCTGCTTATAAAACATTTGTATTTAAGAGGAGAAGAAAAACTTGGCTGTAGGTAAAGCTGGGATAAATTACTTTTACTCTTCTCCTATATGATATCAGACTTGGAACTAAGTCCTTAAAAAATATCAGCTGCCAAAAAACCCTTGATTCAGCCAGGCAAGAAATGCAAATATTAAAATAAAACTGTCATACTTATATATATATATATATATATATATATATATATATATATATATATGTATATATGTACAATAATGTGTGTGTGTGTGTGTGTGTGTGTGCTTAGTAAGCACATGTCTATGAAACCTGAATTTGAATGCCATCATGGTCAATTTGTCAGGAAGGTGACTTCTTGATGTTATCAGTCTAGGGGAGGCAATCCCGTCATCTAGCATCTTTGGAAAGTGCCTGAAAACCAAACCTTGGTTTGACCCAAGCCTTGTGAGTGAAATTGAGTAGACAGAATTCTTTGGGGAACCATTGTGATTGTGTTAGCATTAAATCACAAATCCTTACTGAGGGCTTTGAGCATGCTGGCCTTGTTCAGACTGTAGATCATGCTGGATAACACACTCTCTCCCAGAAACTGTAACTAAGGTTCACTCAGCATAGTTGTAGCATAAACCACAACTGGGCTCTGTAGGTGTTGAACAAATACAAATGCGTCTGAGCATGCGTCTGCAACAGGGATTGACAGGCATTCTCAGATACAAGGGGCCAGCCCCATCTCATATATTTATTCAGAAACCTACTCATATGAAGTTATTCAGTCCCTAACTTGTTGGGAGAAGTCATCTCTGGTAGTCTTCTTGATTATCAAGTCCTTCCTCTAAGTCATGAGATAAATAAGTGCATGACAAAAAAGTTTCTCTCCTTGTGCCTACCACTTTTCCGTTATATATAAATGATCTGCCTAAGGACATTCACAGATCAATAGTAAATATATATAGAGACAATAACACAGTTAATGAGAGTGCCACTAAAGGTTTAGATGACTAGGACATAGCAGCTGGTCACTCATCTGAATTTGCTTGCACAACTCAATGGGAGAAGAATTGTTTGTATGATAAAATATCTCCTAAAGCAAGTTAGTAACATTTCATCATCACAGAGCAGACCCAAAGTTTTCTCCAGTCATGATGATCTTTTATACTCTGAAAGAGGATCCTTCCGTGGAATGCCTATTGTAACTCACACACACACACACCAGGCCTCAAATGAAACTTATATATATGATCCATTGCTAACTAAAGATGCTGGAAAAATAGTTGTCTCCCTGTATCACTCCAGAAAGGACCTGACTTTTTCTGCCATGCTCTGTCTATAAGAGCCAGATGCAAGAATGCAGTATTGCTGCTATATCCAAGCCAGAGCTGCCTAATGCTGACTTTCCAACTTTGACCAAGTTTGAAAGTGTGCTGCCTTGTGAGTGATTAATTGTTCTTCACCCTTCAACCCCTTTCCTATGAACAAAATTTTGCTAACCTCTCGCTACTCTACTGATGTTCAGTCAAGCTACATTTCTCAGTTTGATCATTCCAGACCTTCACAATTCACAACTAGGTCATGCCATACCATGTATACTAAGTGAATTCACTGTCATTACATTCATATTCCATTGGTAAGAAGTAAGTTTCACTCATGCAGTTTCTTGCCTAGAACTGTTGCAATGTGGAATGGATAGCTAGCGGGATACTTCCCTCATCACTAAAATCTTAACTTCTTTAAGTTTAGGGTCAGTCATTATCTATCCTATATATTCTTATCATATGCAACCCTTGTTCCCTCCTTATATGTCCTTACAACATCCTCATTCAGTAACCCTTTATCTTGAGTGGCTTTTATTGGGAGAATAACAGTAAAAAAAAAGGACTTTTGCTATCTTTTTTTATTTCTACCTCTCTCTATTTACAAAGAAATAAAAACTATTACAGATTGACTGTGTTTAACTTGATAATATTTCAACATAATATATCTTCTTCTATGTACTGTGTCTCTTCAGTGTGTTGGCAATCATGGCTCTTCACAATTTACTGTCCTTTATAGCTTTTTTATTATTTCTCTTAAACCCTGGTAAGCCATCCATCTTCCTATGTAGGTTATGTGTTACTTTTACAAAAATCTGTTTTAAACTCACTATTTTACTTTCAAAGTCTACATCTAATCAAAAACATTTGTATTAATTTCAATACTGCATAAATGTTGCCAATGGCTTTCAGTAGCTATACACAATGAACCATTTTTGTTAGAATTCTAACCTCAGAGTGAAATATAAACATGTTGGTTTATAGATTTTAGATTTAAATAAAGATTTATGGAAACAAAAAATGTTAAAACAGTTCTAGAATAACCTATACAAAACGTCTTCTTACTCTCTTCAGGAATCTAACTTTTGAGTTTTCCTAGTTTGTTCTACAACTGTAATGCCATGTTAAATAGTTGAAGATGGTTGGTTGGTTATTGTAGTCAAGCCCGCATGTTACCTTTTCTTTGAGGAAAATAGTTGAAGTGTCACAAGAATAAATCAATATTATCCAGCATCAGCACATCACACTTCATGATTAGAAAGCAAATATTGGCTGTAGTTCAAGTAGGCCAAAACAGATATGTCAGTAACAACAGAATCAGGTGAAAGGAGGGAGGGAGGGAGGGAATGAGGGAGAGAGAGAGAGCACAATAATCGTCTGCTGTCTCAGCAGCAGAATTGAATCCAACTCAGCTTGAGACAACTTACTTTTTGATCAACAACACAGTGATTCTGTTTGGAAAGTGAGTTCAGAAAGAGAGGTATACTTGCACATTTGCCTTAAGGGGAAAAGCAGGAGACTGATGATAAGTGAAATATCTGAGATACTACAGAAAGTGCCAAATCACACAAGTTCCCTTAATCCAATTCACATATCCAAAAATATGCATATTTCTGCTTTATTTATTTTTTATTGTAGAAGCCTTCTAGTCTTGTGTTTATTGTAGAAGTCTACCAGTCTCGTGTTTATCATAGCCTTCTAGTCTTGTGTTTATTGTAGAAGTCTACCAGTCTCGTGTTTATCATAGCCTTCTAGTCTTGGGTTTATTGTAGAAGCCTACCAGTCTGATGTTTATCATAGTTTCTTACCAGTCTTGTGTTTATTGTAAAAGCCTACCAATCTCATGTTTATTATAGAAGCCTACCAGTCTCATCTTTAATGTAGCTTACCAATCATGATTAAAGATTTATTTTGAATGAATAAAATAATATTTTTACTGTTAATTTTCAATATTTCTGTCAAGGACAATGGATATTTTAGCCATTAATTAGTTTAATTTCTTCTCTAATCCCTTTACCTCCCTTAACTCATCTGCTCATATAAGTCTCTGCTTACCCATACTTTGTGAACTGATTAATAACTAGAATGATCCCTAAATTCATTGGATAAGTATCATTGCATCATCCTTTTAGCTGTAACTATAGGCCATCAATAGAAATGACTTGCTATGGTTTAATTGGTTAACAAGCTAGCCTAGCAAATAATTACTACTGCATAATGAATTTAATTGTTACTGAGTGTCTCACAATTATGGTCTTGTTCCAGAATTAACTAAGTTTACTAAATACAAATATAATATCTACAGACCTTCAATATTGAGTGATGAAAAGAAATTTGCATGTAGGAAAGACTTCTTATTTGATGATTATAAGAAGAAACTTTTTTTGATCCCCTTATGAATTTTTGTCTAGATTTCTATTTATTATAAAGGAAGAAGACAATGTCAAGGATTAGATTTAGAAGTTGAGATTTTTCTGTTAAAATAAGTATGCTCTGTGTGATTCTACTATTAAATTTGTTGTAAGAAATGAACATGTATTACTGTTGACTGGCTATTGTAACATGTTAGAAATGCAAGGATTTTGATGACAAGATATAGAAACCTAAAACTGTGTGTTCATTTGGTATGCTTTGTTTACTTTTACTATTAAATCCATTGTAATTAAAGAACAATAAGACTTATGGCCATATCACATTGAAACACCAGTTATCATATGATCACCGAAGTTAAGCAACATTGATCCTGGTCAGTATCTAGATGGGAGACTGCTTTGGAATACCAGGTGCTGTAATCTTGTGGGTGGTGTAATTGATGACGGCTCAGAATTGAAAATCTTAGAGCCGAGTTCCAATTCCAGTCAGGTTACATATAAATACATTTAGGAAAGGTATGAATTCACCTATTCTCTCCCCTGCTATGGGTTAATTAGTAAGACTTGTATCAGTAAATCATTATTATCTCCTAAAAATTCTTAAAATCTAAAAATATTTTCTGACTTTAGATAACCTGCAATGAGTTGATAAGCCATAAAAAATAAATGAATCAATCAATCAAATCAAAAAAGAAGAGACATTGCTTTTTAACTGAGCCTCATACAATGATTAAGAAGAGAAGAGACTATATTTAGGAGCAAGTTGAATTAATATTCATAAGAATAAACTTTTTTGATCCCCTTATGTATTTTTGTCTGGATTTCTTAGATGTTGATATTACATTATACATTGATTCATTAAGACTAGTTTTAAAATTACATGCTGCAAGTATACAGATAAGAACAATATTCCCTAATAAATTGAATAAAGGTTTCTGATCAGCACTATCAGTTAGAATGTAACAGATACCTGAAGAAGGTGCAGAAGCTGAAACATCATGATAAAAATAACAAAAAGAAGAGGAATGGGTCCAAATGAATCAATGATTTTTTGCTTTATCTTTATAGTAAGGTTCCTCTTTTACAAGTCCCATGGGTTTATTCATGATAATGAGTTATATTAGGAGGCAATTTGCACAGATGGGAGTGGAAGATAATGGTTAACCCTAGTTTTGAACAGGTTAAGATTGTAGTGATCAAGGAAAGGTCCTCTTGGGAGTTGGTTCCACAGAGCAATGTTTTGTGAGAAGAAACTGTTCGAGTGGAACTTATTGCTGAAATATGGAGAGAATATGGGTGGTTTGCTACTGTGTAAGAAGCATGGCATGTCCTTGCCATGAAAGTGTATTAAACAATTTTTTTATCAGCCTTAAATATTGATCTTGTTTACACATCTTATTTTTATGTTAGTATATGATCAAGCTGTAGTGGAATGATTTAATTCTTTATTACTATAAATTATATGAATATCATGATATAACATTTTTTTTTATCATTTCACCCCAAGTAAGGTAATAAAGCCACTAAGGTACAAGGGGTTACTGAGTGTGAAAGAATAATAGAAAAAGAAAAACATTATTAAGGAGAGAGAAGAATAAAAGAACAGAAATCAAGAAAACAAAAGATAATGATTGACATTACATTCAAATTTTTGAAAATCAAATTTGACTGGAAAGCAAAAGTCTGAAAGTGCAAGAGAAAATACTGTTAGCACAGAACTTTTAGTTACATCTAGCCCTTTCAACTGTAAAATGATATGACGTAGATGCCAATCAAGTACTGAGCTTAAATTCATAGAATCTAGCTACCAAAGATGAAAACAATATTTTCTTTGAATTATACAAAAATATGGTAAAAGGCCAAAAAGTAGGGATAGGGGAAGGCTGGCCTTCAATCTGTCTTAACTTAAACTTAGCTAGTCATGATTACTAACCCAAACATACCACAGTATTCCTTACACCAAAACAACACATTCTTACTTAACATTCTTACTATGGTCAACTCAAAGTATACCTCAAAGTCTCTATTTAGTCCTAAATAGTTCCTATATGTACAAAAGAGGAAAGCTTATCAAAACAATTACCATGAAAATATTTATAGAAAAAGCAAAGGAAAACTATATTAAGGTGGGGGAATTGATGACAAGATGTCAGGATAGGACCGATAACATTGCAGATTCTTTTGATTTTAGTCTAAATACATAGTGTAGTGACCTTAAACATAATAGCAGTAGTAGCTCTAAAATAAAATTATCAGCAGCAGCTCTTGAATATCAGTCAGTTATGTGCCATGCGTGATACATGCTTAGGCGATCATGTATCTTTTGATACATGAGTAACGAGGCAGATTTTTTCCCGCAGTAGGTTGTAGGATTTTTTCCCACAGTAGGTTGCCATTTCTTTCTGTGGTAGACCAGTTGCCATCCCAGGCTATAAAACCCAGTCTGTCCTGCTATTTACCCATAGCTGGGGGCTCTTGAATATAAAAACATATTAACCCTAAAGTAACTCTTTCTCTCTCTCTTCCAGGATTTCCATTTTAGAACTGGTGTCATGAACTTCCACACTGAAGCTAAAATGGCTGTGAACATTACACTCAAACACAGTAAGTTCCTGCTATAACATATTCATGAACATTTCATTGTGTATACAATTTATATTTAATAAAAGAAACTCTTGTTTTGAAATTTCCTTTTGTTAATTTTTCCAATAAATGTTATCTTGCATTGCAAATCAAATGGTCTGTTATTTTGTACATGTATTCTTTTCACTATCATTATTTCATGTACTATAAAATGTTCCTGGAAGAAACCTTATACATTTAATTATTGAAGTAGCTAATCACTAAAATAGCATAAACTACAGAATAGATGTGGCCACAATATTCAATGCATAGATCAATGATAGACTTGTAAATGTGTTATTTATTATAACTTATTATAGAACTTGAAATCATTTTGTAAAAGTTTCAATTGTCATAAGAATTTAGCCTTTAGATCTCTTTCATAACATATATAAGTCTTTTTTTTAAAAAAGAAAGATGTCATATACAATTCTAAACTCTTTTTATATTTTCTATATTCTTCTTGCTTTGCTTATTGTATTGCTGGCAACTTTCAATATAGGAATGCTTTATTTTTTTCTTCTTAGTTCTGAATAATATTTTCAATTCAGCATCTAGCCTTGGAAATACACAGCAACCTGTTTACAGGTCATTTCTTTCTCTTGGTTGTTTTGACATGGTGCAAAACATTTCTCTGGGTTTTACTTGGTTTCTTTAAAAATGAAAAATTGACTGACATAAATAAGTATTCTTCCCAAATAGTCACTCGCTTGAAATCTGATCATATAAATATTGCTTAACTAGCTATCACTAAAATAAACACCTTAAGCAGTGAGTGTATGCGTGATTTTTATATATGTGTGTGTGTGTGTTTATAAGACAAGATGGACAAATTCTATTTTGATATATTTTACCAATGAATAGGCATCATCAGAAAAAATTTTTTTCTTATGATGTGTCAAAAAAATTTTCCATATTGTCTTATATATTTTCTATTCCATCTGATTATCATTTAAACTTTACTGTTTTATATATATATATATATATATATATATATATATATATATTTATTTATTTATAGCAAGAAAATACTGTGTCAAAGTCATAAATGCTACAGTAACACACCGCTTAATATAAAATATAAAAATGCACAGCAACCTGATGGAGTAAACCTCCTATAGCAAATAAAAATGCAATAAAAAACAAACACAGACAACTATTTTAGTAATAAAAAGAATAAGAACTTTATAAAGTCATCTGCACACTATCAGTTACTCAAGTCCAATGTGAGAAGATATTTTCAAAGCTGAAGATCATAAAAACAAGTTTAAGAAATTTGCTTTCTGAGGAGTATTTCAAATCATACATGCTGCTAACTATTGAAAAGGAATTGTCAGATGAATTGGATACAGGAGCAATTATTGGCAGATTTGCATAATCATCCAGTGAACACAAATGATTGTTCTTAATATAGTGAACTGCATTCAATGCTCTATTATGCTTTTGAACTATTTGTTAATGGATGAATTGTGCGGTAAACGATTTAAAAATATCAACCAATTACTTAAAATTAAAACATTCTGTATTTACATTTAGTATCTATTGCCAGTGATATATACAGTAAATGTACATTATAATTATGAAGAAATATGCATTTTTTTCCCACAAAAATTTCAATTGTAGCCTTTTTTTTAAATGCTATTTTATTAAAATTTTATTTATTCACTATGAAAATTAAGTGATATCATTGTAGCTGTAGGTGGGCCTCCTTTGGTTCTTGGTAACCACTATTTTTAGACCCAGTCTATCAAGTTGCTGATTGTGGGTATGCTCATAATTTATATATATAAGTTTCATTATAGATGATTGACAAGGTACTGCAATTAAACTTTTTATTAAATTTTTTTGTGTCTATATAAATGTTTTCTTTTCTGGACAGTGTAAAAACTGTCCAAATGTTCTATATAACCAAGAATTAAGATATATAGAAGATTTGGACACTCTTTACACATGTACAGAAAAAGAAAACACTTATATGAGTACAAGAAAAAATTAAATAAAAAAAACTTAATTACAGCACCTTTTTAGTCATCTTTAATGAAACTTGTTTAAAAGAGGAACCACTGATCAAATACACAATTATATATATATATATATATATATATATATATATATATATATATATATATATATATATATATATATGTAACTACATAAAGCAACAAGTTTTCTTTTGGATTAACAACAAGGTGATTAATTTTTTAGCAATCATTTTATTATAATAAAATCAATATTTCTGTCACCTTTACAAATACAGGGACTAGAATGAAAGATGTATTCTTCTTCACATCTTTGTAGGCATCTAAGAATATCATATTTGTTTACAATAAAGATTGCAGAATTTAATCTTATATATTTCAAAGACCTTTACAAAAAATACTAATTGACACAAAAGGCCCAGTAAAAATTGTCAGCATTAGTTTATATTTCTAAGTTAAGGTATTGTAACTATTTATACTATTTACATAGTTTGGACTGTTGTCCACATCTTTATTGTCATATTCAGAACATTTTGATTGAAGTAATCCAGTGAATTGATCCAAAGTTCAATACCTGGCCACAGCAGAGGTGAGCAAAAACTTGTAGAGTTAATTTACTAAAGGGGAATAACTGAAACTGAGATATCCAGAAAATGTATGGCACATAGAACTAGAATAATCTACCCAGGTGAATGAAATAAAATGTTTGGTTTGAAATTCCAACATATATCACCTGAAGAAGGCTGGATCATACAACAGTCAAAATATTGCGAATATGACAATAAAGATGAGGACAACAGTCCAAACAATGTAAATAGTGTAAAAATTATCAGCTTTAAAATTGGCTGTGAACATTATAAGAGTAGTTCTAAGCAATTCATTATGTAAAATCCAAGACTTGGCGAAGATAATTTACAAAAGAAAATGTGTTTTTTGTGTGAGAAACCAGGACAGTGCTATGAAATTTATTTTGTTGACTGTCTTAAATTAAATTGTATATTAGAATAAATAATTAAGTTCAAGTCAAAAGATTGTAATAAATATACATATTTATAATTTCATGAAAAATAACTTGAGATTTTACTTTTATAGAATAAAACTTATATTCAGCAGATTTTTTTCAAACTATTGTTCAGCCAATACAAGGCCCAAGAGTCACTCAAAGTAGAGGGTTACTGAATGAGGTTGTTGTATGGAAGCAAGAGGAGGAAGTAAGAAGTATATATTATGAGGATATGTGCACTTATTTATTGTAATTGTGCAAAAGAAAGCTTCACTAATCAAAATTATTAAATGATTAATTGCAAAACATTGACTGCAATCAGAGAACTGAATGCTAATAAGTAGCATAATAAAAATTACAAGTAAAATGTTTTTAAAAGACTGATATCTGAAAATTTAGGCATCCATTTCCCTGAAAATTAAATAAAAATGTTCAGTTGATAATTTAATGATGGGAAATACCTGGTCACCATTATTTCTTGTTTTTAAATTATTAATTTTTTCCAGCTGAGTTTGAAACCATTTTGATAATAAAACATGTAAATGAATATACTATCACTGTATGAGAACTGGAGAATCTTGGAAACCAAACACACTATAGTATATAGTGATGTCATCAAACGAGGCTATATAATTGTAAGGGATGATGTAGCTGTTGGTCACCAGTTTCCTAGGATGAGGAATTAGTACATGTTGGGGCTGATTCAGCAATCACTCTACATACAGGTAGAAAATGAGTTCAGCAGATATACAAAAATAGAAAGAGGTGTAAGACAAGGATGTGTCTTCTCACTAGACTTATTCAACCTATAGAGCAAGGCGATTCTGTGAGAACTAGAAGTACTACCAGGATTCTTTATTGGTGACCAAAATCTAACAAACATAAGATATTCAGATGATACAGTGTTGACAGCAGACACAGAAAGAAAACTAGAAAAACTCGTACAGAATCTAGTGAAGGAAAAATGAGAAGAAAGAATTAAACATCAAGAAGATAGAATGAATAATGGTTAGCAAAAGTATGACCCCCACCCCAGTGTGAATTGTAAATCAGAGATACCAAAATCAAACAAGTATGGAAATTTAAATATCTTGGAAGTGTTTTAGCAGAGGACAGAAAAAGAGTGACACTGCAATCTGAAGGTGTATTGGGATAGCCAAAGATGCATTCCAAAAGCTAAGCAGAGTATTAAAAAATAGAAAAACTTCGATAGAAACAAGGAAAAGAGTAATAAACTGTTACATGATATCTGTCCTCTCGTATGGTAGTGAGTGCTGGACAATCTCCTTAAAGTTGAAAAAAAAACTTGAAGCAACAGAAACATGGTTCTACCAAAGGATGCTTAGGATATCATGGACCGAACATGTGAACAACAACAAAGTTTTAGAGAAAATGAAAACAAAAAGGAAACTTATACTTAACATCATGGAAAGACAGTTGAAATTTCTGGATCACATAATGAAGTAGGAGGGCTTTGAAAATCTGATACTCACAGGACAGATTGAGGGTAAGAGGAACAGAGGAAAACAATACAAAACATACTTGATGAGCTTGAGTAACTGGGTGGCAGAATAGGGTATAGGAAAGATAATGAAAAGACAAAATTTATTAAGAACAACAATAGACAGGAAACTATGGAGGGCCATGATTGTCTATATCCTGAGAGGACATGGCACATAGAGAAGAAGAAGAAGGATAAAGACTTAAAAAATATGATTTCAACATTTTCAAAAGAAATGAATTTCAACACAGAGATATTTTACATATATTTTATAATAATAATAATTAATAAGAATTATAATAATAAGACTCAAAAAATATCTGAAAATTACAAGAATTTAATGTATTTTTAGAATTTAACATATTTTTAGGCAAGCAGAACTTCTGTGAAAAACTTTTAACATTCAATAAATCAATAAAAATTCAATGGACTTATCTTCTTGATGTTTTGGTGCGAAACTCTGGAGTCAGCCAAGAAGATAAATCCATTGAACTTTTATTGATTTACTGAAAGCATTAAAACAAAGGTGCAATCACCTTTCAGAAAAAAAAACAAAAACAACTACTTTTACTTGTCCCACAAGCACCTCTAAAACATATAGTAATTTTAGAAAAGTCCCTTTTAAATTCACACTGTTTGTGCTTTTGATAAAATTTCTTAGAATTCTTTTTGTTCTTTGTTGTCCAACTGCAGCAGAATTTATACTTGTGTACTTCTAGACTCTCTTCAGCTGGCTTGTAACTGGTGCCTTCTTGATGCTCTCTTCTTGATATCAAATGTCTTCTGCTCCTTAATGCTAACTTACCTTGTCGCCTTGCTGTCAAAATGTCTTCTCCCTCATCTACTGACCTGAGTTCTATTTATAATTTATACCATGAAATAAGCTCCCAAGGCCCTCATTCGGTTTCTTACTAGGGTTTGGGACCACATCTCTCATTGGTCAGTATATGTGAAAAAATAATTTTCCATAACTTGAAATGGATTCTTAACAATTTTGGAAGCTTTTAAATACTGAGGCAAAAAAAAATATACAAGTGTAACATTTTTTACAGAAACCATCTGGCCTTCGTAAAAATACACTTCTCTCAAAAGAACATGGGGATGATTTAACATTTATTCAAGGCTAACATTTTTAAAGTAGTAAAAATAAATTTTTTTATATTTATTGTTTAAAGCAGAAGATAAATCCATTGGACTTTTATTGATATATTGAATATATATTTTCATATAAAGAATAACATAATTCAAACAAAGCGTAAATATACCTGTGTGTACACAGATGGCTGAGAAAGGAAGAAATACATTTATAAGCTTTGCTATTAGAAAATATGTGCGTGATGTGCGATGTGATTTGTTTCAAATTAAGTAGTTGGTTCACAGGAATAGGAGGGATTTCTTTCCACCACCAACAGAGACAAGTTCTGTGTTATCACTACATAGCAAAGTGAGAGAAAGAGAATTTATGTTTGTTCCTTTTATAGTCCTGAATAGAATGCCTCCTAGTGGGTGTCTTGGTAGACAAGGTGGAGATAATCACCACAAAAGCTTTGTGGACTGGTTGATTGTTAATCTAGATTTTTATCATTAAGTGGCCAGTGTTTCATAAATAGGGATTCATTGTTAAGTGATTTTATTGGAATTCAATTCAGTCAGATGGCACAAGTCCATTGTATAAATAAAAAGTATCCAGGTGGCTTAGCCAACTGTGGTAAGGTAAATAAAGTAAGGTCATTGTTTTGGTTAATCACAACTAGGGTCAGTTTTTTTTCTTGGCATCTTTTGAACACTTGCAGACATCAAGAATTAAAAAAACACTTGATGTCTGCAAGTTGGAAATAAATCACAGATAAAGAGAAGTGTATTGTCTATATCTTGGCATTTATAGGTAACAAGTGTAAGCTCACAAAACTATCACTGATCAATGCTACATCCTATGAACATCAATAATAAAACTTGCCAAACATAATCATTATATAATACTTCTTCATTTTCTCACTAAATTAAATACTAACTTAATGATATGAAATATGGTGGCCATCTTGTTAATTTTGTTTGTCTTGTTATCCTTTTTGTTAATTTTCCAAGATTACAAATTAGTATTAACTGAGTTTTTATGAAGTTTATAATGAAATAAAAAATAGATAAAAGTTGATAGAAATTCTGCAATGTTACATTATCATTATTATATAAATTTAAACTAGTATCCTTATTTTATTTTATTTTTTTTTTATTACAGTATTTTCATTGACATGTTCTCTTACTTTTCTCAGGTGCATGCTTCTACTAGAATGTTATTCAGTATATTTTTTGAGAAACTACAAAGATAAAAACCCATGTCCAAATATTTCATTGAATAATAAAAAAAAATGACATCTTAAAATGTACAAGTAACTTTTGACTATTGTATATTATCATGAAACAAATAAGTTAAAACTACAAACATTATTCATAAGTTTATCAACATAATTGTTTGTTTTGTTTTTGTTTTTTTAGAAAAAGCATATTATAACATTAAGATATGTGGATAGTTTGATGAATACTGGCATGGTGTTAGCAAGAAATGTTCAAATTCTGGACTTGTCTGTTGTGTTCACTTTTGAACTAATGTCTCTTCCCCAGTTAGGTCTTAAATAGCAGGTTACATTGAGCTCTCTAATCCTTGGTGGCAACCAGTCTAAGAGAAGGAAAACTCTGAATTCCAAACTGTAGAGAAGGCAACTGTAAACCAGTATATTATCTTTTCCAAGAATGTATGGCAATCCACATGTAATAAATAAAATGAATCTATGGAGGGTCATGATCATCTATGTCCTGAAGGAACATGATATTATATATAATATATTATTATATTATGGACACCCAAATGGATCATAACCAACATCAGTCAATATAGGGAATTGAACTTGGAATTAACACTGGGTTTTATCAGTATAATATCAACTAATACTACTACTCTCATATCTCCAATGTGGATGAATAAATATTAGGTTGGCCAGAAAGTCATGACTCACTTAGGAAGTGGAAAGAAAAGAACAAAATTTTATGAAGCAACACCAACATTTATTCTTCAAAATAAAGTCCATCATTCTCAATGGTTTTCTGCTAGTAATAAGCCAGTATCCAAATCTGCCCCAGATACCAGTCTGCTGGCTTTGATTAAAAAAAACAGTAAGCAAGCTTCCTTCACTTCATCAAAAGTGTTGAATTGCTGGTCACAGAGGAAGTGTGTCATTGAGTGGAATAGGCCATAGTCACATGGAGCAGCATTAGGACTGAATGGTAGATGTGGAAGAATCTCAACACCGTTGATGTGTTTGAATTTCTTAGTAAACATGGTAGTGTGTGGCCTCACATTGTCTTGCTGAAACAATACCTGATCTTGATTGACCAAAGCAAGATATTCTTTCTTTAGTTTATCACAAGGTCCAGCTGCTAGCAATACAGTTTAGTGTTGATGGCGTGACCATGTGGAACAAGCTCGAAATGCAGTACAAAGAAATTCCACCAGACATAGATCAGGATATGTTGTTTTCTTTTGGCTTCTTAAGTGAGTCAGGACTTTCTGGCCAACCTTTGCACTTACAGCTAGAGTCATGAGCTTTCATTATCTAAACAAAACTGCTAAAATTTGTGGGACCATCATTGAAAATGTCATTTGGGTCAAAGGTTATTATCTCAATGTAGTTAAAAATAGACACAAAGGTATTTTTATGAATTCTGAAGAAACAAAATTAGCAGAAATAGCTAGGAATGGATCTGGTGTATTTCATACCATCTTGCTTGCAAGATGAATAATAAAAAAAACATTTGAGAAATTTCAAAAAGAGGTGATGTGTCAAGCTGAAGGATTATCAAAAATTGATTGCTTTTGTTTGCAGCTTTGTTATAAGTGAAATTTCTGTATATTAGTAGAAAGTTGGCCCAACAACTTATTCTGTTGTGCTCCAGCCACTGAGGAGCAAGTTTTACATGCCAACATTCCAACTTGAGCATGACTGGCTCAAAGACAGCTCTCTGGAACCACTGTAGGACACTGCAGATTGTATAGCATTTAATGAGTTCATTTGTTGCCTTTAAAAGGAAGATGCAGAAAGGTGAACATCACAAATAATCTTTCTCTGAACCAGCTAAAAAACAAAGAAACATGAAAAACATTTCCAGTGAACCAGTTATTTTTGGAATGTAAGTAGAAAAAGAAAATAATTTCCTCTGAACCAGCTAGTAAAGAAAGAAAGGAATGATAATGGTTTGTTATGAACCTGTTATAATCTAAGATGAATATAATGGAAAATACTCAAAAAAAAGATTCCCCAGGAACCTATTATTTTGGGGGCATAAGTAAGGAAAGAAAAAAAAATTAATTTAGAAAAGAAAAGAACTGAACAAAAGAAATATTTCAGATAGAAAACAAAAGACTTTTTATGAATGTTTTATTTTGTTGGTATAAACATACTAATTGGGCTGTTGACATCTAAAGATAGAGGGTCAAGTACTTTTCCCAAGCTACCTGCACTTACATTAATAATTAGAATTGCTTATCTCACAATTTTAGTAGTAAGCTCATATAGGAAACATCAAAGCTTTGTCTCTCACTTTCTTTCTATATGGCCTTGCTTTGAAACACACTCTTTGGAATATGTAAAGAAAGTAGAATAAAAAACAGTTTGTGGTAATTTCTGTTATGATTTCTACATGAAACATTGTGGTGAAGTCATTGAATAATCAACAGTTTAGAATAAGCATCAAATATCAAATTACTGATTATTAACATCACCTTTCATTGCTCCCTTGATATTACAATATCTGTATACAGTAAAGGTATATTGAAAACATCAGTTCTCACCTGACCAATAAAACTGAAGCTGAGTCTAACTTAAATGATGAGTGACACTTTAAGAACATCAGAAACTGTAAGCATTTTGTGGTCTTGTGCAAGGCTAAGCAGAATCCTGTCAAGAATTGCCTTATAAGCAATATCAAATTTCAAAGAAAGTTATTTATAATCTTGAATTTGCTCTTCTTGTAAGTTTGTAATTAAGTATAATGATATAAACATTTATTGAAAAGTTTAAGCACCTAACTTTTTTCTTTTTTCAAAATCCTAATAAGAAATTAATAAAGATAAATGAAAGATTATTTCTAGGTTCAGCTGCTTTAAAGCAGTAAGCAATACTATAAAAATGTTATTCCTGATTAAATTTAAGTTCTTGTGCCAAACACAAAACCCTAGTTAGTAGGAATAGCAAGTCATAATAAGTGCAAAATAACAAAATAAGACTCAACCACTGCATAAAATTTTAAAGGAAAAACATTTATTACTTTTATGAAGTCAATGAACACTCATTGCCACTTTTGTGATGCCAATGAATACTCATTTTCATTTTGTAATGCTCATTGTAGTAGAGACTTTGTAAGCTCAGATACAACTATAGCATGTCATTGAACAATACTGGTGTCAGACGCCTTTCAATATCTCTCACACTAATAGTACTTGCTCAATAATACCCATTCAAATAGTAAGCCGTATAGTAATCTGAATAGAGAAATAGTATAGTGAACAGAGTAGAGAATAGCAGTCCATATAGTAATAGAGATAGACTAAAAATGGAGATCCAAATAGTGATAGATGATAGCCTAGAAATAGTGATCTATTAGACACATACTACCTCCCATATATGCATTTCCTCTATGGTCATGTGGTCTACTTAATTCAATAATGATATTGTCTGTGTTTGCTCACTGGCTATCTATGTTCAAACTCAAGTATCGGCAGCAACACTTTATTCCTATATAACAATTACACAAGTACAAAAAAGGTACAAATACGAAGTTTGCATAAAAATTTCCTTTTGTGCACCTATTATGGCAGGATAACAATTTGTGATAAAAAGGATTTTCCATTGAAAAATGAAAAAAATTACAATTTCAGTTTAGAAAAAGACAAGGATTCAATGACAAAATGAGAAAACAATTCAAGAAGGCAGTAAAACAAAAACACTGTTACTTGCCCTATGAGCATCTCTACAACATATAGTAATTTTATAAAAGTCCCTTTTAAATTCACACTGTTTGTGCCTGGGAAAATTTCTTAGAATTCTTTTTGTTCTTTGTTGTCCAATTGCAGGAGACTTTTTACTTGTGAACTTCTAGGCTCAATGTAACTGACTGATAACTGGTGCCTCCTTGATGATCTCTTCTTGATATCAAATGCCTTCTGCTCCTTGATGTTGACTTTGTTCCCTTGCTGTCAAAAATATCTTCTCCCTCATCTACTGACCTGAGTTCTATTTATTCCATAAAATAGGCTTATAAGGCCCCCCGCATTCGGTTTCTTACTAGGGTTTGAGACCACATCTCTCATTGGTCGATATATATGAAAAATAATATTCCATAAGTGAAAATGGATTTAAAAAATTTTTTAACTGCTGAGCCGAAAAAGATATCCAAGTGTTTTACAAGAAATAGTCTGGCCTTCATAAAAATATACATCTCTCAGAAGGACATGTAGATGATTAAATATTTATTTAAAACTAATATTTTTAAGGTAGTAAAATAAAATTTTTATAACACTCATTGTTTAAAGCAGATTACTAATATAATCAACATCTACTTGCTGACAACAGAAATTGATAAATACTGCATGTGTGTTTCTTTTTTCAAATATAACCAAAAATGTCATCTGTCCTTGAGTTCTTTATATTTTCCTCATGCCAATTCTTGGCAATCAGTTTTCAAAAGGAACTAAACTATTTTGTCTTTATCTGCAAACATTTGGTTTATTGTTTCAAAAGTTATACGTGACAGCATTAACAGATTGTAAAAGAACCCAATTGTGTAATCTACAATAAAAATTTCAACAGTTATTCAATGATAAACAATAGAGAAACTAAGACTGTCATGTGTGATGGCAAGTTGTTATTGATTATTCTGTATAAATCTTCAATCTCTGACAAGAGGCAAATTGTTATTTTTATATCAATCCCTGGATAAAGCAAGATGGCTGCATCAGACAAACTGGATTTGCTGTAAAACAAGATGGAAAAATTCAGGCTGAATCTCTTTCAGGTTTTCCACCAGAGATTTCTCACCTCCGCTATGAATGGCATTGTGTCAAGAATCTAAGGTGAATTTGAATTGCATAATTATGAATAGTACTCAACAAAAAAAAAAGTTTTCAGCATGGTAGCTTCTTTCACTCCACTGTCATTTCCCCACAATTGATCAATCATCTTGCATCTGAAAATTAAACTATTCAAGCCTTTGCTAGGGAAACTGAAAGGCATTTCCATATCCAATGAATAGATTTCTAGCTTTGATCGTATTGTCATAAGTTTGTTTATTTAGACCTCATATTCTTCCTTTGTATCTTACAACCATAAAATATTTGATTGGTTTATATTATGGGTCATCTTCCAATGTGTAGTGTAGAATTTCTTTTTATTTTATGACTGTTGAAATTATTCATCGTATATATTTATCAAAATGGTTGGCAATATTAATTCCTCGTTGATCATAAAAGTTCAGCAAGGTTTAATTTGGCTTGTATATAAATGAGTGACCATACAATAGTAAAAAGTTTTTTCCATCTGTATGTAAACCCTATGAATACTTTTAAGTCTATAAAAGATAATTTAAAAATAAACAAGTAAATAATCAGTAATTTTGGAATTTCAGAATTTTTATCGAATTTATCTTCCTATGTTTTTTTATATATATAAATACTTTTAATAGAATCGGTCAGTTAAATGTTGTCATGGTTTTACTATTAGATAGTTATTTAGTATTAAATGTCATGGTTTTAGTATTAAATGTTGTCATGGTTTTAGTATTAAATAATACTTTATTTTGAGTCAGTAATATAAAATAAACAATATCCAATAAATAAAAACAAACAAATAAATAATTAAACATAAACAAATAAATAATAATTAATTTTTAATATAAAGATCATATAAGTGTGTCTAATATTCCAAATTATTTGACCATTCGTGAATTTGATGAGTATTTTATTTCTAAGATTTTACCTTTTATAACAACAAAATTATATACAGCATCTGCCAAAAAAATGTAATCACGCTTCTGGAAATGAAAAACTTGTCTTTCATAGTTTTCTCAAATAGTGATAACAATCTTTACTGTAGAATGATATTTTGGTTGACAGATGGCATTACATTTACAGCACTTAGAAAAAAAATTGAAAATTCATGTGCAGCAATCCAACTGCAAACTTTGGCTAACTTTGCCCAAGCAGTATTTCACTGTAATAATAAATGTTTGAAAGCTAAACACCACCATTTTGAGCATCTCTTGTGATTGTAGAGTCCAAAGGTAACTTGTATTAATCTTGTGATGTCTGAATAAATTTAGTATTATAATATCTATACAAGTTTTTCCTTTCCTGAAGCATGCATACATTTTTTTACCAGTCTCTCTGTCTATATATATATATATATATATATATATATATATATATATATATATATATATATATATATATATATATATATATATATATATATATATATATATATATATATGTGTGTGTGTGTGTGTGTGTGTGTGTTATATAATAAATGCAAACAGGGACATTGTAAAGAGAGTGCTTGATGTAAAATATAAAAATATACAAAATAGAGCCAGTATATATATATATATATATATATATATATATATTTAAAGATATTTTGTAGGTACAAATTTAATGATCGAAATAAAAGTATATAATTTAATATTACAAGACATATTAAACACAAAAATAAAAAATAAAAAAAAACAATAACGAGGGGGGAAGCAACCGGTTTCGCTCCTGCTCTTCAGGCTTCAACGGGAGATTCAAAATTAATACAGAAAAATGTACAATAAGGAATTAGGGAAAAAAATATATATATATATATATATATATATATATATAAATGCAGAAGGAACTAGAGACAGATGACAGCGAGTCCCAGCAAACACTCACGTTGTTTGCACAAAGAAGGCTTGCAGGACCCGATGTAAAGTGCCTCCAGAACCTTCAGATGAAATAAAGAGTGAGACCAGGCCAACACGGTGAACCAGTCAACACTAAATTTGGCTGCACAATCTCTGCTATTTAATAGATGTTCGCATATGGCGGAACTGTAGGTGTTTGGGATGAGTCCATTCAAAGGCAGGGTGTGGTTTCTAATTGTAGTAAGAACGTGTTGTTTTATTCTCATGTCTGAGTGCTGAGTTGTTCACCCTATGTAATCGGCTTTGCAACTACAAACGTATTTGTAAATAATTGTATTAATTTGGTGGGGAGGGAGAACATCTTTACACGCAGCTCGAAACATAGGCAAAGTTTGAAAAATAATCCGAACTTCAGCAGAGAAAAAACAACCACGAACCTTGGATGAAATTTGTTTAGCTATTTTTTCACATTTGGTACCGATCCAGGGTAATCTGAGGTAAACAGGGCATTTTTTGACAGTGTAGAGATCGGCACTTCTGAACTCTTCAACTTTACTACGGATAACTGAATTAACATTATCAAGAGGATAACCCAAATTACATAGGGTATCCTTAATAAAGTTAATTTTGTCGTTCAAGAAAGGCTCACTGCAGATCTTTAATGCTCTGTGTAGGAGGGTTTTAATAATGTTGATCTTGCGCTTAGTGGGACAAAAAGAGTCCCAACACGTGTATAACCCTGCAATAAACGGAAGTAAGAAAACCTGTTAATGTACGGTGTACTAGTACATCCAAAAAGGCCAATTGATGATTGGACTCTTATTCAATAGTGAACCTCAGTGCCGGATGGATACCATTTAAAAATGAAAGAAACTGGTCAGCCTCAACTTCACCATTAAATAAACAAAAGGTGTCATCAACATACCGATAGTACAGTTGAGGACAAGGTGGATTCTTTCATATCTTTTCTTCCTGGAAGCCAACAAATATGTTGGCAAGTGCCGGACCCAAAGGCGAGCCCATAGTGACTCCGTCGATCTGTCGGTACATAGTATTGTTGAAACTGAATTCGACAGAGGACGTAGCAAATTTCATCAATTCCCGAAATATTGACTCAGGAAAACTAGGTGGAATCAATGAACTGCGATAGAGAAAGTCACAGCAAACATCGATGTTTTCCATCAAAGGAACACAAGTATACAAGGAGCAAACATCGAAAGAGCACATGAACTTACCAGAAGAAGACAAATTTCCTAGACGCGATGGAGACAAAGGAAAAGGAATCCTTGATACAAAAACCATCCAGGCACTGCAACACAGGATCCAAAAGTGTGTAGAGCCATTGGGCTACCTTTTTGTGTTGGGCTGAACCTATATATATATATATATATATATATATATATATATATATATATATATAGGAAATGATGCGATTTCCCATCAAGGAAAATTCTAGAAAAATTGAATCAACTTTGGCACAATTCTCAATATATAAAAATGTCTATGCACATTTTCAAAAAAATAAAACGCTCAACCACATATTGTTATCAATTGGGTGTACAAAAAAATATGTGGTCGCTCTTCATAAGAAATTTGTGGAACTAATGTGCATGATCCTATCAGAACATTTAAAAAATGAGAATATTTTCAAACCACTTCAGAACAGTTTACTTGTCCGGCAAGATGAACAAAACTGTGTCTCACCAGCAGCCTGCTCTTTTGACTGCTGAATGAACAGTATCAAATTATGATTCTCAACTTGGTGATAAATGCTTTTAATGCCATACAGCTGCTGATATTTTTCTATAACTCGCAGAGACTTTAAAGAAAAACAAAACATGAATGATTAATTTTTGTTATCAGATATTTCCACAAGTTCTTGTGTTGTAAAAAGAAAAGGAAATAAAAACTTCTTTATTTTGTAGCAGTCATGTTATTCATTTTCTATTAACAGTCGTACCTCTACATACACACACACACACACATATATAAAAATCAAACATTTTAAATTTCTAATATAATCATATAATGCTTATGAATATTTAAATGTTGTCAGATTCTTAATGGATTTTATGATAGTACAAATTTCAAATTTCATATTTGTTTGGAATCTATAATTAGTTTCTTATGTTGAGTATAAATATGATATCCGACAACATTTTAATAGATTTATCTGACTCTGATGAGTGGTGCATGCATGAAATGTTGAAGTGGTTGAAAAATAAGTTCAAACTCATTCATTTTTTAACTTTTTTTTCACTCGAATTCTATTGTGCACTTTCTTGTCTGCTCACCTTGAAATATATTAAATTTTAGTAATTTTATATATTTTGTAGGTGTTTTGTGTTATCATTAAAAATAAATCATAAGCAACAAAGCTTGTATTATAAATGAATTAGTGCTGATTATCATACAAATTTTTTCTTGTAAAATATTTCATGCTGTAAGTAAAAAGTTCAGATAATGTGTTTTACTTGATAAGAAATTTGGAGAATACGCTAATCAAATGCTTTTTAACACTGACTCTTTTTTTTATCATGTAAGTAATGTTAACTCTGTCTAATCTTGGCTGGGGGCCATAAGCAAGAATTACAAATACTTGTTGAGATTAGCAAATTAAATAACTGATAAGAAATAATATATAGTTTTCCTACAGATGCAATGTCACAAGCCTATCAATCACTATTTCCATGGCAAAAGCTGAGACAAGGTCCATTCTTTAGTTTCACTAGTTCAGAGGTTTACAATTAGACATGCCATGCTATTTACACAATGTTGTGCTACACTTTCCTGTATATCCCAAATGTAAGGCAAAAGCTCTTCTAAGACAGTTTATTTTCCGCAAGAACTTCTACTTTGTGGTGCAGGCTCCTGCTTGGATGCTTCCCTGAAAACTACAATCTTAACTATTTCAAATCAAAGGTTAATCCCTATCTATATTCTCCTTATCCTCACTTCCTATCACCCCCTCTTTCATTCATAGCACACACCTCACTCACCATAAACATTTTAATAGCAACCCTATATATTTGGTGACTATCAAGACTTGTAGTGGCTTATGGCCATATGAAATTGAAACACTAGTTCTTATACAATCACTGAAGTTAAGCAATATCGAGCCTGGTCAGTACCTAGATGGGTGACTGCTTGGAAATACTGGGTGCTGTATACTTGAATGTGCGGGTGGTGTAATAGATAATGGCTCATAATTGTTAAACGGCAAGCTGAGTTCAAATTTCCATTGAGTTTGTTATATTCATTTATGTGCAAAATATTCTTGGGAAAAGTATGATCCACCTCTTCCTCCCAGCTATGGGTCAATTAGTAAGTCTAAATAATTTTTATCTTCCCACCCCAAATTCTTAAAATCTAAAAATATTTTCCTGTGTTAAATAACCTGAAAAAGGTTGATAAATCATGGAAAATGAATGAATAAATCAATCAAATACTGATTAGCTACACAGGTATGTCTTTTAGATTTATTTACATCCGCTGGAATATAAATAAACAGAAACTACTGCTATAAAGTGAGGGAACAGTTTATATATTGACTGTAATATAGAATAGATCCCCCACTTTATCTCCACATCATAATTTCTTGTTTGTTTATTAAATTATGATTAGGTATGAATCCACTTCTTCTCCACCCCCAGCTATGGGTTAATAAGTAACTTATGTCACTAAATCATTATTATCTCCACCCCCTCCTCCACCCAAATTCTTACAATCTAAAACTTTTTTCTAATTTTAGATAACCTGCAAATGGTTAATAAACTGTAGAAAATGAAACAATAAAAAGACTTGCAGTGGGTGAAGTTTAGTATAAAGAAATTTGAAACAACAAACCAATTGAAAAGATTTCAAACTTGATGTATCTGACAAAAATTTAAGAAGTTTAAATCTTGAAATGATCAGAGAACAGATATAACAAATCTTTTGAAAAACTGGGCAGAAGAAAGAGAACTTGCTTGACCCAGGTTGGAAACTGATTATATAAGAGAAGAGAAATCTGGTTAAAATCTATTTCGAGGTTCTTCAATTCAACTTCCTAAAGTCACCTAGACTCCATAAAGGGAGTAATAGAGAAAGCCGAAGACAGAAACATGTTCAGAGGGGGCAAAGCAGAATCGGTTGAAAGAGGCCAAACAGAGGTGAGAGGAGAGCCGTACAAAGGAGATGAATCTGGATGACAATTTAACAGATAAGGCTGAGGCAGGAGAGGTGAAGAGAAAAGATTTAGATTAGTGCCAAGTGGTCAAGTAACTACCGTAGGCAGCAGCTTTACTCCATGAAGACGGGTGTTAACAGAGTACCATTCAATAGAGTGAATGCTGCCGAAGCTGGCAACAAGTACAACCAGGGCAGTCGTTTATTCTGGGCTTCTGACAGATTCACTGAGATACAAGCCTTCAACAGGAATAAAACAAACACTAAAACACCTTCCCTCCTTCCATTTCACCGCTCTTCTCCACAGCACTATGTTCCAATCAATTTAGCTGCACAGAACCAATGCTGAAGGGTTAGAAGAGACAGAATCATTCAAAGAGAAAGGAATGGTAAACACCAAATTATTCTCTTTCTCTTTCACCCCCTCTCATGAACATTGTTTTGATTTTCTATACCTCATAGTTTTTCTCTTTTTCTTATTCCTTTTTACACACACACGCACACACACAGAGGATCAAATATCCTTACAGATATTTGTATGAAATAATATACAACATACAAATAATACAGATCTTATTTTTTGTGGTATCATTTGGTTGTAGCTAGATTTTATACTAAAAGGTAAATTGTACTTATTGTTTGCTAGTAATTTTAGTTATAGTTATTTTGATATCTGAAGTGGTTGATCTTATTGCCAAAAATAAACCTACTGTTTAGTTCCATAATAGAATCAAACAATTTCTACATCTTATGTACTAAAAATGCAGAAAAAAAAAGCTATGCAATGATTTAAGACGATAAACAACAATTTTTATGAAGATATTGAAGAATTTGTACTTGATTGATTTCTAGTTACATCATAGCTAGCAGCTGGAATGGATAGTTGATAGCAAGAGTTTTCCTAAAACAGATGATAGTCTAAAGGGTACCAGTTCTCTACTTATACTGCTCAGTATTCTCAGATTCCCAACTCTTTATAAAATGCATCAGTGCTTAACTATTGAATCTGAAAATTTTAAACCCAATTTAATCATATTTCTAGATAAAGAAAGCAAGATAAACTGTATGGACTCACAATAATTGTAATTACCTCTCATATTGTAAATGTTAATTACTGGTTTGATAATTATTTTAAAGTGATCTTTGGTTAAATGTATTAATTTTGATGGACAATTGGTTTTGTTTTGTTTCTGCTTAATGGCTCTTTAACCACCACATGGTTATTTCAAGCTAGATAAAGGTTTTGAATCATGGTTGTTTTGGGTATAGCTTAATGTTATATGTGGCTCAGTGTTAGTTTTGGGTACAGGTTAGCCGGTGAAAGTTGTTTTTTCTTTGTTTTCTTCTTTTTAATCAATTATTAGAAATGCTGCTTTCTTATACAAGTTATTTTGTATTCAGTTTCTAATATAAGTTGCTTATTAGAGCTTGCTTCATTATTTTTAGTGGGGATCTTTATGAAGTCTGAAGGGTTCTTTTTCCTTTTTTGTCAATTTTCAAAATATATAAAAGGTTTCATATAGTTTTTGATTAGCAATGTGCTTTAGCTGTCAGTTTAAATTGCCTCAAGCAGTTGTCTACAACTTTGATTGGTGGACACAAATTGAATAAATAAATACTGATCTAATAGTAAGGTACAACAGTTTCATGAATTGATATTCTTTTAATGAAATGATCTGAAACTTGAAATCCTTTTCTAAAATCAAAATATTACTTTCAATAATAATTATGACTGTAATATTAACTTTCTTTTTTGCTGACAGAGAAAGAAAAGAAAAATTTTCAGGCAAAATGGATTTATGGTAAATTAAGATGAAAAAGTTGAGGCTAATTCTCTTTCAGTATTCTGCCAGAGAGATTGGAAAATATCATGATGCCCTGTTTCCAAAGTGTCAAATCAGATTATAACATAAATTGTTGTTTTCAACACATTTTGGATTATTTATAGTTTAGAATTCCTCATTTATAGAATTAATTCATTAACTCTTTGGAGTTTTCTTCTTCAAATATGAATTATAAAGATTTATATAAATAAAAGAACTTTAATAGTTTAAAGATTTCTGTTTATATATACTGAACAGAACCTGAAAAGCTAATTTATTTAATACATGTACAATGTTTGTCGATATTCCTGTATTGTAACTATTTATACTATTTATATTGTTCAAACTATTATCCTCATCTTTATTGTTGTATTCACAATGTTTCAGACATTGTATGCTCTGGCCTTCTTCAGGTGATATTTTTTTTAATTTCAAACCAAATGTAGAATAGTCCATCTGCATGTTGGAGTTTCTGAAGATTGGTTTGATGACATTTGTGTAGACGTTCTTCCCATGTTTATTCCCTGAAATTGACTGACATATAACATTCACATTCCTGGGTTGCTCAGTAAAGTCACTGAGAATCTGCTCCATTTCCTCCACCCAATGCATACAAATATCATGACAGATTGACAGAGGTCAAGTACTTTTTCCCACAGTTTGTTGTTACCCTGCATGAGAATTGCAAAATAAAATAAAAGTAACGGCTTTTTCATTGGAATTGCAAATTTCCATATATTCTAAAACCTGTTTTCACTCTTCATATGTGGGAAATTTTGTTATTTGTTTTCTACAATTTCATTATAATATAATAAATTTTTTCTTCCTAAATAATGTGTAAGTGTGCACAAAATTTTAGTAAGTCTTTAAAAACAGACATTTTAAAAGTATACATAAATATATAAAAAAATATATATATAAAAACAAGGCAGAGGAAGAACAAGGATAAGCAAAAAAGTTTATTACTCACTGTAAAGTGGTGGACCCCAAAAATACAACTAAAAAGAATCAAACAAAAAGGGTTGGAGAGTGAGAAGTGATAACTGGTTAGTGTTTTTGCTTGCTTTTTTTTTTTCTTATATTTTTGTGCTCACCACTTTATAGTGGGTAATAAATTATTTTTTTATCCTTGCTTTTCCTTCCCCTTTGTTTTTAAACATTTGTGTGTGTGTGTGTGTGTGTGTGTGTGCGCAGGTGTATATATATATATATATATATATATATATAGAGAGAGAGAGAGAGAGAGAGAGAGTGCGATGGGTAAATTGTCGCCATTTTAATATTTCATGCAACAAACAATGCAAACATTGTTTGTTTTTGACTTTGTCAACTGCACAGTATAGTAGCATCAGTTGGACACCATCTGTGAGAAAAAGAGCAGCATGACACAATTCAATCCACCAGAAATTTGGAAATAGCATGCTGTACTGTTTGGCATTTGTGCTGGAAGCTCCGATATGAATATTTCAGAGTGCACCCTGAATATATACTTTTAAAATGTATATTTCTAAAGCCTTAAAATTATTTCTAATTTTATACAGAATATGAAATATGTTAGGCTATAGAATAACATCATGGTAGGGTAAAGTGATGAGAAGCATTGATATACAGAGACAAAATTGCAGTTAAGGAAACACACACTACATCAGATGCTATAGAAAATATTAGTGCATTAATCAGAAGAGACTGATAGGTATGGAAGAATCGGTTGTGATATGGAAGCCAACAATTACAGAGAGTTGTATAACTTAGAAAGCAAGCATACAAAACTATATATTATTCCAATATAGGCTATGGTTTTTATCAAAGGGATATTGAATTTTTTCTTCAGGAATATTTTTTGTATATACAGGTTGCAGGAGAATAAAAATTCTTTTTATCTTTCAATATTTGTTTAACACAGAAAATAGAACACAGTGATTTATAGTTGGAACATAATTTCATAAGCATAATGATAGTTTTTACCAGAACTGTCTGAGGAAAATTGGGAGAGATTACTAGACATCTATGGTAGTATGTCTTGTCTTATAATCAAGTGAAGTCAAATGTAACTTCTTTATAGAGGGATTATTACATTGAAATTGACATAGAAAGAAGATTTTCTGCACAATAAGGCTGAACTTGCCTAATTTTGAAGAAATGAAACATATTTGGGTGCGTGTTGTTAAATCTTTAATATTTACATTGCAACATATTCTGATATGTTAATCCTTATTTACATTGGCAAAGTCCTAGATAGTTTAATCAACTCTGAATTTCTTAAACATATCACCTTGCACCCTCTTCTTTCAAATAAGCAATATGGCTTTTACTTCTCTAGGTAAACTTCTGATGTGTTAATGGTTATTGCTGAAAGAGTCTATCAAGCTTTAGGTAAGAACGATGAAGGTCAGGGTGTTGCATTAGATATATCAAAAGCATTTGACATGGTTTGGCATGTTGGTCTTCATAAGCTGAAAGGTTATGGTATTTCTGGTTTAATTTTTGATTTGATTCAATCTTTCTTATCAAATCATTAAATGAAAGTTGTTTTGAATGGCCACTCTTCTAGATCTTTTTGCATTAATGCAGGTATCTCCCAGTACTCTATTCTTGGACCTACTTTGTTCCTAATTTTTTTCAGCAACCTTTCCAATGTTATCAGTTTTCAAGCTGGTATCTATGCTGATGACACAATTATTTACTCATGACATAATGGTAAGTCTGATTGGTTCGATAAAGTCATATTGGCAGTTGATCACAAACATGACCCTTAATTTGTTGTTTACTGGTGCAAGAAATGACTTGTTAATTTTAATGCCTCAAAAATGAAACTGCTCTCTTTTAATCCTCTTAGGACACCATTTTTTTCTTCCATCAGCATGGCTGATGCTAATCTTAATGAGAGTTACTCCTTGCACCATCTCAGGCCAATATTTTCTGCTGACACCAAGGGATAAAATTATATTTAATCAATTGTTAGGTTTGTTGCTTGAAAAGTTGGTTCACTGTGCTGTGCCAGACAACTGTTCTCACCAGAATCAATCTTGCACATTTATAAGTATACCATTCATCCTTGCATTGAATATTACTGCCACATTTAGTCTGGTGCTTCTGCTATATATTCAGAGATTCTTGATAAAATCCAAAGAAGAATCTGCAATGTTACTGGTCCTGATATAACATGTCAGCTTCAGTCATTTTCTCACCACTATAATATAGCTTATTTGTACCTTTCTATAAATATTTTCATGGTAATTGTTGTGATGAATTTTTCTCTTTGGTACCTGAATTTTATAAATTTAAGCATAGTACTAGATTAGCAGCAAAGTTTTATCCTTTTACAGCTGAAATGACTAGATGTAACCATAAGTTCTATGCTAATAGTTTCTTATCTCAAACTTATCACTTCTTACTTTCCAGTCAACTTTGACCTTCAAAAATTTAAATGCAATGTCAATTGTTATCTTCTGTTTTCTTAATTCTTGTTCTTTTATTGTTCTTCTTAAAAATGTTTTTCTTTTTCTCATAATTCTTTCACACACAATAAACCCTTGCATCTTGCTATTTAATTTTTTTCTCAATTGGAGTAGAGAGGTTCACATTCCTCCCCACTTCTTTTGAATAGGGGTAAAAGTTTATCCCTTGTTTCTTGTTTAAGAGTGGGTTTCCAGTTCCATCTAAAGTATTTTTCATTCTCTTTCACTCCCAGTAACCACTTGCATCTAAGAGGCATTATCGTTTTGCTTGGGGTGAATTGATTAAAGAAAACAAAAATAAAAATAAAATATGCACATGTTGAAATTTATTCCCTTTTTTTCTTTACTCTTCACAAATTATGCCAACTCATCATTTACATATGAACATTTTGGTTGCCAGTGTTTTTAGTTGAGCTAAAAGTGACTGGCATGTGTTTTAGAGCTTTTGTTTAAGGAATAGTAATAGAAATGTTGATAGAATAAAATGAGGATGCAATATTTAATTTGACTCTTACAAATATCAGAAAGCTATTAAATTTATATTTGTTTTTAAGGTATCAGAAAAACAATTATTTTGAAGAAAGTTTTTAAAAGTTTATTTAGAAAATATAAGCTTACAATTACTGTCCAAAAATTATCTAAAAATCTGACTTAGCCTTTATGAATATTTAAAATATCATGAGAAGAAAATTTAAATTTAATTCAAATGTTCATATAAGATGATCAGGCAATAATGGATGAATCTCTTCAAAGTGAATCTCTGCTGATCAGAAGGATTTTTTTGAATTCTTTGAATGAGAAATTAATACCAATTCTCTTAACTCTTCTCCAATAATTGTATCCTATTCAAACTTATGTAAATGAATGTCTTTTCAATAATCTAAAAAGGGATACATTTATTTTATTTAGTTACAATCCAATGAGATTAATAAGTGTATGGGATTTCTGTAAGAATTTTATATTGGTCTCTATAAATAATGACTAAATTAAAATGTGAAAATCTTCATGAAATAGTGTAAGAATAAAAGTCCCTTAAAGTTATTTCTTTAAAAATATAACACTGCTAAAATGATGCAAATTTATTTTAAGATTTTAAACCATTAAGCTAACAGACAAAGAAACAAATAAAAGAGTCCTGAACTGTTACATAATATCAGTCCTCCAATATGGCAGTAAATATTGGACAATGTCCTCACAGATGAAGAAGAGACTTGAGGCAACAGAAATGTGGTTCTACAGAAGAATGTTGAGAGTACCTCACATGTGGACAACAACAAAGTTTTTAGGAAAATGAAAGCATAAAGGACACATACTTAACATCAGGAAAACAGTTGAAATTTCTATGGCACTTAATGAGGAGAGAGGGCTTGAAAAATTTGATACTCACATATTCAAGGCAAGAGGGAAAACAATGGCTAATCTAGCAAGCTTGAGTAAATGAATGGCAGAACAAGTATTAGGAGAGATAACAAAAAGATAAAATTTATTACAAGCTACAAAGGACAGGAAATTGTGGAAAGCCATGATTGCCTATGTCTTGAAGGAACACAATAAATAGAAATTAACAGAGATTTATAATCATTACATATTGTTATAAATAACAACCTCACAATGTAGTAGTGATTCGTACTAACCATTACTACTCTATTGAGGTCTGTTATCATAGCCTTGTTCCAGACCAAGCTAAGCTCAGTAAATAATCATAAATAGTTATAAACTAATAGCAAAAGCTTATCAGTTACGAAACTTTTAAGTAAGAAAAATTGTATGGTAAAAATTTAATTGATTCAGGCCATATCTAGATGATATAAATTATTTACAAATTATTAAGAAACAAGAAAATTTCATTAGAAACAAAGTAGAGTGCTGATTCTCCAGTATGATTGTGAATACTGAACAATTTCCTCTAAGATGAAGAGGAGACATGAAGCAACAGAGGTGTGGTTGTACATAAGAATCCTGAGAATACCCTTGACAGAATATGTGAGCAATGAGGAAGATTTAAGGAAAATGGAAAAAAAAAGGATATTTTTACTCAGAAACAATTGAAATTTTGGGGACACTTTATGGGTAAGGAGGTGTTGGGGAATTCAATGCTCATATAATGTATTGAAGGACTAAAGGAAACAGAGAGTCGGCAACTTAACTAGGTTGTGTAAATGGATTGCAGAACAGGGGATGGGAAGGATTGTGAACATGTTGACTGCCAAAGGTCAATTATGAAATCTGAGTTCAAACACAAACTTTATATTAACCAACTTAGGTAATAAAAACAATTTTAAGTTGATTTATAGCTTCAACTGAAGTTTTAACATTGTTTTCACACTAAAAGTATCACTGTGAATAAACTTATTGCAGATGAAAATATATCAGAAAATGTCAAGCATAAAATAACTTGTAGTCAGTGTCATAATAAAATAAAACAATGCCAATGTATTAAAAAGAAAGAAAAAAAAATTGTTAAAGCTACAAGAGACAGAAAGTTGTGAAGAGTCATGACTGTCAGTGGCAGACAGGCCAGGGTGTCAGCTTGTCCAGTAACAAGTGGGCTCCCTATATCAAATAAAAATGCAATAAAGAAACAAACACATACAACTATTTTAGTAATAAAAAGGAATAAGAACTTTATAAAGTCATCTGCATACTATCAGTTACTCAAGTCCAATGTGAGAGGACATTTTCAAAAGTAAAGATAAAAAAGACAAGGTTAAGAAATTTGCTGAGGAGAATTTGGAATCGTACATGTTGCTATCCATTGAAAAGGAATTGTTAGATGAATTGGATGCAGAAGGAATTATTAACAAATTTGAACAATCATCTAGTGAACACAAACTCTTAATATAGTGTATTTCATGCAATGCACTATTGTGCTTTTGAACTATCTGTTAATGAGCAAATTGTGCAGTAAACTAATTAAATATATCAATCAATTACTTAAAAATAAAAATAAATAAAAAATTCAATTATAACATCCTACTTATTATAAAATGCAGATTGTGTGTGTGTGTGTGTGTGTGTGTGTGTGTGTGTGTGTGTCTGTACGTTTATATATTGGATCGGATTTCCTACATTTTTCAACCTATTTCAACAAAACTTCACAGGACTACGTAAAATTATATTGCGGTGGTTCTGACAGTGCCAAAAATTGTAAAAACAATTGTTTTTCCACAAAATCAATATGAAAACTCGATTAAGAGGCATTAATGAAAGGGGGACAACTGATATCGAGTTATACTTATTAATATCGAGTTATACTTATTATAAAACCCAGGTTGGTTGTTTGTGTGTGTGTGTGTGTGTGTTCATTTATATATGAGATTGGATTTCCTACATTTTTCAACTAATTTCAACAAAACTTCACTTTTTTATTGTCTTGCACACTTTTACCTTTATTTTTACATTCAGAATGCTTTAAAAATTCCATTTACAAGATAATTGTTTATAATAAAATTCTATTCAATCGGTAGACACATAACGATTGAAAACAATGTTTTTGTTTGAGTTTGGGTTTGACTAATTCGTAAAAAAAAAAATAAAAAAAACTAATTAAGACATGCGTGTCTGTCAACCTTAAACAATAATCTTTGTCTATTTTGTTTTTCAGTCTTTACAATGGTCGATACTTGATCTATCTCTTACTGTTACATCCCCGGGCAACGCCGGGCTCTACTGCTAGTTCTATTTGTATATTTGAATCTGCTGCCAGTATTATATATACTGTAATTACTGAGAAATACATATTTTTATCACAAAAATTTTAATTGTACTCATTTTTCTATATATATTTTATGAAGATTTTATTTATTCATAATGAAAATTAAATGATAGCATTGTAGTTGTGGGCGGGCCCCCTTTGTCTCCTGGCAGTCATTATTTTTAGATCCCAGTCTGCCAATAATGATTGCCCAGGGACATGGTATATAAAAGAATTCTCAAAGTACAAAATAATAGAACTGAACACATGTAGTTATGACTCAACAGCAATACAATAGATTTTGCTACAAGGTTATTATAGCTAATTACATTTGTCAACAAGAAAAAATCCTTTCAAACCAATGAGCCTTTTTCTATACTGACTGTTATATTTGAGAATCTATAATAATCCTAACATATAAAATATTTACACTTGCTTAAAACGTTACATGTATAATTCATTGGTGGAGCAAAGGACTGGCATGCAAGAGATTTTCACTTCTCACGGTGTAATGATAAATGAGATTCATTAGGTTTCTTGCTCTTAAATACAAAAGGTCTTCTTGACCTCAGTGTGATGTAGTGACATCATTGACCACCGGAACTGGATGTTCCATTCGAATAAAGATAACACAAATATGGGAGGTATAAATCAACAGATTAAAAACAGCCTCTTGTACATGTTAGAAGTTTTTAATTGAGCTTTGTTTATTCTTTGGGTATCCTTAAGGTTCTCTGTCATATTTGTTTTTCACAAGCTTTAAGACACTATGCTCTCTCTCTCTCTCTCTCTCTCTGGAAAGTAAAGCTTGTGTTGAGATTTAGTTCCAGTCAGAAGAAAATTCATTGCATTATTTGCACTAATCCATTTCATAGTCTATGACAATGAACATACCATATATTTCTGCATATAAGATGACCTTTAAATCCAATAAATCTCCCTTAAAAATTAGGGGTCATCTCATACTACAATTCTAAAAAAGAAACCTTAAATTCTGAGTTATATTTGTTGGTATGCTAACTTCAGCCTCAGTGCAATAACCAATAACATACATGAAAAGATTCACATTATTATCAAATAAACTGATAATAGAAGTAATAAAACCATTTCTAGCTTATATATTACTAGCATAACTTCATAATAAATTGCCTATTCAAAGAATAATTCCATATCAATGAAAGCAACTTGCATCCATGCAAGCTCAACTGAGAAAATGTAAACATTGAGTTATGATTGCATTGGAATATACTATTATTGTACATTACTGTACTGTTATTAGCAGTATGTTGTGATTGTTGATTAAGTAAAAGTAAATGGCTATTAGTACACCAGGCTGTTTGTAACTGTTTAGATACAAGAAAAGAAGAGGAAAAAAAAGAAGAATCAGTATTTGCAAGAGATCACATGATGAAACATAAACAAAATAATGGTTTCCCTTTTAGGGGATGTGTGTAGGAAAAAACATAACATAGAATCGGTTTTGTTATTTTATTTATTTTGAATTTCTAAGGATACAGTAAGTAACAAAATTTCCAATAGCATCTTCTTTATATAATCAATAAGCAGTCATCTTATAATACAGATATAAGTTAAATTTATGAAAATATTCTACATTTTTTTACCTCATTTTATTTAAAGATTGCCTTATACACAGAAATATACAGTAGGTACATGAATAAACCTGCAGCCTAATTATGGAAAAAATCTATTATTTTATGTTTTTTAACAATTTCTTGATGATACAAAGCATAAAGAAAGCACAAAGGGGAGACACATTGAATTTTTTTTCAAAAAGAATATTGATGTGAGGACTTTTAAACAATCAGCTTTTTGGTCAACCTTTTATTAAAGAGGATCGTTGATAAATATAAAAAGTTAAACAGTAAAATTGTAGTTTTGTCTGAATTTCTGGAATGAGATTATTTACACTATGTTTATTTGGACTATTGTCCTCATCTTTGTTTTTGTTATCGCAACGTTTTGGCCATTGTACCCTCAGAAAGAAAAATACAATATGAAAGACAAATGACAGCAAGTCTTCAACTGCAGCAGCTGCAATCAAAATATGAGCAACAGTAGCCAGAACATAACAGCAATCAGCAGCAGTTACAACATCATCAAAAGTCAGGTTAAGTTTAAGTCTCTAAGTTTATAACAAGACAATGCCCCAGTGGATAAAAGTATTTGTGAATTTAGTGACATAGTGGCTGTGAGTTCAATCCCTGGGTCAAGCAGTGTGTACTTAATAGAAACAGATAAGCAATAACTGAACAGTACCAAATAAAATAAGAACTAGACAAGATATCCCTAGACAGTGGAATGAGTACTGTCTACACCTGTAGATTAAATAAATGGTTCAGTTCAGAATTCCCTGTAAGTTACCTAGATTGATATACACCTGAGGAAAGCTGGAGGGCACAATGGTTGAAACATTGTGATAACAACAATAAAGATGAAGGCAACAGTATAAATATAAATACTGTAAGTAATAAAATTAAATTACCAATGAAAATAAAGTAAAACATTTTCAAAGTAATCCTTATCTTTATTTTTTTATATTTATCAATGAATCTCTTTGATAAATGGTAATGGTAATATTAGCTGTTTCCTTATAAGGAAACAGTCAGCATTCATTCACTGATCAGCTAGTAATACTTTTGGTGAAAATCTATAAAATCTTTCTCATAAAATAATTTGTCAGGAAAATAGGTTTCTTAAGTCCAGTAGCTGTTATCACACTTTCCAGTACTATGGGGGTTTCCTTCCTAAACTTTTATTGGAAGTAGTGTTGAATGTTAACATCTTGATTATGTCATTATTTTCTCTTTGAGTTACATGTGCTATCCATTTTAGTTGTTACTGCTATTGAAATTCCTCAAAGGTGATCAAAAAGCAGCTGCTTCAGAGAACTTACAGTAATTTTTCACAAAATCCCTTTGCTTTCAGCATATTTAATTTGGTAGTGAATATTAATTATATAGGCTGAATATTATACAATGAAAATTTCAGATTAAAATTTATCTCATAAGTAGATATCAGGTTATAGACTTATTGATTAACTCTCACAGATAAACAGGGATATTTCAATTCTTGACTTTTTTAAAAATAACATCAACTGATAATCAAATTTGTGATTTGAAGCCATTATATCAGTTCCCTTTTGTGAAAGAAAACTTTTGTTTTATATCAAATTGCTAGCTACAGGCATTCAGTTGTTTTCATTTTTTTTTTTTTTTTAATTATCTAACCCCAAGCAAGACAATAATGCCATTAGAATGCAGGGTTACAGAGTGTGAAGACTTCAGTAGGGGTGGATTAAGGAAAAGGACAATAGAGGGACAGGGTTCCGGAAGATGTAGCATTTAAAATTTTGAAGATTGTAGGTGGCAGGGAACAAGAAATCAAAAGGGTGTTCCACAGGTGAGAAGTACAAGAAATGAAACTATTAGAATAGAATATACCGTTGTATCTAGATAGTTCAACAGTAAAATGGTGAGACCTAGTTGCCAATCTAGTAGCATGTTTAAATTCATGCAGTCAATGCACTAAGGAGAGTTGCCATGAAAATATTTGTAGAAAAGATAGAGAGAAGACATATCACATTACTGAGAAAGTGACTGAAGTCAAGATGCCAGATCAGGATCAATTACATTACGGACCTTTCTTGAATATTAAATTCTAGACACTTTTGGTGAAATTAAAAGATGAAAGGAAAGAGAATAATAAACAAAGAGATATTGAAACTAAAGTGCATCAATTCACAATCTGTGGAAAACAGATGAAAGTTCATGAATAAAATATATGAATAAGAATAACATTAAGGATTGAAAACCTTTTACTTACATTCTTTCTGTTATTCTCACAGAATGTAATACATATATCTACAAGACAGTAGCAATGATATATTTCCCAGCATCATCAATATATTTACAGTAGGAAGCCTAATGTAAGAATTAGCTACACACCTGAAATATAGAATGAATACTGCAGAATAAGTGTCTGAATTCATCCTTATATCACAAAGCTTATATATCTAATGAGCTTCCTTGTGCCCCTTGCTTTAATTCTGCAGTTGCAGTGGATTTCTTAATATCCTCTCATCTTCCTATACTTAATTAATAGCCAGGATAAGGCCTAACATGGCAGCCTTTATAAGTAAAATCATTGATCACATTCCACTGTGAGCAGTAACAACTTGGGCTTCTTTAACTAGTTTAAGATGCAACAGCTATTTACAACTGGCAAATACAATGACACAATATTTCTATCTCTCACGTTTGGTTCCCTTATATCTTAATCATGCTCAATCAATAAGATTGATGTCTGTGTATTTAAGGACCCATTTTCTTGGGTCTATATCACAGTAATAGCCAAGTTTGCCTTAAGAAAATTGTAATTTCTATGAACAACCTAAAAGGATTATTAAGAGGAGTAACTTTGAATGTAATAAAGACTATAACCAAATTATGTTCGCTATTTGAGTTAAGGCAATTAGATAATTAGAGCTTTTAAATAAAATTAAATTTCTGTGCTGTTTTAATGCTTTATATATAGCTAACTAATGGCATTGTCAGGATACAGTGTGATATTAATGTTGTGATCACAACAATTTTAGTGTAAATAAATAGATTTTTGTTTGAAACAAAGAAAAGAGTGTTGAACTGTCATGTGGTATCTATCCTCCTATATGGCAGTGAATGCTGGACAATCTCCTCATAGATGAAGAAGAAACTTGAAGCAACAGAAATGTGGTTCTACAGAAAGATGCTGAGGATACCATGGGCTGAACGTGAGCAATGATAAGGTTTTAAAGAAAATGGAAACAAAAAGGAAACTTATAATTAACATCAGGAAGAAGCATTTGAAATTTTTAGGTCATATTATGAGGAAGGAGGGCTTGGAAAATTTGATACTCACAGGACAGATTGAAGGTAAGAGGGAAAGAGGAATGAAGTACATAACATACTTCATGAGCTTGAATAAATAGATGGTGGAACAGGGTTTGGAGAAATAACGAAAAGACAGAACTTATTAAGAGCTACAAAGGACAGGACGATGTGAAGGACCATGATCACCTTTGTCCTGAAGGGACATGCCACATAAAAGAAAAAGAATAGATATTTTTAATCTGAAATTATTTCTCATTACTATAAATTTATATTTACTGTATAAATGTCTTTGAGTTAGACATCCAGCTTTTTTTTTCTTTTCTTTTCTTTTTGAGGTAGAGTTGTTTGTTCTTTAAACTCATAAATTAATACTTATGATCTTAGAGATCTTCAGATCTGTAAATGTTAATTTTACTGTTTAAAAAATCAGGAATATCTACTTAAACATGTATACGCACTAAAATTAAAGTCATATTAAAAAAAGGATTTAAAATCATAATGATAATTGCAAAAAAATTAAATTAAATCAGTCTATTAATAGAATGTATATGTGATTTTTCAAGCATAGCTTAGATGTGGCACGAGGCCGAAAGCATGGGGCACTCAGTGAGGATTGAACTCACTATTCAGTCATAACCATTTTAGCAAGACAAGCTTTCTAACTATTACACCACACCGAGGTGCCCAATAGAATGTATATATGTATCATTAAAAATAAATGTTTTGTCTTTTATTTTTGACAGTCACATTCTTTTTCAGCTTTTTTTTGTAGTCCATTCTAATTTATTGCTGACAGAAGCACATCTGCAAATGCTGATCAACAGTTCAGCATAAATTATTAATTTTCAAATATTTTGCATGATAAAATAATGACAAATTTTCAGCCATGTAAAATGATAGTAATTAGATGAATTTAAAATTATCTCAAAACTACTGCTAAGAAAGTTGGTTCACTGTGCTGTGCCATCTGATCTGGTGCTCCTGCTATCTCAAAGAAAGCTCTGTAATGTTATTGGTCTTGACCTGGCATATCAACTTCAATCTCTCACCTACCACCATGACATTGTTTCCCTGTGTTTTTTTATCTAAATATTCATGGCAGCTGTTCTAAATAGCTTTCCTCCTTGTCTGCATGAATTTAAATGTAGTAATAGACTAGGTTTCATTATGATTTTATTGAAATAAATAAATGTAACTATAAGTTATATTCTAATAGTTTCTTTTATAGCACTTCTCAGTTGCAGAAGTCTCTTCCAGCTTCTTCATTTCCTGCCACTAGCAATCTTCAAAAATTTAAATGCAATGCAAATCACCATCTTCTGTCTTCCTGAATCCGGTTGTTTATTGTCCTTTCTTTTCACGAGAGTTTTCTCATTATCTTCCTTTGCATCTTAGTGGCATTATCCCCTTGCTTGGAAGAAACAATTAAAAATTATATATGGACAAAAGAAAAATTCTGAATTTCTCAAATAAGTAGTTATTATTTACATTATTTAGGTCCAGACTATTGTCTTCATCTTAGTTGTTATCAAAGATGAGGTCAATAGTCTGAATGTAAGTATTGTAAAAAAAAAAGAATTGTTATTTACATTTTGTTACTCTTTTTATGTGAAAGTACAATACTGTGTTATACTTAAAATTCTCTTAGACGGTTATATGAGCAGACAATCACTGTTTAAGCATTAAGTGTTAAGAGAGAATTTCATGCATAAGGTCTCTCAAATACAAATCTTTTTTTGATATACTGTGTCCCTTCTGGACATAGGTGATCCATAACTTCCTGACTTTGTTGCTCTAAGTAACATTTAACCCTTTACCATCTTCTTTTTTCCTTGTTCTGTCATTTATTCACTCAAGCTCATTAAGTAAGTTACTTGCTATCCATCTCTGCTTACATTTAGTACATCTTGTGAGTGTTAAATTCTACAGGCCTTTTTCCTCATTATTTGTTCTAGAAAATTCAACTGTTTCTAACTGATTTCTTTGTATATGCTGTTTTTCTTAAAACTTCCTTGTAGCTCACATGTTTAGTCTATGGTATTCTTAGTATTATTGCTTCAAGTTTCTTCTTCATTTGTGAAGATACTGTCTCACATTCACAGCTCTATAGAAGATTAGATATTGCATAGCATATCAGCACTTTTCCTTGTTTTTAATAAAATGTTCTCATCTTTTAATATGTTATTTGTTTCTAATGGAATTTTCTTATCTTTTAATATTTTGCTCAGTTTCTGGAAGGTATTTTCCACTATTCCTATGTGCCTTTGGATTTCTGTTTCACACTTTCCATTATTTGTTACTCTACTCACATTTCTCTAACTGCTTTATTTTGATATCCAATGCATTACTCACATCTTGGAATTTTTTTTTTTATCAACAATTATGCATTTTATCTTCTTACATTTAATAGTTAATCCTTTCTTCTTGCTTTCCTTGATTACCTTAACTGTCATTCTACAGCAGTATGGAAGTAGAGTTAACCAAAAATAAATAAGAAATAAAATTTAGTAAAACTTGAATTCACATCTCTTTTCCTTCAATAAGCTTGTCTTAAAATGACAGATGATTTATGATTTGAACTATGGAAGCTAATGATTGCAGAAATTATGACAAGCTTCCCAAGGAAAAAGATATACAAATTTGATCTTGCCAAAAGCTTATTCTTTATTCCCAACTGACACTGTTTACTAAAAGCCCTAGAATGATGGTCTGCATATTTGAAGTAAATAACTGAAATTAAAATTAAACATTAATAATAACTAGTTTGATAACTGCCACTTCACCAACAGAAAAATGATCAAATTTCAAGTTTAAATTGTTGTCCATTTCAGTTTAAATATGGAATATATATAATACCAAAAAAATAACTCCAAAGTGCTGACTTATACTCTTTTCAAGTTAATATCTATTTAGTCAAAACAATAAGTAAAAATTCATTTAAAGACCAAAAATGGGGACAATAAACTATCAGTAAGTAATTCAGTAGTTGACAAAATTTGATCTCTCCAGCTGCTTTGATCAAGAGGGAATAGAAAAATATTGTCACTTAATAATGATTGTTTATCAATGAAAAAAGGTGTTGACCAGAAACCAACTCATTAATTCTGTTGATATATAAAGAGCAAACTGAGTGAAATATTAGGAAAGTAAAACTAAAAACAAGAAAGATTATGATGATAGCTTCTCAAATCTTGTGAAATCTTTATAATTTCCCATCAATCATTCTTGGACATCTGTTGATGCCTCACTCAAAAAGTGAAAGCAAATAAAAATGAGTTCTGTCTGGAGAAAGCTTTCCTCTCAGTTGTTTAATCTAGTATTTGCAAGGAATTTCAAAACAGTGCTTAATTTTAGTTACTATGTCAATATTATTTTGCTTAATAGCTTAATGACAATTCATGTTGTCACTTATTCACACTAAAATGTATATACATAAGTTCTTTTTAAGAGAATTACCATTATAAAGTAGATTGATTATTTTAGTGGGAGTTAAAAAAAAGGTAGCAAAGAAAGTGTTTATCAAATTCTTAACTGCTACATTTATATTGCATAGTTGGGGGCCATGATCAGAACATTCTCATGATAAATTGATGGTTATAAACCACTAACTAATGCATCAAGCTGTTTAGAAATCATGAAATAATTTATAATAAATTACTTCTCAGAATTAGTGCTTGGGAAAACCAAGTTAGAAAATATTATAACATTTGGGTCAAATTTAAGTGCAGAACTGGATTGACAGCCAGGTCACATCATTTTACAGTTGAAATTGCTAGATATACCATGTTTTATTCTAACTGTTTCTTTTCTTACACTTTTCAATTGTGGAAATCTCTTCTGCTTCTTGCTTTCCTGTCAATTTTGATCATCAAAAACGTAAATGCGATGTCAATCATCATCTGGCTTCTTGAATCCTGTCCTTTTATTGCCCACTTTTCTTTATAATGATTTTCTCAGTTTATTTCACTCTCAGTAATCCCTTAGATCTTAGTGGCTTTATTGCCTTGCTTGAGTGAAATGGTTCTAAAAAAGCAAAGGGAGGAGGTAGGGAGAAGGTGAAATAGAAAAATACTGATTATAGATTATCTTTTATCTTCTTAATTTCTGTCCTTTTATTGTCATCTCTTTATAATGATTTTCTCAGTTTATTTCACTCTCAGTAATCCCCTTGGGTGAAATGGTTAAAAAAAAAAGCAAATGTGAAAATGGAAAAAACTCCTTAGTAATGCATTTCATTCTGAGAAGGAACTCCTTCAAAATAATAAGTTACATCAATGTAGTCAGTCTTATATACATAGATTGGTTAAGCATCTCACATCATAGGGCCTTTTTTCAGACAACCAATATGACTTTCATTTCTCTAGGCCCAATTTATTAACGATTATTGCAGAAAGAGTTTCAATTGAAATTTATAAAATCTTTCTCTTAAAACAATTTTTAAAGAAAATAGATTTCTTAATTCCAGTAGCTGTTAATGTGTTTTTCCAGTATTCCTATGGGTTTTCTTCTTTGCTTTTTGTTAGAAGTAGTGCGCAATGTCAGCACCTTCATTATGTCATCATTTTCTCTTTGAGTTACATGTTCTATCCATTTTAGTTGTTGCTGCTGTTGAAAGTCCTCAAATGATGTTTTTTTTCTGTTATCTGGTACACTTCTTTGTGATTTTGTTGCACCAGTCTACAAGGTTCAAGGAAGGATGCTCCTCATTGAAGCTTATATGCTTCACTCATTCAGAGCCATTTTAACTATTGATCTCAGAAAGTGGTTGTATACATCTGACAGTTTAGATACTTCTGAAAAAGTTTGGCATCCATATGAAAGTCTTAGTCTGACAAGACTATTCAAGATAATGGCTTGATTTTTTAGTTTAATATTTTGGTTTAAAAGCGGCTTGTGATCAATTTCCTTTTCTCATATACTAAATTTGTTATAACTGATCCATACACAGAGGTATTTGAAGTATTCAGTATTTACTAATTCCACATGAAGGATTAAGAGTATGTACTATCACTGCTTTCCAATTGATTCCTGTTTTCAAAAGGTCTATCTTGTGTCTTTCCTCTTGGTATACTTTCTAGAGGATGCTGATTTTATGTTCTAGATCATTCTCATCCCAACTATAAATGCCTCTATACATTGTCTTCAAGAGTGAAAACAGGATTGTTTTTTTTTCTAATATTAGATTTATTTGGTTTGGTTTGATTCAACACCCACCCCAATCAGAGGCTTTTTTGCTAGATGTAGTTTATCATTATACCCAGGACATAGATTCATTTGGGATATGGTATGGATCGTTTAAGTGATCAGTGTCCATCTCTTCACATCTCTGCTTGTATATAATACAACAGAGATTTTAATAGATGGAAGCTCTCATTTCCTCATCATAATTAAGATGAGGTTTGGAATGTTCCAGTATTGAGTCCTCACCTGCTAGATACATATGAGAAATTTAGTTTTGTATCTTTATTTGTCTTTACAGCGATAACATCACATTAATTAGTCAAACCACCAAGTCTGATAGTCAACATTATCATTACAGGCAATAGGACTGCACAGGATAAATAAAACTAAAGCAATGTTTTTATTTTCCTTTTTAACACTGTTGATTCCAATGATGGCTATGATTAGAGATGCCCTTTCCTGATAAGGAAACAACTAATACTACTATTACATACTAATAGATCTTATTTTTTATCCTTTTTGATACAAGTGCAAATGTAAGAATAATATAATATTAATGCTTTCTTTTTCTAAATTGGTTACCTTTGGTTTCATTCCAAAAGCAAACATCTTAAAATATATGTTTACAACTAATATAATTACAGATAGTATCATAAAAGACATTTGTATCTATTTATAAATACATCAATAAGTCCATAACACTTATTTCACAGAAGATATATTAAAATCTCTTACATTGTCAGTTCATTTAATTCTTTGTTAAATATTAATCATGTAGATCAAACATTATACAGTGAAAATTTCAGATCAAAATTTCATCCCATAATGATCTGTCAGGCTACAAATCTATTGATTCACACAAATATATATATATATATATATATATATATATATATATATATATATATATATATAAAAATATATATGTGTGTGTGTGTGTGTGTGTGTTCTTTTTATAACTTTATATACCACTGACTCATTCCATGAACAAATCCATGTTTTTCACTCTGATAACTCTTGTCTGTCTTATGAAATCCTGTATAAGTATTTTTTAAGCATTTCACCCAAAGCAGGTTACTGGGAAAGAAATAGAATGATAAAACAATAGTGAGGATAAAGGACAATAAAAGAGCAAGATCCCAAAAGGCAGGAGTGGGTGATTAGTGTTATTATTTAATTTTTGAACATTGTAGGAGTCAGGAAAACAAGAAACTAGAACAAAGCTTCACAGGCAAGATATGTTAGAAAAGATGCTATTAAAAAAAGAACTGATGGTAGCTCAACAGTAAAAAAAATAAGACCTAGCTGCCAATCTAGAGCATGTTTAAATTCATGCAGCCAAGGCACCAAGGAGAAAGCTCATCAGAATAATTACCATGAAAATATTTATAGAAAAAACACAGAAAAAACTATGTTAGAACAATGAGAAAGTGCTAGGTCAAAACCAATAACATTGCAGACTCTTCTTTGGATTTTGTCAAGATTCTTAAGATATATATTAGGAACTCCAGACCAGATATGGCAGCAATATTCAATAGATGGACAAAAAGTAGATTTATAAATGTGCAAGATGAACAAACTAGAATTTCACACCTTAATTTTGATCTGAAGTTTTCATTGTATAATGCTTGAACTTTGTGTGTGGTATTATGGGGGAATAAACTTTGCCTGAATTTCATACCAGACCACTGAAGGAAAACAAGTGTAGGGTTGGCATGAGATGACTCTAACCAGTGCTGGAAATACATGATTTATCCTTGTCAGTGGTGACCTTAGAAGTGAATACTTGTGGGCCTGAAAGTTCCTCATATGTGCACACATGAGAAAAGCCACTGAACAAATGGATATATAAACAACTATCTGAGAAAACGAGTTGGGCATCTCTCATCCAACTCAGACAGAGAATCTAAGGACAATGTTCCTTTGAAGGCACTGCATACCACAGATTGGCCAAGAGTAACTAACAGTCAGGAGTTCAATAAAATGTAATGTTAAGTAATGAAGATTCAAGTCTTGCTATCATTTTGCTGGCATACCCATTCCATGTGATTCATATTCACAACTGAATTAAGTGCATTGACAATAAATAATATAATGTTGAAAAGTACTTGTGTAAAATAAAGGCTGCAGACTTAATGATGTACCTATATATATTCATTTCTTCATTCCTCTTTAGATTTGAAATTACATTGGTAAGAATAATAATATTTACCTCTTTCCATTAATAATAATAATAATACATACTCTTTTCCATATCTGTCTATATTTCTGAGATGAAGTAATTATTGTAATTATTTAGACGATTTATATTGTTCGGACTGTTGTCCTCTTCTTTGTTGCCACATCCACAATGTTTTGGCTGTTGTATGCTCTGGCCTTCTTCAGTCTACCCCAGTGGATGAAATAAAATGTTCGGTTTGAAATTCTAATCACCTGAAGAAGGCCAGAGCGTAAAATGGCCAAAACATTGTGTATGTGGCAACAAAGATGAGGACAACAGTCTGAACAATGTAAATAGTGTAAATAACATTTCTTTCCATTAATAAGATTGATAACACATACTCCTTTCCCAAACCAACCTATTTTTTAAATTAAAAAAAACAATTAAATCAAAACCTTCTATTATTTAAAATAAATAAATAAATGCATAAATAATTCATCAAATTAAACTGAAATAATAAATAATAATTGTATTAATAATAAAAGGGTAAATAAATAAATGAATAAGAAAAAAAATTCAACAACATTTACTCACTTTCATTTATTAAGCAGTAAATTATATCACTTAACATCCTCCGTAGTTTACCTTGACTTTCACAGCCTTAAGATTATTTTTGAGCATTCTTAAACTTAAAAATTTTGCAAAGCTAACAATGTTTTATATATGTTTATAAATACATGTTGCAAAATAAAATCCTTATATTTACCTAGATAAAGTCCATCATAGGCTGAAACTTTCGTCTTTATTCATAGTTGCTCTTATGTACTTTTTTTCCTAAAATGATATGCATACCTACATACATGTGTGTGTGTGTGTGTGTAAAATACTTATCGGCAATAAATAAAAAGCGTTAGGCTGGAGAAGTGACTTATGTTCTTAAAATATCCCTACCTATTAGAGATTTATATTAGCTCTTCAATAAATTTAGTTCAATGTCAGCAGAGAGTCATGAAGAACCCTGAGCCTAAAGCTGTGCTTAACATGCTTGCTACCAAGGTTAGATTTAATGTCATGATATGATCAGGATCACTGTCAATATGCTGTAGTCTGTTTGAAGGATTAATCATTGGCTGTGATTGCATGAACCAGATGCATAATAATGCAGTTATCTTGAGGGAACTAATGCTTATGGTTGTGGATAAATCAAGGGAAAAAATTTATTGATTAAACATAACAGCCTAATATCTGTGTCTGTATAAAGGTGTTTATACATTAATATATTGTCCTGTGGCTATTAAAAAAATAGTCTCTTGTAAATCAAACCTATCAGCTTTTAAGTGTTTCCATTGTAATCTGGGCTAAAATAAATTGCTTGCTTATGGCAAAGTGTTATGCAATGGAAAAGAAAACTGAAAAGATATGCTACTGAGTATTACAGATTTTACAAGTACTTGATTCCTCTTTACTAATGTTTCTCTTTTTCTAATATTCTTTCACACGGTAACCTCCTGGATCTTAGTGGCTTCATTGCCTTGCTTAAGATGAAATGATTAAAAAAAGACAAAAAAAAACAAGACTGATTTTATTTACATTATAAACATTCAGACTAATGTCCGTCAATATTATTATTGTTATTATTATTATTATTATTATTGTGCCCTCCAGGATTATTCATGTTATACTCCGTCACAATTAAATCTCATTCATTTTGCATGCTGGCCAAACATGAACACCATGAAGGCAGAAAATAAAATAACAAAAGTTGTTTTCTGCACATTAGGCTCAACACACCACAACTGGTCTACAAAGTGAGCTCCCAGCGGTGACCAATTGCAAAGATCCCTGCCAATAAAAGGGATGCCCTGAAGACTAAAAGACCCGCTTATAAGTAGGCTCTGAGAATGACCAGAACACAGTTGCAGCACAGCTGCCAGCCATTACGTAGGGCGCTGCTGCTGCTGCTATCGTCATCATGACCTCATCAGAATGGCAACAGTGTTGTGGACCGGCCATCACTCAGAGCACTACTACTGCCACTGTTGCCATCTTCACCGCCACCACTCAACATAACCGCCCATCTCAACAACTGTTACCACTTCCTGATTTGACCAAGCACCTCAACTATCCAGCTTTGAATCGAAACATCTCAACCTCGATTCCTCCCAGCTACAAGTCTTCATCAATACCAATCCCTGTCATCACTTCAGCCTACCTCGACTCGTGTACAAGGCATTCCCTTCACAGTTGACACCAGAAACTCCATTCCACACAACAGGCCTATTAACCCTCACTGTCACCTCAGCCTACCTTGACTAATTTTCAAGGCATTCCCTTTACAGTCAACACCAGCGACCTCTGTTCCACAAAAGAGACTTACCTTGACTCATTTACAAGGCATTCCCTTCACAGTCAACCCTAGCAACATTCACTCCACAGAACAGGCCTACCAACCTCTGCTGTCACCTCAGCCTACATCAATTTGTTTACAAGGCATTCCCTTCACAGTTAACACCAGCAACCTCCATTCCATAGAACAGGTCTACCAAAACCATGCCAAATCGATGTCACCCCGGTTCAACATATCAGCTCTACCAACCGATGAATGACCTACTACCATGACCACGATCAACCAAACATGCAATGACTGTATACCACAACCTTGGCCATGCCATCACAAGAAATGGTTCAACTCCCAACACTATGCTTATACCAGTTCACTATTCCTGTTCTCTCTACCAACAAGAAACAATGTTTCAATCTAATCCTCATTATTCCTTTCTCTCGCTACCAAACACTTAATATAACATTCAAGTATCTGTCAAAATGGGTAACCTTTAGGGAATTTGGAAGTGAATCTCTTATTTAATCTATAGGATAGATTTTGTTCTTTTGCTGCTATCCAGTTTTTGGGACATCAAGATTTTGGCTTCTTAAAAATTTCAACAATTTTGTGAATTGTTGTAAGCATCTCATTCTTCAATTTCTTGGGGGGAAATTTAACTTTTTAGTTTAAATGGCCTTGTGCCAGTCTTAACCTAGTAAAACTAAAAATTATTGACCTACTTATCCTATAAGTCCCAGGTTTCAGCACCACAAAACTCTGGAATTATTTGATAGTCAAATATTTTGTCCATGACGAAATGGAAGAAATTCAGTCTGCCGAAATCATTGATAGTCCTACCTAGCACAGGTCAGGTTCTGTAGATCCTTTTGTCTGCTCATCTGCATGGATCACCTTTTATTCAGTTTTTGACCACGCATGCAAATAAGCGATAGTTTTAAAAGCACTAGAACCACACATGCACTTTACCTAAATTGCAAATGGTGGCTCTGACCAGGCAGATGAGACATCATGGTCTCTTAATCACAGGTAAGTTGGAATCCCTTGGTTCTATTTCACTACAAGCAATTAAAGAGGTACTACTTAAAAGTATTGGGAATTGTATATACACACTGGCTCACAAAGAATACTACTCATAAAGGGTAGTGGTAAAAGTCCATACTACTTTTAGATCACAATGCTGTTTAAATTCCCTAAACATTTGAGTTGCATTTCATTTAGTCTACCAGGCAAAGTATCATAGGAATATGAGATTTTAAACAAACCTAGAATAGATTACAATAGAAAACATTTGAGCTAATATATTCTAATGTAATGAATAGTGAGATCCATCAGGATTTCTTTAGGATTTGAAAAAAGAGAAATATAAATGTTCTACAAAGAAAGAGATAACTAATTAAATTCATTTTAGCCTAATAAAAAATGTAATACTGTAGTCATGGACCATGGTTAGTGGTTAGAATGTTTGCTTTCTGACCATGAGACTTGGGTTCGAATCTCACCAGGTGATCTCTTGATATTATTGGCAAGAAGGAGACAATCCCAGCATGCGGCACCATTGAGAAGTACTTGAAAATAATAGCACAGGTTGATCCAATCCTTGTGAGTGAAATTGGGTAGATGGAACTATTTAGAATCTGTCAATGGTTGTGCTAGCACAAAGTCACAAGTCATCATGACTGAGAGTTTGAATGTACTGGCCTTCTTCAAACTGTTAGTCATGCTAGATTATGCCTTTTTACCTAAAAATATTAACTAAGGTCTGCTCATAGTATAGTTGCAGTATAAACCACAAGTGGACAGTGGTTGTTGAAGAAACATAAATGTGCCTGAGCAAGCATCTGCAACAAGAATTGGCTAACGGCCAGAAACAAACAGCCAGCCATTCTTATTTTTCTTCATCTTCTGTGCTGCATCCCTTCGGAATGTTGGTGATTATGGCTCTCCAGAATTTTCTGTCCTTTGTAGCTCTTAATAATTTATATCTTATTGCCATCTCTTACAAACACTGCTCTGCCATCTGTTCACTCAAACTCTCTAAGTAGGTTATGGGTTGTTTTCCTCTGCTTCTCTTGCTTTCAATCTGTCCTGTGAGTATCTAATTTTCCAAACCCTCTTTCCTCATTATGTGACCTACAAATTTCAATTCTTTCTGATTCTACAGATGTGTCCTTTATTCTCCAGTTTCTCTAAAATTTCATCATTACTCACATATTCAGTCCATGGTATTCTCAGCATCCTTCTGTAGAACCACATTTCTGTTGCTTCAAGTTTTTTCTTCATTTGTGATATTGTTATATAGGAGGACTGATATTATGTAATAGTTCAGTAATCTTTTCTTTCTAATGAATTTTTCTTGTTTCTTAATGCTTTGCTTAGCATTTAGAAGGCATCTTTCACTATCCCAATGCACCTTCAGATTTCAGTATTTCATTTTCTGTCCTCTGTTAAAACACTTCCCAGATATTTATATTGTTGTAATCGAGCCATTACTATAGTAAAAATTTAGATTAACAGTTTAACTGAAAAGACAGTCTGTTAGAATTTAATATACTTATTTGTTTTTATTTATATGATCATTGCTGATGTGTTGTCATCAAGTATCAATAGATAAAAGGGTTAAATGCTTGTGAATATAACGATCACTTAAGGACATAAATATTAGTTATCATTCAGAATATAATGTAGATGTTCCATTGCTGCCTCACAAGGAAACATTCATCATTTCCATGACATGCCAATGGATGATTGATGACTGACCATTTTCTGCATGCAGACAGTAAAGCGAGCATCTCCTATTTAAAAGAATCATAACATTCCAGAAAAGAAGTTATCTTTGTCAAAAGCTTCTGCATACTGGGGACCATATATTTTTTTTAAGCAGAGATCAGAAATGGACACACATTCATTGATAATTTTTTTTGTTGTATATTTCATGAATATAGATACTTTTTTTTAAAAATAAAATCTATATAATTTAATCATTGGAAGACATTTTTAATCTTTATAAGGAAATCATTTTTAACTCCCAATATGGGATTAATTAGAAATTTCATTGGGATAGAGAATACTAGTATTTACCTTACACACTAATTTTGACCTTATGTTATAGTTTTCTAATATTTTCTAAGTACTAATGAAAATAAATAAAAATATAGTTTGAGTTTTTACATACTTCTGAGCAGTACTTTCTTCAGGATGAAATGCTCATAAATATATCAACAAATAGAAAATATTACAGAAACTATTTTGAATGGGAGGGGATTCAAATTAATTTACATGTTTAGCAACAATAAATAATAATTGTGAATTTACAGCTTTTTCAATCTGCTTGCATAGGCATTTTTCTTCCCCACACAGCAAGTTTAGCTGGTATACATGGTATGCATACATTAACTACACTTTTAACATCTTCGATTTGTCTAAGAGGTTTAAAATGCTCATTTTCACATATACCTATTACTGACTGGCTGATGATTACATGAAAATGTATGAAGCTGTTAGTCATGGTCAGTCACTACTCACTGAAAAGTAAATTAAGATATTAATATATATATATATATATATATATATATATACATACAATTTTTATTACATTCCATGAACAAGGTCTGATTATTCAACATTTTATTATATCTTTCCAATTTCAAAATGAAGTTTTGTATGTTGGGATAGAAGTTGTGAATAAATTGTCCTAGGTTTATTTTTTTATTACTATATTCAAGTACTTTTGACTATAAATAATATTAGCATAACACAAATTTTAATAGATAACACCAAAATATTGTACAGGACTCAATGCAAAGAAAGACTCAAAATTCTAGAAGTTATTATAATGTAAAAGAAACAACCAACATTAAATAAAATATCTCTCTCCATCAGAGATTGTATATTGAAGTGTATAATAAAAAAGACAGATATTTGATACAAGATTTTCTGTTAGATTATTACAAATGATATCATTTTAAATTAATTCCAACTGTAATTCAAGCAACCTAAAATGCCAGAATTTAGCCAAGTAAATCTTGTTTAACATGATGATAGCACCCATTCTTGACAGTGACCTTTATAGCGGAAAGTACTTGAACATAACAAGGACAAAAACATGAACTTTGGATAACTTCAATCCTGATGTACACCATCTCATTTGCTAATTGAAGAGATAAAAAGTTGAATTGGCAGACCTTGCTAGTGGAATTTAATAAAACTTGTTTGGATGAATTCTTGCTGCTTAAACACATCTTACTGACTGATATCTCCTGATGACTGAACAGAACAATTAAACAAAGAAACATTATGAAACTTCAGAGTCGAGGTAATGAATATAACATCAATCAGCAGACAAATTTTATATTTGTATTAATCCTTCCAGCCTTCATCCGATCCAGGTAGCCTACAGGGAATTCTGAACTGAACCCTTTATTTAATCTACAGGAGTAGACTGTTCTAGGGATATCTTATCTAGTTCATATTTTTAGTATTCTTTAGCATAAGACATTGTGATAACACACAACAAAGATGAAGATAATAGTCTGAGTATAAATAATGATGAAAACTCATCCCAGAAATTCAGACAAATTAAAATTGTTGCTGCTCTCTGTAAAATCGGCATTGAGGTGTATACAGTGGCATACCTAACATTGGTACCACCTGGGTCATAAAGGAGAAAGATTTGCTGAGGAGAAAAAGAAATTGAACATAGTATAGACTGTGCCAGAGGTAGTTTTATGCAACACCACAAATTGCTATGAAACCAAAACATCAATCTGAAAACTTAAGTCATGTCCTTAAATAGCCTTGTCAGATTTAGACTTTCATATGGTTGCCATGCCAGGTGCCAAAGCCATTCAGGAATATCTAAACTGTTAGCTGTATACAATTGCTTCCTAAGACCACTGGTGAAAAAAGGTTTTGAGTGAGTGAAACCTGAGGGTCTTGGCAAAGATCATTCTTCTTTGAACTGTGTGAACTGGCATTATAGAATCACAAACATGGAACTGTACCAAATAACAGGAACAAGCAAATAGCAAAAACTAAAATGAATATCACATGTAACACAAAGAGAAAATAATGACATAAACAAGATGTTAAAATTTCACACTATTTCAAATAGAAGATTAGGAAAGAAAAATCCATCAATGGAGAGAGTGATAACAGCAGGCATATGCCATCAGTAATTACTCTGGGTAGGCAGCTAGATACTTTTATGTAGTAAATCTACAAAAAAAATATTTTGCATTTTATGCATAATAATCAAAGTAACCTTCATAATTTTGTTGGATTTGGGTGCATATTGTGCCACAGAAGGAAGATGTAGTTGCTGATCTATTTTATTCAGAGTAGTCACTGCCTACCTAGACAGTACCTCCCTGGATAACAACAAATGGACTGTTTTCCAAAAAAAAGTGTTTTAAGAGAAAGATTTTATAAGTTTCAGCTGAAAACAGTACTGGCTGAATGCCAAATGTTTCCTTGTAGGAAAATGGCTAATATTACTATTACCATATAGTTTTATACAATTGGGTATCAAATATTTTCTGAAAGTAAGCTATGTTGCTAGAAAATAATGAAAGTGAAACAAAAAAAAAACATTACTCATTTATTCTACAAAAACTATTAACCGTCTTTGCTATATTTATGTTTTTCTGCAGATAAAACCAAGTTGCATTGAAAATAGTGAAGTTAAAGAGAAAAAGAAAGGAAATTGAAGATAAAGATCATACAAATGTGTTTGAAGATGACTATAATCCTTGTGAAACAATAGTAGGAACCAATATTGTGTTGGTACACTTTTAATGATTTGAGATCTTCTAAAACAATAATTATGTGATCACTTTCTAATCATTGTCTCTCATTAGCAAGAACAGTTCATTAACTATCTACAGTAACAACAATGAAAACTTCACTGCAAAAATATCAAAATATAAACAGAGTGCTTGAGCAAGCTTCAAGTTACCATTTTGTTTCCTGAAATTTCAAACAGTTGAATGAGTGCATCTTCATGCTTTCAATGCAGAACCACATTACAACATTTTTGCACAAAAAATTCAGTAAATGTCTGAAAACGTTAATTCTGTAGAGGTCTTCTGGTAACCTTTAATACCAAAACAAATTGTTATGAACTTAAAAAGATGAGTATGCCAAGCAGTCATTGACACCCAACTGACTTTTTGTAATTGATATTCATATCAAGAAATATTTGACCTTATCTAATTGGGATTCAAAACACAATTGTATACAACTGAAGAAAGAATTCCAGTGTGTGGACTTTTCAGTAGAGCATTCAACCTTTTCTTGATGAGTCATCAGTTGCCAAAAGTTTGGCCATAAGACAAAATAATTTTCATTATAAAATATGCAATGTGTAAACTAATCCCAACCATACCATTTTAAGGAACAATACTTTTTGGCTACAAAAGACAATACGACTGCTAAAACTTCTTTTAAATTACGAATAAACACATATAAAAACTCTACTGAGACAAGCTGATTTTTAATTTGTAAGATTTCTTTTCAGACAATGCTATCTTTTTTTTTTTTTTTTCAGTTGTTCTATCATTCATTGATCTTTCATACCAGTCTCTTTGTCTAGTTTTTAAATTTTGGCCACTGTACTCTTTGGCTTTCTTCAGATGTCTGGTTCATTGGCTAACCTTTCAGAAATGTCAAATGAAACCTTTTATTTGATTTGCCATAATATATTCACATTCCTATTCCTGTCTCAATTAATGTCCTTCCAAGAGGATTTTAGAACTCACTGGCATCAATTCTTCCTCTTAATATTTCTTCACTGAATCAGTGTATATTTTGGTTCTACTTGATCAAAGAATTGGATTGGTAACGTTCAATGTACTTTACCAGTACTTTTAACCATTAAGTCATATCACTAATAATAGAGAAAATGTGAATTTGAGAAGTAAACCAGCAAACCATGTGGAAAAATGAAGATGTGTTTCTTTTTTGTAAAGTTGGTCTTTGTTATAACTTGCTCCTTGCAGTTATAATATTATGTCTCATTTAGGCTACTCACGATGATGTCATCAATTCTTTCTCCTCAACTGACTACAATGGACTGGTATTTACCCAGTCTTCCTACTGAGATGAGATGTGACACATGGTCGAGCTTAGTGTGGGGAATATGTGCATGCACACTCAGGCCAAAGATTCAAAATTTACCCAGCTTCCACAACTACAGGATCAGGCATTTGCATTGTCTCTTATTCTCAGCTGAGTCTCTGTTCATAGACAGAGCCCTGACTGAGTTGTACTCTGCCCAAAGACAGAGAGCTTGACAATAGCAAGCCAGACAGTAGACTGTCTGACTCCAACACTGGTATTTACCTAATTTCCCCCACTGAGATGAGATGTAACACAAGGTAGAGTTTAGTGTGTGGAACCTAAGCACGTACACTCAGGCCAAAGATGAAAATTTACCCACCCCTGCGACCAGGGGAGCAGGCACTTTGTATTGTCTACTCTTTTCATTTGAGTCTCTGTTGGTAGACAAAGCCCTGACTCCTAAGACAGAGAGCCTGACAATGGTGACAGACTGCCTGACTCTAACAGATTTCTCCTTCATTTAAAGCATCTTGCCTAGTTCATTTGAGTTATTGGGGGTATCTTATTTACTCTACAAGTTTTTGTCTTTTAAACTGCAGAACTTAAACCAATTTTCATTTAGAAAAGACAGTAATAGCAATAACAGCATCTCAAGATGTATTAAAATTATCATCATCAGTAACATTGCTAAATTGTTTCAAATGGTGATGGTATTAACAGGGTTACTAAATTATTGTACAATTCATGAAATTTTATATCAGAATTAAAAACCAAAATGGGGAGGTTATACAATGCACACATGTAATATTTCAGCAATTTTGTTTCTTTATATCCACAAATATCCACTATTACATTGAAAAAGAATGGTTAATTATTTTGTTTTAATTATAAGCAAAACTTCACAAGATTAAAGTCTTACAGATAGTATAATATAACCTAGTTTAACACTTTGTTTAACAAGGTAGAAAAACAAAAGTGAAGAAGATATTTTCCCTAAATCCTAGAGACTTCATAAGATATTTCACAGGAACTCCTATAAACTCACTCACTCATTCTTGCATGGATAAAATTGGTGAAATGCATAATAATAAAATGTTGAAATCTGATAATGTTAATCATAATTATAATTCTAACCCTCCTAATAACTACAGAGTAGAGAAAGTTGACCTTTGAAGGATGATTGTTTGATACAAAATATAGTGTACCAGTTCAGGTCAGGCTAAGGCCTGATACTGGTAACATGTAACCCACTACATGGATAGATGGTTGGTGTCTAAACCAGCTCCCCCACTAGCTTTTCACTTGGTGAGGAGGGTGGCATGTCACTCTGCAGGATGAAAACCTGTCAAAGAGTGGATGAGCTTCTTATAGGAGTCAACATATATATATATATATATATATATATATATATATATATATATATATATATGTGTGTGTGTGTGTGTGTGTGTGTGTGTGTGTGTGTGTGTCTGTATATTTAATCATCTGATTAATGAAATTTGAGGAATAAAAGGACAACAAAATGATCAAATATTGTCAATAAGACTTATAATATTTATTTTATATTAGTAGGACATTTGACTAAACGAAAGCACTTTCAGCTATTTTCAGATATGTCCGTGTTCTTTTCAATAAGCCACAAAATAAACAATGAAGTGGAACTCTCTTTTCCAGAAAATTTGTTGTTGTTGTTGTAGTTTTTTTTTCCTCATGTGTTGTATTATTGTAAGAAATTATGATGCTCCCATAGTAGCTCAATGAGAGATCAGAAATCATGACAGCTTGCAAGCACACAAGAAAATTTCTATTGACTAATTATGATCCCGGTTAGGAGTATTTGTATAAGCTAAATTTCTTTTTTCTCTCTCTTTCCCTTTCCCTCTCTTTTCCTACTTTGCTTCTTTCTCCCTCCCCCTTGCCAATACAAATATGCATTTAAGTGAATTTTTTAAATAAAATACCTAGACTTACTGCCCGATCATACCACACTGATAGAAACCATATTAGTGTAAAGGCCAGTGTTTTGAATTTTTTATATCTTGAACTGCCCCACATTTTCATTTTTTAAAAAGTGTATTGAGTATTTTTTCAATTAAGCCATTTTTTGGCAAATATTTTTTGGCAAATATTTTTTGTCAAAGTTGAATTTTCCAATTGTCTTTTTTTATCAAATTTGTCTTATCTTCAAAATTATTGAGAAAATTAACAATATTGTTGACATGGAAAACAAAAATAAATTCTTTTTAAAAAAGTTACCAATATCCAGAAAGAGGCTTACACAGGAGCGTGATTTTTTTTTTTTTTTTAATTTGAACTACACAACATTTTGCTTTTATTTAACATCACTTGCTTTGATAAAGTCAAATGACAAAATGCATCAGCAAGGACTAAGAACTGTTTTCCAATTGTCATTTTTATCCAATTTGTCTAATCTTCAAAATTATTCTGAGAAAATTAACAAAGTATATATATATATATATATATATATATATATATATATATATATATATATATATATATTTTTATAGATGGGGCAGTACATATATACTTTTAGATTTAGATATTCATATCACTATATTTTATTTTTATTTTTATTTATATTTTTATGTATGTATATATATGTATGCATGTATGTGTTTGTATGTATATGTATGCATATGTGTGTATATGTGTATATATGTATGTATGTGTTTGTATGTATATGTATGCATATGTGTGTATATGTGTATATATACGTATATATGTGTATGATATGAAAATTTCTCCGATTTAATCGGTAGAGAAGACAATATTATTCATAATATATGTGTATGTATATATATATATGTGTGTGTATGTGTGTGTATATGTGTGTATATATGTATATGTGTATATGTTTATGTATGTGTCTGTGTGTTTGTATAAGCATATATATTTTCATAATTTTATAATTTTATATTTTTATTCACTTAAAATGGATATCACTTTATTTATTTAATTAAAATCTTTTTTGTATATATTTTTGAAGAGGGATTTTTTGAAAAAATTTTTTAAAAAGTTTTCTTTGAAAAAATGTTTAAAATTTAGATTTTTTATTACTACTATTGTCTTCTTAATCACCAAAGCTTTTTTTGAAATTAGAATGGGTTATTATTGATGACATTAATTCACTACATGAATTGAATAGACAATTTATGAATTGGTTCCTTTTTGTATATTTTTACTCTCTGTTGCTTGTCATGTCCAAAACATTTCTCTTATTTTTAATCCCACTTCTTCTACCCTTTTTCTTTTTCCTTTTCTTTTTTCTTTGTTTTTCTTTTTCTATTTGTCTCCTTTTTTCCTATGTTACTTTTTGAATATATTCACTCACTTTTATTTGTCACATATTAAAACAGTGCAACAATGTCAAGATAAGTTTCATCTCTGTAATAGTGTGTTAAATAAGGGTAAGTCTTCTATTTTTCCTCCCTTCACTCAATTTGAGGTTTTAACATCTGCTGATAAAGCAGAATTTTTTGCTCATAAATTCTATTCAAATTCTACTCTTGACTCAAAATATCTTAGCCTGACTTTCCACTTAGAACTGAGCCTCTATTGTGTGATATGCATATAACTCCATCCACGGTTCCTGTCATTATCTTTAAACTGGATCCTCATATAATAGTCCTTAAAACGTGCTCCTGAACTAGCTTCTGTTCTCTAAAGTTTACAATAAATGCCTTATTGCTTGTTGCTTTCCTGATTGTTGGAAATCCTATTTTGTAGTTCCAGAACTCAAGTGAACTGTCTGATCATTCTATCGGCTTATTAGTCTTCTACCTTTTTTTAGCAATTCAACTCTGAATTTGGCCAAGCGTCTCTCTACCTTGCAGGGTCTTCTTTCAGATAAGTAATAAGGCTCTCTTGTAATCATATGGAAGAAACTTTTTTGCCTTCCATCTGCATGGCTGATGTTAACCTCCCAGAGAGTGATCTCTTTGTTCCTTCTTGGGCCAACATTTACCACTGACATGAAGTGGAATGATTATATTGAATCAATTGCTATGTCTACTGCTAGGAAAGTTGGTTCACTGTCATGCTGGATAATTTTTCTCACCAGAATCTATCTTGCACATTTATAAGTTTATTATTTGTCACATTTGGTTTGATGTTTCTGCTATATATTTAGAGATTCTTGATAAAATATAAAAAAGAATTTGCAGTGTTATTTGTCCTAATCTGGTATCTTGGCCTCAGTCACTTTCCCATTGTGATAATGTAAATTCCCTGCACCTTTTCTATAAATACTTTCATGATAATTGTTCTAATAAGCTTTCTTTTTTGGTATATAGATTTTATTAATATAAGCATACTACTAGATTGGCAGCAAGGTCTCATGATTTTACAGTTGAAATGGCTAGATGTAACCGTAAATTCTATGCTAGCAGATTCTTCTCTTGCACTTTCCATTTGTGGAGATCTCTTCTGGTTTCTTGCTTTCCAGTCAACTTTGATCTTCAAAAATTTAAAAGCAATGTCAATTTTTATCTTCTGTCTTCTTAATTCATTTTTTTTTGTTCTCTCCGTTTAATCTTTTTCTTTTTCTCATATTCTCTGACATGCTTGCATCTTAGTGGCTTTATTACCTTGCTTTGGGTGAAATGAAAATATGAAGACGGAATGATAAATGTAGATGCATGTTTGAGATGAAGTAGAAATTTTTGAAAAGGTCATTTGCTTACATAGAGAGGTCAACAAGGTGTACTTTCTGCTTGAAAGAATAAATTAAATAAAGTTTTAATCCATGATCAGAGCAGAATATTGAATAAAACATCAGAAGTAGTTTCTAACTGTAAGCATGAAAAGAAATTTCTATTGTTCCAGTTACCCACTGATTAATGAATGGTATGTGCATATTCGTGTTTATAGAAGAACAACAGATCTGTTTTCTTAATTCAATTGTCTGACAATCAATACACAGTGTGAAACTTTTAGTAGCAAGTTGAACTTATTTATGTTTTTTATCTGTCTGGTGTTATCTATATATATATATATATATATATATACTTTTACAAATGCATATAAATATGTAAGCAAGAAAGTGCAAAGCCTCTCTTACATTTGAGCAATGAGTTAAAGTTGGAAATAACAGATACTTCAAAAGTAAATGAAAGTGTGAATTTCAACTTACTTAGGACAGAAAACTATGTAAATATTCAATTTGATCAGAAATATTCAAAGATAAAAGACTTTTAAAGTAGTTCTCTTTATGCCATTATTTTCATGTGCATTTAATCCACCATTCACTTAATAAAACTTACGAAAGTGAGTTTTTGAAGTAGAAGTCATTAATTCTATAGTACTTTTAAGTTAACTGTTTTATTTCTTTATATAACCAATCATAAGGACAATTGAGTTATTAAATATAAAAATCAAAGCTTTTAAATAAAATAAATGCTTTTTTTCATAGGCAACACATTAAAAATCCTGCAGCAATAAAATTACTTAATCAGTCAATTCTTGAATACCGGCAGATAGCTGTTGTCTAATAACTTTTGATTTGATTCTGCATGTTTTGATATAGAAAATAAACATGAAATAGTTTTTTCCAGTGACATGTACAGTTAAATAGAAAAATCAATTTTGAAAACTTCTAGGAGCTTAGCAAAAGCAGTTAGATATTTAGTTGAAGATTGATTGATTGACTTGTTTGTTTAAGGCATATCAGCTCTTTATGGGTCATTTAATGCCAAAATTTAATTTTCCAGGGAGTTTGGAAGCAATAAAATATGAAATATGTTATTCTACTTTCATAATTGAATACCTGATAGATGATACTCAGCTTTTGTGTATATATATGTTTGTGGGGATATAATTACTAGAGGTAGTGATATGTGTGTTTTATGTTGTAGTTTTATTGGTCGCTTTTGTATTACTTCAACCAGGACTGTTATCCACTAGGCCATGTGTCCTTTGAAAGACATGGCACATGAAACTAGAACAATTTACCCTTGTAGACTAAATAAAGGGGTTGAAATTTCAATGTATATCACCTGAAGAGGCCAGAGCATACAATGGCCAAAACATTGTGAATATGACAATAAAGATGAGGACAACAGTTTGAAAAATGTAAATAGTGTAAATAGTAATAGATATTTTGTACATGATTTTATACTTTCAGAGTAAAGGTATGATTTTAGATATATATTTGGTAAATCATAAAATGTATTGTTAGTAATTTTACTATAAAAATGTATTTTTATATTTTTTTAGTGTTTCATTGTCATTTTGCTATAAAAAATGTATTTTATTTCAAAATTTAATTTCTGTTTGGGGTTTCACTATTTATCCATAGCTGGGGGACAATAACAGGTGCTACCAGGGTTAACCTAAGAACAACAGCAATTAAGAGGTATTTTGATGCTCTTCAATCAAAGGCCTTGCTGCCAAATGTAGTTTGTTGTCATACCCAGGACAATGAATTGTGGAATTATCATTGTGATAGGACTTGTTCCATTTTCTTCTTATCTCGTTAAAAGCCAATCCATATAAGACAGATGAAGTTTCTATAAATAGCTATTGAAAACTCTAAGTTTGAAAGTTGAAAAGACAAAAATGTGCTAAAAATAATATAGAATGTTTTCTCAAATTTTCTTGAAAGTGATTCAAGATTTTGTTTCAGTTTTGTTTTAATGGTTGCTGTTTAAGGTTTAAATAAAAACATTATGTAAGGATGTTTTTTTTTTATCTCTCCACTTACATACGATATCTACTTGTAAACATTCTTTAATATAATTAACCTATGCCCTCAAGTTTTTTCTATTGTAAGTTTTTGAATTATTTACAAAAATATAATACAACATATATATATATATATATATATGTAGCTAAATTATAAGCTGATAGAACTTGATATGGAACTTGATATCAGAAGATTAAATTAAAAACTATTTTCTAGAAAAGTGAAAATGAAAAAGTTGAATTTGAAATCTGATTCTTATTTCTGAATGTTTAGTAATTTAATTAGACTTGAAAATTTTATTTTCTGTCAAGCATAGAAACTGATACTAGCCAAGAAAATAAGTTATATATTGATACTTTTTAAAAATTAAAACACACATACATACACATGCACATATATACAAATACAGATAGAGAGAAAATGCAGTAGTTTTATACTATTTCATATTGTGTGTATACCTTTTTACATCATTAAGAATTGTTTTATTGCTATATTGGAAAAGTTTATAAAAATAAACTGAATTATTTTAGTTATATAATGATAATATTTTTAAAAACATTCAGAGAAAACATTTTTATCAATGAAACATGAATTCATCACAAAACTAAATACTTATTCTTCTACATATTTAATAAGAGCTCAAATACAGGTTGCTTTAGAATTACCTCTCACATATATCTCCCAGAAATACCTCCCACATAATGATAAGACATTAGATAGATGAAGATATCATTGCCATTAATGTCTTACTATTATGTGAAAGGTATTTTTTCTGCACCCTGTATAATGGCAGAGTGATTGCTGTGAATACAGATTTGATATCCTATTTTTTAAATTTTCATTGTATTTTTTTTATTTGTTATAAAAATTTGTAATGCTTACACTAGAAAATTTTTAATGACAAAAAAGAAATGCCACATAAAATACCTAATTTTTTTAATTTAATAATCTTTACTTCTGTGACAAAGCCATATAAATAGAGCAGCCAGTGAAAATTGAACTGAGTACTAATATCTTGGAAACTAAGGTTGCTAACAATTACACCACAGGGAGGCACTCACAGAAAGTCCCTATTTTTATATGCAATGCTATAAAAATCACCACACATTAATTTATTTGTAAGTAAATAATCTGGTAAAATTTTATTTAAATTTCAAAAGCATTATGTCATCCAGCAACCCCCACAAGAATTATAAAAGAAAATTCTTTGAATTCTCTTATGAATTTTTATGACAGTTATTTTCATATTATAGTGACATAGACAAAATAGACTTGCCCTATTTTGCATTGAGTCAAGCAACAATTAATAAGTCAGCTGTCACTCGGCACAAAGGGAGAACTTTTTATGTCACAGACTAGAAGATATCACAACAATATGTCCATCGCCAATAGGATCTCTAATACTGTTGGATGAGCCAGACTTTGTGGAAACATGTATTTGTTTTTTGTTTTCTTACCTAAGTGTGGGACAAGAGGTTAAACATCCACAAAGTTGCAGGAGGAGAAAACAAGATTACAGATCTAATTTTGGCTTTGGCTGGATATGAGGCCATCAGAAACATCTCTGTCATGGCATATCTGAGAATTGAAGGAATTAACCTTTTCACAAATTTCAGACATTATAAAGAGAAATTTGCAGCTAAAAAGAAGTTGGTTATTGCTGAGAGGACAAAGTTTCTTGTGAGCAAACAAGAGCCAAACAAGATAATAATACAGTATCAACACAAGCTATGAGAAACTTACAGATTTTGTGAGTTTGAAAAACTTGGCACTGGAGAAATGACCATAAGTTGATACAGTTGAGATTAATTGAAGGTAAGTGTGATGCATTATACAAACACAACATTTTAGAACAGTTACAACTGACTAAAATGTCCTTGGGTGCATCTATAGAGTTTCTGCAACAATTAGAGTTATTTGAAAAATTCAATACATCCAAGAGTAATGCTGAAGCATGCAGCACAATGAATTACTTTATGTGATACAAATACTGTGATAAAAAGCATGAATAGGACAAGAAAAAATGTCCAACTTTAGGACAAGTATGCTGGAATTGTGAAAAGAAAAACAAAATTTCCAGTCTGTATGTAAGTATAAGACGAAAATAGAAAGAGTAGAAAATTTAACCCCCCCCTTCAGGGAAATACAACTGTATTTGTGATACAAAGGCATAAAGAGAAAAGTGCCAGAGAAAAAATGAAACTGAATGGTATAACTTTTCCTATGCAAGTAAATACTGGAAGTGATGCCACCATAATCCCAACAAATTTCTGGAAATGAATGGGCAAACACAAATTAATGAAAATTTAGCTTAAACTAAGACAGTTTGATGGCTCTTTCATAAAAATGTTAAATTGTTTTGACAGAACCTTTGAGACCGACACATGCTTCAAAATTATTCCCACCACAGTAGTGAAATGGGAAAAAATTCATGAACTCATGGGAATAAATGTCTTAAAAGTGGATACAACCAAATTAATTAATAGTGTGAAGTTGGAAAGTAATGAGATGAGAATGTTAAAATGATACAAAGTGAGCATTCAATTAAAAGAAAATAGTTACCTCCTCATACTTTGAGTCTAGCAGACTGCCCATTTGCATGCTACCTTTAGTAGTTGCTAAACTGAAAACAATTGTGGAGTGAGGAATTTTAGAACATGTTCCCCTTGGTGGTAGTAATTGGGCCTCACCCATTGTTGTTTTATGAAAACTGGATGGAGATTTAAGGATATGTGGGAATTACAAAATATATTCTGATTCTTTCTATATTCTTAACATTGAAACTGCCATTCATGAGTTGTCAGGAATTAAATACTTTGCTAAAATTGACCTCAAATCTGCCTATAACCAGATACAAACTGATAAAAATTTAACGATTAACTCCCCAATTGGCTTACTAAAATGGAAGCATATGCCTTATGGTATAAAAACAAGTGCTATTTTTCAAAGAGCCATTGAAAATGTACTAAATGGTGATGTTACGAATATGATTATCAAGACAATATATGTATTGGTGCTACCAGTAGAGAAGAACTAAAACAAAAACAGATTATGTTTTAAACAAATTAAAAAATGCTGAGATAACCATAAACAAGGATAAATGTGTTTTAAATTGTGACACAATAATATATCTTTGGATATCTGATTTCCAAAGATGGAATTTTGCCAGACATAAATTTAATAAAGAAAATAACAGAAGTATCTACAGCTACAAATAAAAAAAGAATTAGAACCAATTTTAGAGTCAGCCAATTTTTATAGCGGATATTTGCCAAAGTACAGTGAACTGATAGAACTCTTTAGAGAGTTATAAAAAAAGAACAATGAATTTAAATGGATTCAATTGCAAAATACAGCATTTGAAAATTTAAAGAAAGAACTTTTGTTGTAAAAATTTTTAACCCTAAAAAAGAAGTGACTTTGACTAGGGACTCAAGTGAGTGTGCCATATCAACAATTTTTTCTCAAGAGAGTCATCATATAATGTATCTTTCTCAAAGGTTAACATAAGCTAAGGTTAACTATTCAAATAGTGAAAAAGAAGCATTATGGAGCACAGGTATAACTTGCCAATTTTTATTAGGCAGGAAATTTCTGCTTAAATCTGACCTTAAACCTTTAGATTTTATTTATAACCTCAGGAAGGAGTTACCTAAAGTTATATCTTCTAGAATTTGAAGATGAACCATAAAGCTCATGGCCTATGACTTTAACATCAAATATATGAAAGGAAACACTATTCCATATGTAGACGCTCTATCAAGATTAAAGTTCAACAATTAACCATTAGAAAGATCAGATAATTCAGAAGATAAAATATTGCACTGGATTGAAGCAGATGTATTACCCTTAGATTGTTTTGCATTTGAAACTTGAAGGGTCTGGTATTAGGTAAGATTGCATGTCGAATAAAAAGAAACAAATGGAGTGAGTGTTCTAAGGCAGAGAGACTCTATAAAGAGATAAGGCACAAGTTAACCATAGAAAAGGGTTTTATATACAATGGAGATATTTTGATACTACCAAAGACATTAAGAAAAGATGTAATAAAAAGTGTACATGATAATGTTCATTGTGGAATAACAGCAACACAGAGATGATTAAAAGTGGAAGTATGATGGCTTGGGTATTTGCATGATGTAGAAAAATATATATAAAAATGCCCAAAATGTAGAGAAATAAAAAACTTTTGCCAAATCAATATACATTCATGGCCTAAAGAAAAAATAGAGTTTATATGAATCATGAACATGTTAAAGGCATCGAACTATTTTTAATTTTGGTTGACTCATTCTCTGGATGGCCTGAAGTGGTTTGAGTTTAGGATAGGAAGGCAGCTATCATAAAATAAATGTTATGAGTAATATTTTCCAGAAATGGGTTGCGAAAAACATTAGTCTCTGACAATGCATCAGAATTTTGTGATAAAATTTTGTGTTTGTGGTTAAAACAAATTGGATGCCTCCCTTATAAAACACCACCATACCATCTGCAATCCAATGGAATTGCAGAAAGAATGGTGCAGATGGTGAAAATGGGGTTAAGGGCATTTTCCCCATCCAGAGACATTATAGATAGTTACTTACCGAGACTATTACAGAGTCATAGAACTATTCCAAATGCTGGTAGAATGCAGTCCCTCTGCATTGATGGGAAAACAAATTAGATTACTTATAACAATATCCTATTCAACAAATGAAAAAAGTGGTACAAAAAAGACTGAGAACCAAGTTCTGAAAAAGCAAACTTTATTGCACAAAAGGGACATAATACGGCTATAATAACAACAAGTGGACAGAATGTATTGGTTCATTCTGATCAATGAATTGACAACAAAGAAGTTGAGATGGATGTGGAGAAAGGAACCAAAAAGGAAGGAAAACATGAATGTTTCTGAATGAGAAAGCAAAACTATGGAGGATAGTTTGCATGAATCCAACATGAAACTGGAAGATCAGAATGAATATGAGTCAAGACCTAGATCCCCGATAAAAAGAACCAGGTACATACCACAAGAGAGAGAGATAAGATCTCATATTATAGTTTGGAGAGGTCACAGATTCATTTTTGGGAGATATAATGACATAAGCAAAATGGACTTGCCTTATTTTGCATAGAGTTAAGTGACAACTAATAAGTCAGCTGTCACTTGGCACAGAGGGAGAACTTTTATGTCACAGACTAGAAGACATCACAACACAAACAATATTCCAGACAATAAAATTTTGATGTCAGAAAAACAAAATTTAGGTCCTCTGACCATTTTTCCAAAATATTCAGTTGATTTGAAAATATATATCAATACATTTTATGCTTATAAACTGAAGTACTAAAAATTTATAGACAGCAGAACATTCAATGATTTTTGCCCTGATTTTTAAATATTTTTTACAGTGATGTTCACCCTGTACATATTCCAAGTGCCACTCAAGGTAGAGGGTTACAGAGTAAGAGGTACAGCTTATTTGGACATGGGCAGAAGATAACGGTTAACCCTAGACAGGTTAAGATTGTAGTGATCAGAGAAACAGTCTCTTGGAAGTTGGTTCCACAAGGCAGTGATTTGTGGGAACAAGCTGCTTTACATGAGGATATAAACTGAATGAGGGTAGTTCACTACAATGTGCATGGAATGGTGGGTCTTAGTCATGAAAGTTCAATTGGGGGAGTGTAATTCATCTGAACACTCAACATGGAAATAGCAATAGACCAGTGAGAGGCTTGTGATATCTCATCTATGAGAAAGGGGTTGCAGAGTGGAAAATAACTGGTCACCTACAAGGATGCAGAGACACTTTTGTACTCTATCGAGAATGGAAAGTGAAGACTGCATGGCTTCCACCCATATATGGCAGCAGTACTCCACATTTGAATTGATCTGGCTCTTCTAAAGGTGGAGGATAGCAGGTAGAGTGAGCTACTTTCTGCAGTGGTACTGAGAAACAATCATATTCCCAACATCTTTACCAATGGATCATATGTACAAGTTCCATTTGAGGCACTGAATTTGACCAGCCAGTTTTTTTACCCACTGAGCTGCTAGAGTTAGGTCAGAGGAGAGATCATCTGCCAGGTTTATCTTGGGCAAGAGTATCAAAGGTACAGCAGGAATATGTAAATTCTAGATAGACATGAGTAGCATGTGAAAACTGCAGGTGCCAACAGGTGAAGCAAGCATAAGACAGTGACTTACAAGGATTGTATGCACCCAACAAAGAACATTACATCAAATTATATCCCAATTCAATACTGGTTCTGTTAAACCTATCTACCAATGCATTGCAATAAATGCACTTCATTCCATGATATTTCATAGTCAGCCAACAATAGCATGATTATTGGCACCACAGTATCAATTACTGTACTGCATGTGGACAAAAGAACATTGCCACTTGGCTGTAGGAAACTGGTTCTGTATCATGTGCTCAAATGAGTCATGTTTCTAGCTCTTTTTGGGCAGATGATTGCCTTTGTGTACAGAGGAGACCATATGAATCCTGTTTAAAAACAGAGCATTAGCAGTGGCACTGTAATGGTATAGATGGATTCAGTTGAAATTCAAAAGACAACTATTAAACTCAAAGTCCATTCTGTCAGGTGTAATATAGATAGATTTAACAAAACCAATTGTATCTCTTTATGTTTACCATGTTTTTCAGTGGTAATTGCTTGTTCAAGGAAGATAATGGAACCTTCACATCATGTACAGATGACATGAAACTGGCTCCAGGATTTGATTGATTGATTGATTGATTGATTGTACTTTTTACAGCTTATCAACATTTTGCAGGTTATTTAAAGACAGAAACTATTTTTAGACTGTAAGAATCTTTTGGAAATAATAATAATTTACTGATATAAGTCCTACTAAGTAAGCCATAGCTGGAGGGGAGAAGAGGTAGATTCATAGCTTTCCCCAACGGTCATTTGGACATAAGTGAATATCTGACTAGAATTGTAACTTGGCTCTCTGATTTCCAATTCTTTACCATTATCCATTGCACCACCTGCACACCCAAGATTACAGCACCTGGTATTCCTAAACGGTCACTCATTTCAGTACTGACCAAGCTTGATGTTGTTTAACTTTGGTGATTGTATGAGAACCAGTTTTTCAACATGATATGGCTGTAAGCCCTTACTTTATTGGGCCCTTTAAATCTCATTGATCATGTATAGAACATCTTACTAAATTTCCTGCAACCACATCCAACAAACACTATACAGATATGGATAGCCCTGGAACATGCCTGGATAGATACACCCAAGCAATGAATGCAATACCTTGCAGACTCCATGCCATATTATGCAGCTACTATTATTCTGACAAAGAAGATACATAGCTATAGAAGATAGCTATTTTTTGGGCTCTTTATTTTATTAGAGAACTAGTTTAAAAGAAGCATTCTATGTGAACTTTTAAGCTAGCTCCTGTGTAAAACTAAAAGGACCACTGGTCCAGCTTAGAAAACAGCAATGATAATTTTGAAGAAATAACTTTGAATTCCTCAATTCACTCCATGGAACTTCAAAGTCTCACTTTAACTTTCATTCAGTCTATAAGTCCAATTCTGGCCAAAAGACCAATTTGAACCAAAATTCCAATTCAGGCCAAAAATTGAGTTCTTCAAATCACAAACTCTGTAGAAATTCAAAACCTCTTACACAAAACTTCTCACTTTAACTCCAATTCCTTGGCATTTTGGAGAAATAAAATCAATTTCCTCAATTCATAAAATTTTAGAGATATTTTAATCTGAATTTAAAACAAAAAAAATTAAAATTCAATAAGTTATTGTGTTACTTTAAACTCAATATATATTAAAAACTTTTAAAATCACTAATTTTTTTCAGTTATTTTAAAATTTGAATTTTTAACTGTTCCCTCCTCATCCAGGAACAAATCCTAATGCTGGATGTTCAAAAACCAAATAAAAGGCATCATCCTGATTCCAAAAAGTTATATGTCTATGTAGAGTGATTGTGACCCAAGTTAGAGGGGTTTCAGACACACAGACAGAATTTGCTGTTTATTTATTTATAGAAAATTTAAATTATTTTTGTTCTCATTCTACAATGTGAATACCACCAATATTTTAATACTACAAATATGCTACATATACAACACTTTCAAAGACTTGATCATGTTTTCTCATTTAACATTTCAGCAGAAGTTTCAGTGAATTTTCTTTATATCTTATAACAGCTGACGTAATTCTTGTCTGAATTTCTGAGACATAGCATTGTTAATATTATATTTTTATTCTATTAAACCAGTTTTCTTATCAACGTCATGATAACAATGCTTCAGTCACAATATCCTTTTGTCTTTCTTAGGTGTCTGTCACATTTGGTAACTTGATTTAATATCAATACATCAATGATTAATTAGGCAAGATTCTGGATAATTCTGAAGCAGTTTCACCATGGTATAAGGATTTGGGCGTGAGGAGTTAAATGGTTTTGAGATCAGTGTGATGCAGAGACAAGTATATATAATAGCTTTGATTCGCTTCCTATCATTAATACTATATTACTGTCTAGACAAGCTGTACAAAATTAAACTCTCCACTGATTGGATGGAAGCAGTTTTACCTGCCAAAAGCTGGCTTTAGAAAACAAAACTCTATTCAAGTTACAATGTCATATATTCTGTCACAGTTTTGAAAAGATTGACTTTCTTTGGTATGTTCTTTGCATAAAGAAAATTAAAACCTTGGATGTGCACATTTAAGAATATGATACAATTCATATTACTGAACACCAAATAGTTGATCTGTTTTTAAAACGTTGTTCAGTATTCATTCTCTGAGAAAAAGATTTATATTTCAGATGTTTAGAAATCATCATCTTTACTCAGATAGGAAGGAAATATTTTCTCATTAAGGAAGGATGTATTTCTTTATAAAAGTAGGATGTATTTATATATGAACTTAACAAGTGAGATATTTAGACAACTTTGATTTCAGAAGTTTAACTGTCATCATATTCATCTGAAAATAATAATAGGTGTGTATTTGCGTACATTTTGCTGTAATATTTGATTGTATCACATAATAAGTACATTGTAAGTGGGTTCATATGATACAGATAAGATCCTCCCACAGAAATCTCGGAGATAAAATTGGATCTATGTTTCCCTAGAGATCAGAAAAAAATCATGAGGATAATATAAGGATATGTAGATGCCAAATATGTCTTTTATTTAAGATGTTGGTTCAAAAGTAATCATTGAAGTTGGAGTCGAGAACAATTTTTCCTATTAATAATTTGTAAGACTAGTGTACTCATAAAGAGTGCTCAAATACTATGTAATATCAAAATCTTCCAAGTGAATAATGCACATTTTCCTTATAAATGAAGAGAAGACTTGAGACAGCATATGTTCTAAAGATGGATGCTGAGAAGACCATGGAATGAGCATGTAAGCAACATGGAAGTTTTAAAGAAAAATGGGAACAAAAAGGGCACTTTTGCTTAGAATCAATACTTTCCAGCCAACTTTAATCTTGAAAAATTTAAATGCAATATCACTCGTTATCTACTGTACTCCTGATTACTCTTTTCTCTCCTTGCTCATTAATTTTTCTGTTCCTAATTCTTCCACACCCTGTAACCCCCTCTGCTTTAGTGAATTTACTGCCTTGGGTGATACCATTTAAAAAAAAAAAAAAACAAGAAAAATCATTCTAATTTCAAGCATAAACATCAAATGCTTTGCTTTCTAAATTTTATTTTAGAACTTTTATTATTTTACTTAAGTTTTGCCCATCATATCATTGTGCTTTAATATTGGGTATATGCTTTTATCATAGTAGATAATATTGTCATTTTGTCATTTTTGGTCATCCAAACTTCTGGTATCTCATGAGATACTTGTAAATGTAAGTGGCCTTTCATCATATATGTGTAAAGAAGACCATTATGAAATAAGCTATGTTTTGTGTGTTACAAAGCAACAGATGTTGTTTTTTATAGATATAGATAATAAAAGTATTTGTTGGTAATAACCAGAACTACTAACAAAGTGTGTTTACATTTTGGGTGATACTTTACCTGTGATCTCTTATCAACATATTCATATGAATTTCAATTACCTTACTTGTATGCTGTAGGAAAATTATGTGTCCCCTGATCCATTGTTTTGGAATATATATTATATTTTATATATTCATGTTATAAAAAAAGAGAGCTTATTCTTTGTTTATCACAAATTATGTGCATGTATCTTTGCATGTACTTATATACATATGCCCATATTATGCATGAGTGACTTACATGTGTTTGTTCCATTTAACGTATACACAAGCACATGCTTTGAGTTTGAAGTGAGATAATGGAATAATGCATTCTCCTCTCAGTCAGCCAGGACAACTTGACCATGTACTGCATAATCAAATCATAAAGTTAGAGAGGAAAATAAAAAATGTAAGATTTTAAACTCTAAAAAAATCAAATAATTAAGATTTTACTGAACTTTTTTAAAATTATTCATAATAAAAGGAATTATTTTTTTAAAGTTTTTTTTTTTAAAATTTTGTAGAAATATTTTCAGGTCTTTGTTGAATCAAACTATGTATGTAAACATGCAAACATACATCAACACACACTGAAATGAAAATGAAAATGAAATGAACATCTATGTCAGTTGGGCTAATTTCCCTTTCTGTCGGCTAACAAACTCACAGTAACAAGAAAAAATATAAGTCAAAATGTGCAGTCCTCTGTATTTAAACTGAATATATTTGGTAATAAATGTAACATTTTAAATGGACAAATAATTTAGATAAAAATAGAATATTGACTAGGAATGTTACTTATAGAGAAATTATTTAAGTCAATGAGGTAAAGTTAAATTACTTTCTAATTCTTTCAAAGATTATTTCAATATAGGTAGACGGAAATTTTAGTGTTAAAAATATAAAAAATACTATTAGTTTTAACCTTAAATACATTTTTTGTCAGAATTTTTCCTTTTGAAGTTGTATTTAAACTGAATATATTTGCTAACTAGCAGCATGGCCCGGCGTTGCCCGTGCTTGATTCAAAAATCGTACGACTCATACAGTAATCGCTATCACTTGACTTAAAATATTTTTGCCGTTCCTTGCCTTTAAAGGGGTGCCCTTTGCAGTGCTGATGTTGCTACATGCCTTATTTCTTGCCTATCTCACGCTGCAAATTTTTTCTAAGCTCTATACTAAACATTAAATCTGTTACGAAAAAAGAACTAAACAAAATGAACACAAAACGATCAGCTTTAAAAAAGGACTCGTAACTGGAAAAACCGAATGAAAAAAGAATGTTAAGTTAATGTTATGTTAATGTTGAGTTTAAGCAAGCAAATGAGCCAATTGGAGTAAAGTGTCATGCAGATTTAAATTTTTCCCACTTGTCACGAATGCAGCTATCGATTTTTTTTGCATGCTAGCATGCTAGTTAACATTTGTGTCAGTCAGCTGTTGGCTCTCACACCGGCCAATAGAATCTTCCTGCCTATTCGTGGCAGCCAGCTATAGGCTCTCACTCTGGCCAGTATAAAATGGCCGCAAACTACATGAAAATTGTCGTAGAAGCATGAAAAATCGATTATTTCAACTATTGATGGGAGTTGGGAAATGCAAAGTCAGTCTTGGCCTTCCCACTAACTTGGAGCATGTGCATGTAAATTTTGGTGCAAATCAGTCGAAAATTGCGGCCGTGCATTCATTACACACACACACACCCTACCTTTTATAGATAGAGATACATGTAGTATTTTAAATGGATAAACAATTTAGACTTGGAAGTTTTCAGTCTGTCATTGAATTAAAATATACATATATACACACACACACACACACACAAACATACATAGACACAATTTGAATGAAAATGAAATGAAAAACCTATGTTGTGAGGGCTAATTTCCATTTCTATATGGTAAGAATACCTGGGTAACTGTATGGTGGTGTGTGGCTTAGGTGCTAATGTAAACAGTTGATTTATCCATTACAAGAAGATTAATGACGGATGATAATGACAAGGAAACACACGGGTAATTTTAACAAAACAAGATAAAGAATTTATTCACAAATGTACATGCTTGAAGTAGTGTCAGTAGCTTGTTTCGGAAAAATTAATCAGAATTCTTAAAGTCAGTACTTTTAATGAATTGTCATGAAGAGGAAATGTTCATATAACAGATTAAATGATCTGACACAAAATTATATTAAAAAATGTTTGACAAAAGTAAGAGAATTTGTTGCTCACTCGAGGGATATATGGTTTGTATACTTTCAAAAGTAGAATAAGAGAGGTATTTTGAAATACTTAGCTGTATTGGATTGTTGAGAGGAATTTTTTGAAGTGCCACGTGCTGGTTAGAGGTCAATAATATATTTGGCAAGTACATTTACACTGGTAAGTACTTCAACGCTGGTTGCAGGTAACTGAAATGAAACCTTTCACATAACTTCAGACACTCTTCTCTGATTAATTTAATTTTTTCCTCATTTTATATCAAAAAGAATTTTGTGTATACTCACTACTTTCTTTTGTTCTTCTTTTCAGCTGACTAGCTAATTTCCATGAAGGCAAGTTTTTCATTGGTCCCAAAACAATTTCACATAGGCTTGTGAATTCCTCTCCTTCTTCTTCTCAGCTCACCAGTCAATTTCTGTGAAGGCAAGTTTTTCATGGGTCCAAAGAAAATTTCACATTGGCTCACAAATTCCTTTCCTTCTCCTTCTCAGTCCTCTGAATTTAAAGAGTGAGTGAAGGGGAGTTATTATTATTTTGCAGTGACTACAACTGAAAAAAGTATAAGCCAAAATGTGTGGTTCTTTGAAGTCATTATTATGATTCAGACTGTATTTAAACTAAATATATTTGTTAATAAGTGTAGTACTTTAAATGGACAAACAATTTAGATTTTAAATTCAATCATCTTACTATCAGGTACTGAATTAGTAACAATTAAAATTTATTATTATCACAATAACAAGTAGAATGGTTACACTATATTTCTTGAATTGCTTAGATTATCACTGAATTGTCTATCAACAATACAACCAGGTTTAGTTTCCTGACTTTTGTCTGCTGTACAAAAACTTCAACTGCTTATAAAAGCTTCAGTTTTCTCTTTGTACTAATAACCTTTGAAATTACACTTTCAGCTCTGACAAGAAGGAAATTTAAAGAAATGTCTTATTCCTAAAATGAAATCATTATACAATTTTACCAATCATCATTTCAACAAATGGTTGTCAATTTTGTCTCTTCCAACATTCAATCTCCTATTGAGAACTTCTGGAAGTTGAAAATTGGCAGACATTGGCTGCAAATTTGTTTGTGGCAAAAGTTTAGATACAGCAGGATAATGCTAATTTCCTTTATGCTGCTCTTATATTAAATCCTCTATTTTCTTTACTATAAATACTTATTTCAAATGAAATGATTATGTGACAAAAGAGAAATGAGAAAGGTCTTCCAGTTCCTGGAAATTTGCCATTGATCATTTCATAGCAAGAATTTGCCAAATCTTCTTTCCAGCTTAAAGTTAATAGCTACCACCTGAAATATGGTTGTCTGTAAGGATCCTTATTCTAACATCTCAAACATATTTCCAATTACAAGACAATGAAAACAAGACTTACAACAAAAAAGAAAAGTTACATATCATACTACAGACAGTTGTTTTCCTATCCTTGATTATCGTCGATATTTGAAGACCAAAAGTCAAATTACAAAAGTGGTTTTTACAAACTGTAATAAAACAGCAAATTTCAGCAGCTAATAAAAATTGATGGCATTTTCACTCTCTCTCTCTTTATATATATATATATATACATATACATGTTTCCAGTATTTTTATTTATATATTTCCTGTCCCATCTGTAGTGAGAAGGGAGGTAAATAAACTTAAGTTAGTAAATTTATGAGTGATTACTTCCCTTAATCATTTTAATAATCTATACAAATAAAATATCTATCTGCATTTAGACAAAATTAGTTCCCAAGAAAAATGAACTGTTTAATTAATCAGTTCATTTAATTCTGCATTGCTTAGATTGTACTCTTATTTGTTCAAGCCTTTCATGTGAAGCACTCAGATATCTTTGTCTATTAAGTGATCACCTTGCTTCAACTTAGTCTTGAAATAGGCTTAGTCATTGATCTATTTGTTATTCTGTTGCTAATCTTTTTCTTCTGGGAGATATTTCCATCCCACATAAAACTTTTAACATAAAAAAATATTGAGCAAAAAGCAATTTATATAATACTAAGAGTAATCAATGAATCATAGATACGATAGGTCTAAAAAAAAATAAAAGGAACAGATTAATTAAATGGTACATTGGCCTCTATTTTAGTTGTGAATTCTTTATCTTGCCTTTATTGAATCTCAATATATTGTTTCAAGACTTTTGTTTTATTGCTATTAAAACTTTCTAACAATTGCCATCATTTCTGACAGCGCAGGTACACTAGCATATATATATATATATATATATATATATATATATATATATATATATATATATATCTATCTCTTCTACAAATATTTTCACGGCAACTATTCTGATGAACTACTTTCACTGGTTCCCAGACTACATAAGTTTAAACGTGCTACCAGGCTGGCATCTCGGTCCCACCCTTTCACTATCAAAATGGTTAAATGTAACTATCTCTTATTCTCAAACAGCTTCTTCTCCCACACTTCCTGTCTGTGGAATTCCCTTCCCCTTACTTGCTTCCCTGATGACTATAATCTTCAAATATTCAAGTGTAATTTCAGTTGACATCTGACTCCCTGAGCTTGTTCCCTGTCCTTAGATGTAACCTTTCAAACACGCCTCTTTACTCTTGTTCTCAATCCTCTGTAACCCTTTGCATGCTAGTGGCACTCCTGCCTTGCTTGGGGTGAATTGCCTTAAAATATATATATATATATATATGTGTGTGTGTGTGTGTGTGTGTGTGTGTCATTCCATTTAATTAGAACTGTTGAAGACTATTTTTTGGAATTCTGCTTGAAGCCTCCCTGAGACTCCCTTAGTCCGTGAATACAGTAGGTTTGGCAGTTTTGACAAGGGTCACTAATGTTAACTGATACTTTCACCCCATTCATACCATTGCTGCTCTCACATATATCAACACTACTCATGGAACTTCCATTGTGGCTGAATGCAATGACTGAAATCTCCACTAATCATGGGACAATTCATCAACACCAATTCAGCATTAACACTAGACCTCAACATTGCTACAAATGCTTGATGAACTATCAAAGCAACTGTAACAAAGAGCAGTACATTAACAACTCTAATTCATTTAGACCAACATATCCCCCACATTTTTTCCAGGGGCAATTCAAGAATGAGTTATTAAAAGTGAATTTTTTTCTAGAGAGTCTGTTTGAAAATGAGTGTGCGTGCAAGTTAATACATATGTTTGGTTGGTTGATTTTGTTTAGTGGCATATCAATCCCCATAGGTTATTTAATGCTGAAGTCTAAATATTTTGTACATAATTTTATGCTTTCAACTACAGATATTTTGTAGATTGTTTTATAGTTTCAGAGTAAAGATATCTTTTTTTAGATATATAGTTTGTAGATCATAAAATGTATTATTGGTAATTTTGCTATAAAAATCTATTGTTGCTCATTTTATTATAAAAATATACTGTTGATTTTTGTTTGGGGTTCACTATTTGCTCATAGCTGGGACCCTAAAAGGTTCTACCATTCCAGGGAACAACAGCAATTAAAAGGTGTTTCTACGCTCCTGAAAACCTCCAATCTTCCAATTGGAGGTCTTGCTGCTGGATATAGTTTATTGTCATACCTTGGATGATAATACCTACATTGCATATACAGTATCCATACATAAAAATATTTGTATGTATGTACATGTGTAATTACATATGTACTGTATATAATATATATATAATATATAAATATATATATATATATATATATATATATATATACAAGTTTCATTAAATAATATAGACAAGTGTTGTTTATTTATGTTGTGTAAATTTTTTTCATAACATCTGATAAGTTTAATAACATTATGTTACCAATTATAGACATTTAAGAATATTTGTAGAAATGCCATAATTGATTTTGTTTAGGTTGGGTTTCAACTGTTTGATGTATAATGCGTCAAGGATTTTTAGTTTTTGTCTATTGTTTTCATGTTGAAGTATAATTGTGTTTTTGACAAGTATTTTACGAAATTGTGTGTGCGGGCAGGCATGTTGTTTTCAATGCCTAAAAATGTTAGAGTTTTCATTCAAATGTAGTGTCAAGCATCGTGAAAGTGAGTTTGTGGTGTGACCAACATAAATACCAACGGCTTCCCATACTTTATACTTCTCCAATTCACTCTCATGTGGTCATGTGTGACATCATGAGATGTGGTGCGATTTTCGCTTCTAGCGTCTTATATGCACGTGTTTATCGTTGCTTAGAAATCATCTATGTAAACAATGACAGACTATCATCGTTGTCTTGTCCGTATATTGCTGAATATGTTGTAATTGACATTTTTGATAATGGCTTATGTAAGCCAAAAGCTTAGATTGTATTAAACAAAATATGGATCAATATTGTGAATTTCTTTCTTCGTTCAATGATAATGTTATTAAACTTATTAGATGTTACGAAAAAAATTTACATAAAATAAATAGACAACACTTGTCTATATTATTTAATGAAATTTGTATAAATGAAAAGATGCTGCCTAAATACACACAATATATATATATATATATATATATATATATATATAAATAAAAGTGAACATAGTAGTCAACACTTAGAGGTGACAGTCTGTTTCATGCTAGATGCAACTGTCAAGCCACGATTGCATCTAGCATGAAACAGACTGCCTATGTGTTGACTTCTATGTTCACTTTTATATTTACACACACTCTATCTCTGATATTGAGCACTTTATCCCATAAATATAGCACATCTTAAGACTATATTTCTTCATAAATATATATATATATATATATATATATATATATATATATATATATATAGTTTTTATTATATTATTATTAGTTTTTTAACATTATCTTAGTAATTTCTTCCTCAGTACTTCAACTTTTTTTCATTCTTTTATTTTTCTCTTTCATGGATTCCATGTTCTTTGGCAGCTTAATAGACTTTTAGGTTTCCTCCATGTGAATAGCTCATATTTTGAATAATAAGAATTATTATATGTCATGAATGGGGTATCAGGATTTTAGAGATGCTTAAGTTGGAAATGGCCAAAAAAAGATTGGGAACCACTAATTTAGACTATCATGAACTTCTTGACTATTATATTCTTCTTCAGTTGAACACATTGTAATACAATAATAAATATTTTATTACTGTTACTCATCTCTTTATTTTTTTCAGAAGCTCATTTGGTGCTGCGACCAACATTTTTTCCTCTTCTTCAGGGACCACATTCAATTTAGTGCTATATGTGATACACACTTGTGTGATTATGTGTCATTTTGATTCATGTCTGACTCTTACCACAGTAGGTTGCTTTTCCTGCAGTAAACTGGTTGCCAACCAAGGCTATAGGACCCAGTCTGTCCTGCTATACAACCCATAGCTGGGAGGAGAAGAGATGTATTTGTACCTTTCGCAAGGGTATTTGTACATAAGTGAATGTAACGAACCTGATTGGAATTCAAACTCAGATCTCCGATTTCTCATTCCAAGCTGATATTCCTTATGCCACAAGTTCTCATTATTCATCATCACTATTCATCATCACTATTCATCTGAAATCCTGCAACAGACATTTGAGAAGCCCAGCCATAACATCACATTCCCAAAAGAATGTCTCAGCCTATAGTACCTAGCAACCAACCATACCATTATCATACTGATCTGTACAACCTAATTTCATATCTTTCTTAACACGTTGACTGCCAAAGGTCAATTACAAAATCTTACTTCAAATCCCAACTTTATAATAGTCAACTTAGCCAATAAAACATTTTTATGTGTTGATTTATAACTTTAAGTGAAGTCTTAACATTGTTTTCACACTAAAAGTATCACTTCAAATAAATTCATTGTTGGTGTCTGCAGATAAGTTATCTTATGGTTGGCAGTCAATGTGTTAACTATGCATTTTTAAATTATGTTGTTGATATTTACTAAGCTTAATTTACTCTTATACAAAACCCACAAATGTGGAGCGCACTCAGTGAGGTGTGAACTCACTACAGTTGTAGTTATCACTGATCTGTGAGTTGAGCATGCATTTTTGTAGAGCACAAAATTTTAAAATATAAAAAAAGTATTCGTAGTTCCAGGACTAGCTTTAAGTCAATATTGGATGTGTTTTTAATCAGTTCACAACAAGCAAGGCAATATTGACATGAAGACACAAGGGGCTATTAGAAGCAAAAGAGAATGAGAAGACTTTAGAAGTCTACTTCTCTTCAAGAGATCAGGAAGGAGTGTGAACCATACAATAAGTGAACTTTTCTCCAAATGTTGAAGAAAAAAAATAAAAATAAATAAAATTTCCCAGTCGAGGCAGAGTCATTAGAAGTATGGAGTTGAAGAATTCTTAGAAAGAACTGGAAATGCAATCCTAAACAGGAAACAAGGTATAAACCTCTCCTCCTGTTCAAAAGACCAGGGAAAAGTGCGAACTAGACTATAGGTGAATCTATCAACTATTAATCTGTTGTTCTCAATTGGACCCAGTACTTGAATAATCTACTTCAGTCTTCTTCAACAAGAAGATTACAACACACTGCAACAAGTTTTGGTAGGATGGCATATAGGTGAATTAGTACAATAAAGTAGCAGGCAAAATTAGTCATGCTATTTTTTTTCTCTCATTCCACTTCAAAACTATAATCTTGGTGATTCATTACCAAATATAGTTGTTCTTCTACACATGTTTGTGTCTTGTGCTATTAGTGGTGCGAGTTGTAAAATGTGCTCTAAACTAAAGTTAATCAAGAACTACTTAAGGGCAGCAATGAATTAAACAAAACAAACTAATCTAGCAATACTTTCCATTGAATGTGGCTATGTCAAAGAAATAGATTTTGATGGTGCCATTTAAGAGTCTGCAGAGAAGAAGACCAAAAAATTAAATTTAAAAAATACTAATCCCCTTTTGGCATGTGTATATGCAATCAGTTTTTGAATATTGTTTGGTAATGGTAATATTAGCTGTTTCTTTCCAAGGAAACATTTGGTATTCATTGACTGAGGAGCTAGTACTGGTTTCAGTTGAAACCTACATAAAATTTTTCTTTTAAAACAATTTTTTAGGAAAACAGGTTTCTCAAGTCCAGAAGCTGTTATTGCTTTTTCCAGTATTGATAGGAGTTTCCTTCCTAACCTTTTATTTAAAGTGGTGTGGAATGTTAACATCATGATTATATCATTATTTTCTTTTGTGCTATCCATTTTAGTTGTTGCTGCTGTTGGTAGTCCTCAAATGATGTGTTTTCTGTTATTTGATACAGTTCTTTGTTTGTATATACACTACATATACTGTATAAATGAACAAAGAACTGTACCAAATAACAGAAACTGCATCATTTGAGGACTATGAACAGCAGCAACAACTAAAATGGATAGCACAAAAAAAATAATATTCAAAGATGGACAATCTTTGCCAAGACCCTCAGGCTTCCCTTGCTCAAAGCATTTTTTCACCATAGGTCTTAGGAAGCAGTTGTACACAGTTGACAGTTTAGATATTTCTGAACAGGTTTGGAACCATAGCATCCTTATGAAAGTCTCGATCTGACAAGGCTATTTGAAATAGCCTTGTCAGATCGAGACTTGATGACTTGATGAATCATGACTTGATTTTTCTGGTTCATATTTTTCTGGTTTCGCAGCAATTTGTAGTGTTGGATGAAACTATCTCTGGCATACTTATTCTATGTTCAATTTCTTTTTCTCCTCATTAGGTATACCGCTGCATACACCTAACACCTCATTGCCGATCTTACAGAGGGCAGCAGCAATTTTAATTTCTGTCTGAATTTCTGGGATGAGTTTTCATCATTATTTACATTATTTATACTCAGACTATTGTCTTCATCTTTGTTGTGTGTTATCACAATGTCTTATGCAATAACTAAGGAATACTAAAAGAACTAGATAACATATCCCTAGAACAGTCTACTCCTGTAGATTAAATAAAGGGTTCAGTTCAGAATTCCCTGTAGGTTACCTTGATCAATATACACCTGATGAAGGCTGGCAGGCACAACAGGAGAAATATTGTGATGAAGACAATAATCTAAATGTAAATAGTGTAAATCAATTTTAATTTTCTTATGAATTATTTAAAAATCAGTACTAAGTTTGTATAGTGTTTAATATAATGTATTTATTCATGTATAAACCTAGTTCATGTATAGTGTAACCCCTGAATTTTTTTGTGAAAAACCTGATTAGTAGATAAGTAGACTTGCCATAGTCAAATATTGAGGTACTGGGCATCATTCTGAACATATCTGAATCAAATTAAATGGTCTTCATTCTTTTTTATGCAAAGCTACCCCAGAATGGCATTAATTCTTCATTTATATAAGGTATTTCTAGATTTTAAGCAGCATATATAGTGAATAACTCTCTGCCATTCATGTAGCAACAGAAAGAAAGAATCTAGGCTACGGGAGGCAGGCTAAGAGATTACCTGTACTGTTAAAGTGAGCCAAAGATACCATGGAAATGTAGCTTTACCAGGTTGGTTACAGTCAATGAAAATGCATGATTTTTAATCTCTTAAAAAAAATTACTTATGTATAGTGAAATCTCCTATTTTTTGCATAAAAACTCACATTATACTCAAGTATATGTGATATATGTAATTTTTACTGTAATTGAATTAAATATTTTAATTATAGCATGAAATTTTATTTCTCTTAAAAACTAGATGGGACAATTATAACAGCTTTACCTGAGTTTCCGGAAAGGTTCGCTATATTAACTTATGCGTCAATACCCTTGGTAACAGTATGAATCCGTCTCTTCTCCCCCCAGTTTTGAGTTGAATAGGACGACACACTGGGTCCTATAAGCCTTGGTTGGCAACCAGTCTAACACAGAAAGAAATGGCATGAATCAAAAGAGACATGATTGCCCAAGAAAATGCGTATCACCTATGGCACTTCTTAACTGAGTGATTGATTGTGATCTCAATGAGGTACTCAGTTAGGTCCCACAACTCCTAAGGCCAGTATATAGTTCTTTTTGTGCTCTAAGAAAGCGAGTGACGTGTGCAAACTCAAACATAACGAATTCATCTCAGAATTGAACATATTTTTTTAATTTCTGATCTAGGAGACGTAAAAACGGTTCAGGTGGAAAAAAAAGTGTGCCTTAATAATATCAACAACTTTTTCGTGTGTTTTTCTTTGTCGACAAGTGGTTTAATTGCTATTTGCAGTGGTTTTCTTAACAATGAGCTGCAGTGAGTAAGACGACTTAAAAAAAAGATCAATCATTGATGTTGCTTGAAAAGAGAAAAGACCACGTGACAATATAAAATTCTCCCACTCTTCCTTCACAATGAAGAGATTTTCCTGTTGACGGTCAAGCAACTTATTTTGATTTCTTATTCGCTCATACCTTATGGCTTATTATCTACCTAAACTAATATCGAAATAACCTGCTTTACTTATAAAGTAAATAGTCGTTAAAATATGTAATTAAAGGTCACTTTTAAATATACAATATCTTTTGTCTTCCTCACTACACGGGGATTCCCTCCTCCGGGCGTTGTGTTATGTGGCTCGAATGTTGTTGTACGAGAGTAGTATAAGTTTTAAAAGCAGCAGTTGCAGGAGAGGTAATCTCTCTTATGGAGTAATAGCTGTTGAAGATAAATCTCTTCTTTACTTCCGATATGGATAAATTTGTGGTCAAAGCACCAAAATCTGGCCCGAATCCATCTCATTCTAAATCAGAGCAGTCACTTAAACAAGCAGCCCTAACAGACCTGAAGGTAAAGACGACGTTTTACTTAGCTTTCCCTTTATTGAAATCGACAACAAACAAGAAGTGTTTAAGTTAGTAGACTTTTACTTACACAGAAAGTAAAAACTATAAAAATGAATATTTTTTTTTCATTCTTTAGAAAAACCTGGAGATAATTGGATGTTTTTTTGCGAATTATTTTTTAAAGCTTTCTTTAAAAAAAAACACGTGTGAAATAAATTTCCCGCAATTTTCTCATTGATGTGGTTCGTCATAAAAAAATGATTTTTTGCTGATATTATTGTCAAAGTATGAATTCTGAATTCGTGCAGACTTTAAGGACGACGTATTGAATTGATGGTGCGGAAGAGAGTATCCATTTATATTAAATTATATTTCATTTAATTTATTACAATGCAGCCTGAATAATAAAATTGCTAAGGATTTTATTTTTATTTTTTTATTGTTTAATTGAATCGTCTCCCTTGAAATTGGTAAAGCGAAAAACCAATGTTTTATAATTTTATTTTATTTATGATTTTATTTAATCCAACGAATATTTTAACTTAAAAACTAAATAACTTGGTAAAAAGCATATGAAATTTTGACAGATTTGTACACCTGTACAAAAATTGTTGTAATCACAGGTTCCAACTAAAATGAAGTCTAAAAGAAAAAAAAAAAAAAAAAAAAAAAAAAAAAAAGGAATTGCGACTAAATTTCGTGTCAACAACTTAAATTCATTCATTAGAAATTTCAAATTTCATTAATAATAACATTATTATTCACATTCCGCAAAAAAGTTGCGACAAAACGTACTTTAATTTAACTTTTTTCTTTATCTAGTACTTTAACTTTCTTTATCTATTCATTAAATTTTATCTTTAAAATTTAAGAAATAAATAAACTTAGTTTTGGAACTTAAACTACAATCGATTTAATTTTTTTCTTCCTTAAAGCTTGTCCATGTGGGACAAGTTTCCCATAACTGAATAATGGAAATTAATAAGTTTTTTTATGCGTAAAGAGACTAAGACTAAGAAGAGTGTTATTTAGAGTTATATTTGTCTATAATTTTTTTTTTTTTTTTTTTTTTTTTTGAGATTTTCTTTGGTTAACTTATTGCATAAAAATTCTATCACTGATACGAGTGCTAACTAATGCCAATTGAGTTGAGTTTCTGTTTACAAATTGAAAATATTCTAGTTCTCAAATCAAAATTGAATTTAACCCCCAACACTTTTTTTTAGCACTGGCAAAATATTTAAGGTGTTTTTCCAAAAAGGCGTCTCTCCAAGAAATATTTTTGTTTTCATATTACTACCGAATAAACATTCCAAATCACAAATGCCAAAACTTTTTATTTTTTCAGTGTGTGTGTGTAGATGTGCGGGGTGGGGGTGTTAAGTTTGCAATAAAACTGATTCCGCTATGAAACTAAAATAAATAAATACTCATACCACATTTTTACGAAATTTCAAGTAACTAGTTAAAATTTTTTAAAAAAAAGTTACTAAGGCTAAAGCAGATTCTTATCTTTTACTTTTAAATGCTTAAAATAAAAATAATCTAATACTAGCCTTGAAAATGCATGCTTTTAAAACTTATTAATTTACTCTTTTTCTCATTATTACTTCCTTACATTTATTTGGCGGGGGCGTAGTAGTGGGGTGTCAATTTTCAATGAATTTAAAAATTTAACCACTCGGTTAAAAAAAAATAAATAAATAAAAAATGATACATACTTGATTGAAGAACTTAACTGATGGTAATAAAAAATAAGATTCCTGAAAAAAAAAAAAAAAAAAAAAAAAATTATTTGTTGGAGAGGTGCGTTTCTGTAAAAATGCTCTTTTAAATTTTGCTTTTAAAATAATAGAATTGTATATTTTTGTTTTAAATCGTCTCTAAAACATTTCTCCTAAGAATATTCTATCTTCGGAAATCATTACTGTCTGATGTTAGTTAAAAAAAGTTGAAACACTTTTTTTTTTTTTTAAATTGAAGCTTCTTTACAGATGCAAGCTTGCATTCATTACATCATCCAGGAGAAAATAATTGTGAGCCTTTACACACGAGTTGTCATTGTTTATAAGCGTATCTTAAAAAAAAAAGTTTAAAAACTTATCTTTTTTGTTCTTTTGTATATTTGTTCGTGGTATTTTTGCAAAACGCTTACCTCGAAAGTGTTTACGTTTGATTTGATATTGAGTGAATAGGGTAGAGAGAAGCGTATCAGTCTGTTTTTCTGAATGAATGAGAAAAAAAGTCGTTGCAGGTGTCTTAGAATGGATGGTAGATAAGAGTTTAGGAGGCAGACAGACCAGAAGACTTATGTATGTACAAGATGCCTATCTTACTTAGAGCAAGGGTTCTTTGAATGAGTGCTTGTTGCAGGCCGGTGTACGCGTTGAGAGATAAACTAAACACGTGTGTCTCCTGAAATGCCTACTACAAACATGGCAGACTCGGGGTGAATCCACGTAAAGAAATGTAAAGAAAGAAAGAAACGAAAACCGATGTACAAACAAATGATAATGTATTAACAACAAAGGTTTTACTACAGGTGACAAAGAATGTGTGTGGAATTTTTTTGTCCAAAGTATATGAAGTGAGTGAATGTGACGTAAGTGTATGTATGTATTGTTCATGCGTTTCCCCAAAAGGGAACGCGATCTTCCGCGAGAGATTTACATGTTGTCATATAAGCATATAGGAGACGCTTTCAGGACTATAAAGTAAATACTCTGATAAAATTTTATCAGAGTATTTATAGTCCTGAAAGCGTCCCCTAGTAGCAGTTTCGAAAATTAGGAGGAGGTAACCCGACAAGCTTATATTGTCATTTCGTGCCACTGTATTGTTGACGCTGTGTCAAACTAAGCTAAGCTTATTATTGAATTGTTTTCTTTTTCTATTGCTTTTTATTGCAACTCACATTGGCTTTGAGCATACATGAAGTATATTGTGTATGTGATCACAGGAGATTCCAACTTTTTGGCAACACCTCCCTAATCATACTAATGAAGGAAAAGAGTTGGTTTTAAGTTTGACACTGCCGTCCCAAGTATAAGGAGGAAGATAGATTCCTATAGTCTTTCTTGGTCTCCAACGATACACACACCCGAACCGTACGACCAACTCAAGAACAAAAAAAAGACCCCCCCCCACCTGCGAGATTGCTCGTTTTATATCAGTTCTAACTGGCTGAAATTTGCATACGTTACACGTCCGTGACTCCTAAATAACAAGGACGCTCGTACTTTTATTGTTAACTTCCGGCACTCTGCAGGCGAAACGCGTTCGCACTCGTTTTGGATTCTAAGGTAGGCCATTTTTTTTCTCCTTGTTCATCCAGCATTTCATTTAGCCAGGGACTGTTGCTACATTTGCGTAAGCGTCCACTATTCTGCTTACATATCACGCATGCCACTCATTGCCTTTCAGTTTCGCTACAACTAAAGGAGGTGTTTCTTGCTGTGGATTGTCTTGATGCTTTTGCTGTACAAACTGCAGGTAATAGCTCAATTTTGCTTCTACCCAGATATGTGTGGGTCTTAGCAATCTTGTCAGATTTGTTCTTTTGTGGGAAGGCAGACTGAAGTACAAATATATTCATGTTCTAGCACATTAAACATTATATTGCTGTTTCAAAATATTATCTAATTACACGTTTTTCTAGGTAAAGTGCTGAATTTTGTTACAGATTGGCTAATGATTTGTCTAATTTTTCAAAGTTTAAAATAATGAAAAAGAAGAGATTGGGACAGCTCCAATGCAATACATAACAACCAGATTTTATATGTGAAGTAAATTTGGATTAACTCCCCAAAGTCATTTTAGTATAGATGATTACCTTACTAATTAATAATGAAATTTAAAGAATTTAATTTGTGAGCAACTACTCTTTGATGTTGAAGTCATAGTAGAAGACTGTTTAGAAACACTTTTTAGTTTATTTTTTTCCTTCTCAATTTGTGATTACCAATTCAACACTGATGATAGAATTTAATGTTTTTGAACCTCAGTGTTCTATCATAGCATTGAAATATCCCTGAAAACATTTGACCATGAAATAGTAATCTATTTCAAAATATTAAACTTGAAATTATTTTTAGTCTTTTGTCTCTAGACCAAATATTTACTAACCCAATGATGTTCAAACTCAAAACAGTAATGGTCTATTAAACTACCTTTGCCATTTGATGATAAATTAATTCTAGAAAATTTATCAGCATATTTTAAAAAATTGCACCTGAATACAAAATGTATTGTAAGTCAAACCTTTGAAAATAGTCACACGTGTGTTTGTCATCTTTAATAAGAAAAAATGGAATAAACTTATTTGAGTTTAACCTAAAGTAAATATAAAACCTTAATTAATTGTAAATGAAATATTAAAAGAATGCACACAATTTTAACAGCAAGGAACTTGCCTTCAAATTTGTTAATGTCATTTATAATAGTGAAACAAAATTAATAGCTGATTTTTAAATCATTTATAAAGAATGATGATATTTGGATTGGAAATAGTTTTTGTGTTATAGATAAGAGATGATTCATATTGGCAGTATTTGATAGTTTGAGATATGTATGTTCACCCTGTGAAGAGCCACGCAAAATAGAGGATTACAGAGTAAGAGGCACAGTTTAGGAGAGAAATGTGGAGAAGACAACAGTTAATCCCAGAATTGAACAGGTTAAGATTGTATTGATCATCTTCAAAGAATTCAGTTTCACAAAGCAGTGGTTTGTACAAAAATGTTTATCCATCTTTGTAAACTTTGCAAATAATAACTTCTCAAAATTGTTTCTCCCTGGATTTCTGATTTGACTTTGTGTTTGTGTACTGGTGATTTGTTTTACTTAAAATTTTCTTTCTGAAAACAATGAAAAGAAGAAATATTTTCTCTCATGACAATATAATGAGGCATTTTCCACTACAAAATATAATTTAATGTTTTTGACTTTTTTTTTTTGTAATGATAGTTTGTCATTTCAAACTGAACGAAAAAATTTTTAGTCCATATCTAGAAAACCAGTAACAGCAGCAAAAAAAACAAAAAAAAACAATTACTAAGTTGGAGCTAAATATTAATAAAGCTGATGTTATATGCAGTGAAAATTGTACCAGTTTTAACTGGTACAATTTTCACTGCATATAACATAAGAAACCAACAAAAATCAGTTTAAAGCATTTTTGTCATGGTCAAATTTCTTTTGACAGTTTTGAAATCTAATTGCAACACAACTTTTCTTTTTTTTATCTTATGGCAGATGTTTTTGTGCTGCAAAATTATTTTTGCTGATTCTGTTTTTTTTTTATTGCTGCAGTTATTTAACAAAATAAAAATGTATATTAAAAGATGTCAGATCTTAGTCGGTCTGCTGCTAGGAAAGTTGGTTCAATGTGTCGTACCAGAGAATTTTTTTTAACAGAATCTATCTTACACATTTAGAAGTTTACCATTCATCCTGGCCTTGAATATTGCTGTCACATCTGGTCTGGTGCTTCTGCTATACATTTAGAGATTCTTGATAAACTACAAAGAATCTACAATGTTATTGGTCCTCACCTGTCATCTCGACTTGTCACTTTTTCACCATCATAGTGTATCTTCCCAATGCCTTTTCTATAAATATTTTCATGGTAATTTTTCTGATGAGCTTTCCTCTTGAGTACTTAGACTTTATGAATTTAAGTACAGTACTAGATTGGCGGCAAGGTCTCATCGTCTTACTGTTGAAATGGTTAGATGTAAATAAGTTCTGTGCGAAAGTGTCTTTTCTCACCCTTGGAACACTCTTCCAGCTTGTAGTTTTCCAGTCAACTTTGATCTTCAAAAATTTAAATGCAATGTCAATCGTTATCTTCTGACTTCTTTCTGTTTTTTTTTCTTTTTTTTTAATAATCCTTAATAATTTTTCTTTTTCTCATTATCTCACACTATAACCTGACATCTTAGTTGCTTTATTGCCTTACTAGAGATGAAATGATTAAAAAAAAATTAATTTCCTTTTTTAAACAATGCCATGTCCTTTCATGACAGGTGATCATGAGTCTCCACAGATTCCTTTTCTTTATCTGCAAATTGTCTTACCTTCTTGGGAAAGGTACTTTGGAATTAGGAATTTTCCTTCTGTTAGACTGATTGTCACTCAAAGTTAGAGAGCTCAGTCTACCCTGCTATTTAACCCCTAACTGTAACAAGAAGAGACAAAATTCTTTTCACAGGGACATTAGTGTGAAAAATGAATGCAATAGACTATCTTGGAACTTTAATTTGGCAGGCTGTTTCTACTATCTGACCATTGAGACCCAGATTTGAATCACCATCATTGATCAGGTAGGTGACCTCTTGATTATATTGGTCTGGGGAGGTAATCCCAGCATGCAATATCTTTAGAAAAGTGTCTGAAAATAATGCTACCAGTTGACATAAGATTTGAATGTTACTGGCCTTGTTCAAAACTTGATCACACCAGATGATGCACTTTCTCTCCAAAACTAACTAAGGACTGCTTAGTGTAGTTGCAGTTTAGATCACAAGTGGGTTCTGTGGCTGTTGGATAAGTGCAAATGTACTTGAGCAGATGTCTGTGACAGGGATTGGATAGACACCTTAGCTGACAGGGATACTCGTATACAAGTGACCAGCTATTATTACTGGCACATAGCCAGTTGATTGAAAAAATCTGAAAGCAAAACAAAATCAGAATTACATATTCTGCTTGCTTTTAAAAAGCAAATATAATCTCTGGATTAAGCATTTTACATACACACACATATATATATATATATATATATATATATATATTTTTTTTTTTTTTTTTTTTTTTTAAGTAACCAGAAGCAGTAAAAATAAACTAACAAAAAAAGAATTATCTATCTTCAAGTACAGGCAATAACCTACCATTGTTGATTGAAGAAGAGGTTCTGTGTGAAATTCCCAGAAAGTAAACAATAGCTGAAGTCTGTTTTAATTATTAAAATTGTTTGGTTTCATGTTATGGCAATGAAAAGATTGAAAACATGAAGATGACTTAAGTCATCATTCTTGCCAAAATGAAATTATAAGCTGTTGTTGTTGAGTACCCTGTGTATGGTGAGTGAAATGAAAAAAAAGCTTTGCACCAAATATAGTAGACAAGAATGTTGTGTACATTGTAAAATAACAAGGTGTCCTACTTACAGCTGTTGAATATATCAGTTATATATTTATAAGTTATTTTTCATTGACACACCAGTTGTGACACTATTAATGTTTCATTTTATAGAATATATTGACATCTTATTATTTTATAGTCTCAGTCAAGACAGAAAGATAGGTTAGCATTTGACAGAACAAATCGATTATTTTCTGGTGGTAGAATATACAATGATTCTATCACCAAAACAACAAGCAGAATTTCATTGGTGCAGTGTATCAGTTGTATTTAAATTGACTTTAAATCCTATTTTCTTAGCTGATAAAGAATCCCATGTGAGCTGAGCTTGGCTTATATGGGTGTACATACACACATTTAACCTCTTCAATTGGTTATTAAATGTTTGTGTGTGTGTGTGTACATATATCAAAGGCTGACTTCTAGATTTCTCTCTTGAAGCAATACAACACATACAATCTTGGTTAGAATGATGGATGTGATGAAACATGATCTTGATCAATAAACTGAGTGCCAGCACTTCACAAAACAATAGAAAAATATCTGGAGAAATTTCAGTATACTTAAATAATGCCTCATGGTTAAATCTACTTTGGCAGGAAGGGAGACAAGCCTGCTCCTGCCACTGCTTAGAACACATCAATTAAGCTAAGGAACAGGAGTCTAATATCTTCAGAAATTTGTTACCCAAGAATGGTGAGTTCAATACTTGGTAGAACCACAAGAGTCAGCATAGTTAAATGCATGTTTTGTTTTTATTTTCTTTTTTTTTTTTAAAGTCATCCTGGTTTCTTTTCTACAAAGTTTCATTACATTATAGAAATTGTTTACATTTAATTTTGAGACACCATATACATTTAATACAAAAAACACGCTTCTGAAATTATTATTAGGTTCACTTAGTGCCATGCTGGTTTAATGGTGCATCTATTTATTGGATTAATTTAGTGATGAAATACTGATTGCATTAATTGTTGAGCTTGTAAATAATATTCTGTCATTCTTTTGCTATGTATCTTTCTCTTAACAGCCAGACTCTGATAGCAGAGTTTTGAGTAAGAGACACACAACTGTTACCCAGTGGCTAGGGGGAGTAAGAATGTGTGTGTGTGTGTGTGTAAAAAGTTTTCCCACTATTGTTCTTGATATATAAAAAATATATATCGTTATCTTGTGTGCACGCACGCGTGTGTGTCTGTAAAATAGACAACTGGAAAAAATACTTAGTCCTTGGTAAAGACTATTTTCCAATTGGCTATTTTATTCAATTTGTCTTTTCGACAGATATATTCTGAGAATTTACACACACACACTATATATATATATATATATATATATATATATATATATATATATATATATATATATATATAAAACATGATCTGTAGATCATTTTAATGATTGATAAATATTATCTTTTTATTATCAGTAGCTTGCTTCATTTTAATATCTTCCTGGGTTTTTCTGCTCTGTATTTTGTCGTCATACTTGGTTTCTTTGAATCTTTAATGAAAACATGACTTCCATTGGAAATTTAAAAACTGTGGTCTTGTTGATTAGTTTAAATCCTTCTTTTATAACAATTGGTCAACCTTGTGCTTGTAACATCTGAAACAAACTATAATTTATGTCAGTAGTATTAATAGTAGAAACAAAAGACCACAACTGTGGGTCATTCTTCTGTGGTAATGTCTTTTTTTTTTTTTTTTTAGTACTGTTCAGCCAATACAATGCCCTAGGTCTACTCGAGGTAGAGAGTTACTGTGTGAATTTGTATTAGCATAAGTGAGGACAAGTGTTATGAGTATAGAATTGAAATAGACTTTAGAAGGAACCAGAAACCCAATCCTAATCAGGTAACAAGGGATAGACCTCTACTCCTGCTAAGACTGGGGAAGAGTATAAACCGGACAATAGGTGAACCTATCTGCATCACTAAATTACTAATCATTATTCTATTACAAAGTATTCTAGATGGATTATAAGCTTAGCTTACAAATCCACAATTGTGGTTCTCTTGGTAAGGATTGAACCCACCTCAGCAGTAATGGTATGCAAGATGTACTTGTTAACCATTTCTTAATGGAGAGCTGACCATGCTCAGTATAATCTCTTCATATCACATTCAGTTGTTTAGAGACTCTTTCACAAAACATATAAGAGGAAATGATGATAAACATCTGGAGAATCCTGATATTGATTCAAGAAAGTTTCATATACAACACAAGTGCCTTACCACTTCAGTTAATTCTTTTAAGTCAGTTCAGTTATCTTCCTGCTGAAAGCTGTTTACATAATATATGAATGGAAATTCCAGTTTAGATTTTTGTAACTATTACAAACAATTGGCATTTAAATATTTTCTCTTGTAGGTTCAGTGCCTTCATTGCAATTTAGTTGAATTCCATTTTTTTTCTTTTAGATATTTGGATATTTTTGAAGTGTAGTTGAAACTTGTCCTATTTTGGAGGAAATGGAAATTTAGAAAAGGATGTAATGAAGCTTGTCTACTTTATTTCTAAAAAAAAAAAAAAATAAATAAATTGCTTTTTTTTTTTTTTTGTAGTATTTTTTTTTTTCAGGAAAGAGGCTTTTGTGCTGCACTGTTAAGATAACAGCCATACATAACCTGATTTTTTTTTTGTTATTTGCATATTCTTTTCTGTTTTATACTTTTATTGAAAGCTATAAAAAAATATGGTATCAGGAAAATTAAATAACATTGGCTTAATTGAAAACAAAAATGGTGCAAAATAATTTTTAAACTTATTTATCACTGGCATCTAATTGAAATTAGAAAAAGAATTAATTTTAAAATCTTAGATATATATATATATATATATATATATATATATATATATATAAAATAATTTAAAAGATTTGAAATTTAAGTTGAAAATGCTGCCAATCCCTGCCTATTGATTTATTTAAATTTGTACTAATTTCTTTAATTTCCACTGCTTTTGTGTACAGTTAATAAATAGAAAGAGGAGAAACTGGTGAGAATTCATTTTCCTCTTTTTGATTAATATAATAAGACTAAGAAAAGGACTTGATGCTGAATTTTCAATTCACAGTGCAGCTGTTGATGAAGTAACCTTTGACCTCTTCATTTTCATAATTGAAAACTCAAATTTGTCAATTTTTAATGCAGATACTTTTTCAGGACTCAAAATTAAACTATTGTTGATAATGTCTGTGACTTGTGATATGTGTTGTTTTTCTTATTTTCTCTCTCTCTCTACTTTATTTCCCTTCTCTCTCCTCCAATCAGTATATCTCCAACTCTCTACTTGTCTAAATTTTTCTCCCATCTTTTCAGAGTTTTCATTATATCATGATTTTTTGCTAAGCAGAAATTTAAAAAAAATGCCAAAATATGTTTAAATGATGCATTGAATTTTAATTTTTTTATCTAGGAAACAGTGTAATGCTGTTGAAATTTTGACTTAGATTTAATAAGAAAAAAAATTGGTGCCCAATGAAAGTTTTAAAGTTTCTGTCAGCAAATATAAAATTAAGTCAGTGAAATTCTCATTTTATTTACTTTGTCCATCTTTGGTTATTATTACATATTATATTAAGATAAGAAAAAAAAAGGAATCGTTTGAGTCTGAATAAGCATTTTTTTTAATCATTTCATCACAAGCATAGCAACAAAGCCACTAAGATACAAGGAGTTACTGAGTGTTAGAGAATATGAGAAAAACACTATAAAGTAGAGAGAACAATAAAAAAACTAGAGTTAAGACAAAAGATAATGATTGACATTGCATTTAAATTATTGAAGATCAAAGTTGACTGAAAAGCAAGAAACTGGAAAACTTCCCCAAATGAGAAACATAGGAGAAGAAACTATTAACATAGAACTTATGCTTCCATCTTGCCTACATTTAATGAAATATTAAGAAAAAACAAATGTGCTTTCAGTTTTATATTTTATACTACTTAAAGAATTGGCATGTACGAATAAATGATTGTTTTTCCTTTGAAATTCCACATTGCCAAATATGACACATTTCCAAATAAGGTGTTTTTAAAAACCAGGTACATTTTGTAAGCTTTTTAGTAGATGTTTTTTTAAAGATCTCTACTTTATTATATCTGTTGCTTGCTGAATTTGTTTTTTTTTTTTTAGATTATAATGAAAATAGTTTCTATTGTTTTTGAAGGATTTAACAGGTTATTTAAGAATGTTGTTGTCTTGTCTCTTAAAAGGGTTTCTATAGCAGCCTGTTTAGATATATTACTTTTCTAAGTAAATATACTTGTGCTTTTGTAAAATTAATCTTATTTTTGAAAATGCTATTACTTTTGAAAGCCATAACAAGATGTTTTCCTTGCAAGCATCTACAGTTTTGTAAATATGAATTAAATTATTCAGAGACCTAAAAATACAAAACCAATTCTGGTATTTATTAAGTAAAGATACCTACTTTAATAATATTCATCATTAAGATATTCTTACATTCCAGTTTCTAGTGCTGTGGGTGCTCCATATTTCTGGTCTTCTGCCAGACTAGCTAAGCTTAGAACAGTTCTACATATTGAGCTTACATTTTTCATCAAATATTCATCTACTGCATAAATTAAATCCTATAATATATATAATGTTACTAGTAGAGTATCTGTCAAAAATGATAGGAATATTTACCTGTGTATTGGCACTTCTGCCTAGAATCAGAGTATTTGTGCATTCTGCCTTATTCCAAGCAATGGTGTTACTTTTGTCAATAACTGTACACACACACACACACACACACACACACATATATATATATATATATATATATATATATATATATATATATATATATTATTTATTTAAAAATTGTAACATAAATATGTTATAAACATATTTGTTATAATTTTTAAATAAATAATTATATCTGCTCTACTCTGTATTGAGCACTCTTTTAAGAATAGTAATTGTTGGTTATTGGAATTTATTCTGTATACACCAATCATATACTTGGAGATTATATATATAATCTCAGACAGTGTGGACATAGGAATTGATACTTGGTTTGAACACCAGATTGAAGTCTGAAATTGTCAGTCACGATACAGTGTTAATTCCTGTGTCCACACTGTCTGTAAACACTCTCTTTGATATTGAGCACTTACCCCTATAAATGTATCAAATTTTAAACAATATATAAAAGCCTTATCTGTTCATCTCTGAACAATAACAGAATTTGGAAAAGGAGAGGAAGTAAGAAGGGAAAAGATAAAAAGGTAGACGTAAGAAAGCTAGAGAAAACTGAAAAGAAAAGCAGGTGAAAGGAAAGGAGGATGGAGATGAAAGAAAAAAATTTAAAAAAAAAACAGACTTGCTACCTTGATTTTCCTACTTTACACTATTGATCTTTTAAAGTGGGTGAATCATTATTTAATATTTTTATTCTTCTCTGCTCACCTTACATTGTAGGAAAGTAAATAAGACTATGAATATAGTGACTAATAGCTGAACTTAAAATCTCATTGAAAGCTAACTTAAAATTGAAATTTATAAATAGACTATAATGATAACTGTTGTTTTGTTATGCTATCTTATTTTTCTTCTCAGCCTGTGAATGTCTTTGTCAGATTCATGAGGAGGAATGGACTATTACTCTACTGCGTTGGCACAATGCATGTTGTTAGGGGCAGACGTAATACACTTAGATGGTCATGGTTTATGGTCACCCAAGGGTTAAATAAAGTAAGTGGATATAACAAACCTGACTGGAATTCAAATTTGACACTTTGGTTTCTCATCTCAAGCCGTTATTCATTATACCACTTGCATATTCAAGCTTACAACACCTGTTCTCACCAATCAAGCTCTGTTACTTAACATCGGTGATCAGGTGAGAACTGGTGTTTCAACACGATATTGCCATAAACCATTGATTATCTTGACTCTTTTAAATATATTTATTCAGATTTAATGAATTTTAAAAATTTGGATATCATTTGCTTGTATTCAGATTTGTTTATATATTTTGTCTAAGTATTTCTTTCAATTTGAATTATTGATTAAAAATCTTAATTATAATTAAGATGAAACACTACTTAGGATGTTTCAAGGTGATGATAAAATCTTCTGTGCAAACAGATGCTTCTATGCCATTCTGTTTATTATAATAATGTCTGTAAAAAATTTTATTCAAAGATACTCAGCAAATGAAATGATATTTGCATCAGGAACATGCAAATTACACTTTGCAAAAGCTAAATTTTTTTACTTTTTATGCAAATATATAAAACTTAAATGTTGTTTAAATTAACTTTCAAACAACAGCAGAAATTAACTTTTGTCCAGAGATAAAATAACTATAATAAATCAAGAAAAGAATTGTTAGTCTGTCAAAACCTTCATCACATTAATTCTCCTTTTCCAGGCTTTTTCTTTAATACATTACTGAATTACTTTTATCAATGCAAATATATATATATATATATATATATATATATAATCATCTGCTGGCGTCTCTGACATGTGATTCTCCTGAGCATAGTTCTTTGGAGCAGACAGACTATCCACACATGATCTGATTATAATGGTGAAGGCTTGTGCATAACCAACAGCAGAGAAGTGGTGCACATAATGTGTCACAAGATCTCAAAATGACACCCCTCAGGTTCTGAATTGAGAGAGTTGTCATATATATATAATAGGATAAAGAACAAATAGTAACTGTTTATCAATCTAAAGATATTTGACTTTTATTAAAGTTTCATCAGAGAATGAAAAAAAAATTTTGGTAATTTTATTTTTGTTTTGGTTTTAATTGGTTAATCAGGTTTCATGTGCATTTGACGTGTTAGACAACATTCAAATAATTTATAGTGTTCCAAATTCAAGGAGAGATGATGCATCTTTTTGAAGCTCTAAGAAATTAAGATTCCAAGCTGAAAAAATATAAATATTGCTTTATGTATGTAAGTGTAAAATCATTATAGTTTGTTTTATATAGTATTTAGATGATAATGTATTATGTATGCTTAGTAGACATTATGCTTGGTAGTTTTTTTGCATGTTGATTTAGGAATGTTTTTATGTAAACATCACTTGTTTTAGATAAACATACATTAGATTCTTTAAGAATAGGTTGAATAAAGATTGTTGATGTAATATAGTATTTTTAACATATATTTATAGTTGGCAAAATAATTATCAGGACATCTTCAAAGTTCTCTCAACATAATTACATTCTTTTTAATTAGGGTGGCATTTACAAAGTCAAACTGATGGCCAATTTTGTTCCTGTGTATTATGGGTGAGTTTAAAGGGTTTTCCCAACATAGATGCATTTTATGCTTGTAGATAAGGGGTTTTAGATTCCGAGATGTGTTGCTGATACAAGTTTTTTTTTTTTTTTTTTTTTTTACATTGGAAGCTATTTATTTCATAAATACTAGTGTCTGGAGTGGTGTTGGATCTATTTTTCATCCTAATTATATTTCTGAATGTCTTGGATGTGGTGGTAAAGATCCTAGTATTAGGGATAACTAATTTACTTTCAAATTTTAAAGATAGATTATGAATTTTGTGTTGCTAGTAGTGCTATCGTGGAGGTCTTTTTTTTTTTTTTTTTTTTAACAAGTCAAATGCACATGAAGCCTGATTAACCAATGAAACCAATCTTAACCAATTTTTTTTCTCCATATTTCATTCTCTGATGAATTTTTATTAAGGTGAAACATCTTAGATTGATAAGAATTTCCTATTTGTTCTTTATCTTGTCATTATGTTCGATTCCACTGCTTACCATAAATGAACATAGGGCATACATGATGAAAAATTACCCCAAACTTAATAAAAACAAAGTTTTATTGTCAAAATATTTATTATTATTAAGAAGAAAGGTTAAGATTTTTGGATTTATTAAATATTAAAAATATAATTTAAATAATATTTTTTAATCCTTTTTAGAACTTTCAAAATTTTGGTTTTCTTGCATCAACAGGGGACCATAAATTTGCCTGTGAAATTTGAGCCTCTTTTGCATTGTAAAATACATTGATTTGGAGATTCTTGTAAAAATCAGATAATTGTCAGATTTTAATTAAACTTTCAGGACTTATTCACAAATGAATTAAATTGTTTTAGAAAAGTTTCTTTTTTTTTTTTTAAATCTCAGTAAAAAATATTTTACTTTTACATCTGTTATCCTCTCACTTGCTTAATTTTATGAAATTTTGAGAAATTCATTTTTAAACTGCTTAATTTTTATGTTAGTTATAAGGACAAGTCCTTAGAGAATTTAAATCCTCAAAGATTTTTGTTAAACAGGGCCCACAATTACAGAAAATCTTATGAATCATAAAATAAAACATGCAATAAAACTAAAACATTATTTAATTAGAAAAGCCTCTAATTGCTTTTATGAATAAGATATAGACACTATTGACTTAAGAAAAACAATTTTTGATGAATAATGGATTTTTATAGGAATTGTGTTTTTAATATTTAAATTAGAATAATATATAGTTTAATGTTTTTTACAGTTCTGTATTAATTTGCAGCAGTTAAGCTGTTGTTATTAAATTAAGACTGTATTTACTAATTGTAAATTAGAAAAGCTTACTACAATTTAGTCCCCCCCCCCAGTATTTTAAAAAGTTTTTTTTTTTGTGTGTGTGTGTGTATAAAGGTGCTGATTTTTGTAAGTACAGATGTCCATACATAAAATTATCAGAAAATAAGTGGTAACTATAGTAAATTTAAAATTCATTGGTAATTTAACATTTCTACAGCAAGCATCTTCATAAGTAAGACTATAAAGCCAAAGTGTCTAAAATTAAATATTAGATTACTTAGAATATTTTCCTAAGTTTTTAAGATTACTTAGTAGTTAAAAAAAATATATAAAAAAGTAGTTTTATTAACGTATGTTTTACTTAAAATAGCAAAACATTAAGTTATTGATAAATTGATCAACACCTCATAAAAACACATACCTCTGTATTAAAAAAAAAATCATTTTATGATTTTTTAAACTAAAAGTAATTTGTTTTAATTTGGATTGATTAAACTTTTAATCAGTTAATCTTCCTCACATAAAGTTTCGGGTAAATATATTTTATTTTTGAAAAAAATTTTAATAAAGAAAATTGTTGTATTGACAGATATGTCAATATGGCTGATTTTAGTAATTAAAAAGAAAAATATCAATTCCAATCAATCTAAATTCCGTTTGAAATACACCAGACTATTTTGCTTATTGTAAATATTAATTTAATCTATTAACTTGGAATTAAAACTAAAATAAAAGTTTTAAGAAAGAATTTTCATTTTTGAAAATTCATTTTAAACCTTAGGTATTGCTACTTTTTTTTGGTACCTGCATAAAAACAACTGCCAGACTGACAATTTGGACAAAATACAATAAGTACTTCATACAATTTTAAAATGCATCATTAAAGACAATATAAGAAAAGGAAGTAAACTGTAATAGTCATCAATGAAAGAAGTCTGGTTTAAAACTGGATTCAGCTGGTGATGTTCATTCTCTTGATCAGCAAGTGAAATTTTGCTGCCTCGGACCCAACACTTTTGCAGAAAATGAACACAGTATAGTCTTGTAGTGGGCACTCCGTGCGGCCACATATCACAAGAGGCCCACTGACATTTTTGAAGACGTTAAATCTGACGGTGAAACAATATAGACGACAGAACGAGGATATGATAAATGCTAATTTATTCTAGAAAAGAAAAAGGGATAAAAGATGGTCGGAAACGGTAGAGGTGCAGAAGTTCTTGTGCAGGCATTGATGGTCGAGGTTGGTGTTGGTAGCTGCCAGGATGATCGTTGTTGAAGTCGATGTTGGTTGTTGCCAGGGATGATCACTGTTGATGGTTGAAGTTGATTGATGCTGTTGGTTGCTGGCAGGATCATCGTTGTTGGTTGTCAAAGTTGATTGTTGCCGGGATGATCGCCGTTGGTTGTTGAAGTTGATTGTTGTCGTTTGCTGGCAGGATCATTGCCGTTGGAGTTGATGTTGGTAGTTCCAGGAGTGCCACTTGTTGGTTGTTGCCGGGTTGCCAATTGTTTGTCATTGCTGGGATGTCAACTTGACGTGTTGGGAAGGAGAGAGAGAGAGAGAAAGAAAAGTTCCCAACTATCGCCAAGTTGGCAGACAAAAAAAAATGGGAGCATAACTTAATACACAGCCCGTTGATCGGCATCCTAGGCCAAGGGGCCTGCGTAGCCGACCGTTTCGGTCGCCGACCGCCTCCAAGTCGCCGCCGACCGTCTTTTAGTCGCCGACCGCATTCTTGAATCTAGCGAGAAGTCACTGTCTTGTGACAAGGGAGACCAACAAAAGAAATTGGATCAGCTAACCGTAAAGTCTCTATAATAAAATCCTAGGAGGTTAGCTAAATAGAACTAAGGTCTAAAAATGACTAGAAGTATATTACAACTAGGTTTGTAATATAATCTAACTAAGAAGGGGGTTTGCTAGTTCCTCCGACGTGTTAACAGTGTGTAGGGAGCATGAACGAGAGGTCAAGGTTGAAATGACCTGTTCCTCTGCCGGTTCAAGGATAGAAGGAGGAGGTAACTCCGACAGTCTCTCTTCAATTCTTGTGCACCTCAAATTGTATGGGTGTAGAGATATAAAATCAACTGACTATTAAAGATGAGATATTGCTTTACAAAAAGGTGCAATTTTTATTTTTTAAGTGTTGAATTTCTCTGGAATTTTATCCACTGAAGTTTCCAACTGAAACTTTTTGTGAAAGACAACTTCAAACTATATCTTAAGCCCACAAAATTCAGGTGTGTTTTTTTTTCTTTAGGATGGGACTATTTTGATATGTGTAGGGAGCAGAACTTGAACTGCAACAAGTCCAAAAAACATTATGAAATTATCAGCTTTGAAACTGCAGAAAAACAAGTAAAATAGTGACATAATTTAAACATATGAGAATGAATTATATCTTTTATAAAGAGAAAAGATTTAATTTTGTTTACATGCTAATTTTTCTCAAAATAACCTGGAAGTTAAATGAGATATCAGCAGTTGAAATGGAAGGAAGTTTCACTATTTTGATCTTTTTACACTGTCAAACTACAGCAGTTTGTGATGCCTATCTTAAGGACGGCTCATTCCTTCATTCAGATTTCTTGAAAGCCCATATCTGCTCAATTTTGTAACCATTAATTCTTTAGAAATTGCTTTGTTTCAGATGCATAATCAACCAGATATAGGCTTTGAGAAAATCTGAACCAGGGAATGTGCTTTCTTTAAACTCTGTGACCAAGTGGTTTAAAGTACACCGGATCAAACAGTTCATACTCAAGAAAAATTTGTAAAGTTTTCTTGAGTATGTAGTCTGGTAGGTATAATACACACCGTTTTTTTTTTTTTATAAAAAAAAAAAAATGGTTGTTGAGTATCCACTAAAATTAACATTTGTGATAATAAAAATTCATTAATGCTTTATTTATTTATATATATATATATATATATATATATATATATATATATATATATTATATATAATGAGAATTATGTTAACCATAAAAATTATTTTTCTTTGCACTGTGAATTGGATTTGTTTTTCAACATGATACAAATAATTTGATAAGGTTTGTTGTTGATAAATTTAAATTTTATTCATCATAATCAAAAGATTTTACCACAAAATAACAAAAGAGAAAATGCTATCTTATCTTTAGATATATCATCATTATGAAAGAGTTGTGAAATCGGTTTATACTTTAAGCCTCTAAATGCAACACTGCTATAAATACTTAAGCATTATGAGAATGTATCTGCATGTAGTCACACACACACACACACATATATATATATATATATATATATATATAGAGAGAGAGAGAGAGAGAGAGAGAAAAACAGATACACACATATCCCAGATATGTTTGTGTGAAGATATATTGTTCCGATATGTCACTTTTTACTAGAATTAAAAGATTAGATCTTTTTGTGCTTATGTAGATAAAAAGAAGTCTTAAGCCTTGGGCTGTTTCTCAGTCTCTTCACATGAGATATTTATCATGATGACCTTTCTCAAAGTTATTTCCACGTTATTTTCTCACAATCAGCTTAGTCTTTATGGCCTTCATTTCATGCACAGCTTTTTTTTTTTTTTTTTAAAGATGCGAGTTAAGATCTACTTTGTCTGAGATTTATGATGTCTGCTTCTAAATAAGTTTCCAAGCCTTTAATTAATGATGCAAAATAACGATGAGCTCTAGTGTCAACACTTGGCACAATCATGAAGAGAAATGTTTCTACCAGCATTTTCCCCATCTCGCTTTTTTTTATTTTTATTTTCAAGACAATCTATGAAATTGATTTTGCAGAGACATTTTAGGGATGGACTGACGAAGATGTCATTTGCATCTTTTTAAATAACCTGGGGAGAAGTAAAGAGGAATGGAAAGAGAAAAAATAAATTAAATCTAACTGGTTAAGTCTAACATTATTAAAATAAAAAATTACCAAAAACAAGTAAATTAGAAAAAAACAGATGGAAGAATACATATTCAAAAGGAATTGGGAAGATTTAGATTCTTGGAAGTGCTAAAAGCCTAAATACTGGACCAATTCCAAACTAGAATGACAGAATATGAGTATAGGAAATGATATTATTGGTTGAAGTGTAGGCGGAGGGTGAATGAGTATTGATGAGTTGAATCAATAAACTAGGCTTTAGACCTGCTATTCTTCCTCTTAACATTTTAATGTTGCTAATTGCTATGAGGTTTTGCTTTTTACCTGGAATAATTGTTGGTATACAAAGTCACAATTACCAACAGAAATAATTTATAAAAAATCTTTCTCTGTTTGGTTTATATTAATATTCAATTTTCTGTTTAATCATCATAATTATTAAAAAAGCAAAATCATTACAAAAAATGAATATTTTCTTCATTTATTCTTCATGTCTCTTTCCATTATACTTTTTTATGTGTGTGTACTATACATATGTGGCTGTATGAACATTGTGCAGCTATCATATATGTACATATAAATACTGTTGTAACCTAGAAAGTGTTACTAAATGAGGAATAACCAAAACGGAGGTTGGAAATGAAATGGTAATCAACAACATCAACAAAATACAATACTTGCCAGCAGCGTGAAGTAGGTAAGCCACTTGCTAGTGGTGGACTACTTAGACAGTATATAATAATAACAACGAAACTTAATATCTGAAAGTTTATTTTACTGTGTGTATGTGTGAGTATTATTATCAACTAAAATCTGTCTAATATTATGTACATGGCTTCAAATATTGGAGGCTGTCTACATTCAAACAAAGCAACACACACTCAACAAAATTACATTTCAAACTAGTCATAACACATTACATTGCATTGAGACATATGGTTCTGTTGTTAATATTTAGGCCTCTTACATGGTATGACATAATAGACTCGCATCTTGAACTGTTATTCTGCAATCTTCTATGTCAACATAACAAAATATTATCTTCAATGGTGAATATTTTTGTTAAAATGTCCGTATAACCACTTTGAAGATGGTTCATGTGAACCAAAATCTTAGATCAAGGACCAACTTAAAAAATATCCAAATGTTGGGCAATATTTTCTTTATTTTCACCCAAAATTAAAGCAAGCATACAAACCTTAGAACAACTCATGATCAGACATAATGGACATTCATTGTCTGTTATATTTAACAATATATGTTTAAATAATGATCTTCTGCCTGATATATATATATATATATATACACACACACACACGTTTCATTAAATAATATAGACAAGTGTTGTCTATTTTATGTAAATTCTTTTCACAACGTCTGATAAGCTTAATAACATTATCATTAAACGAAGAAAGAAAATCATAATATTGATCCATATTTTTTTTTTTTTTTTAATCCAATCTAAGCTTTTGGCTTACATAAGCCATTATCAAAGATGTCAATTACTGTACAATATATTAAGCAATATACAGAGAAGACTATGATGATCGTCTGTGATTATTTACATGGATGATTTCCTAGCAACAATAAACACGTGCCTATAAGACACTAGAAGCAAAACTCGCACCGCAGCTAATGGCCACGTGAGAGTGAATTCGAGAAGTATTAAGAATGGGAAATATATATATATATATATATATATATATATATATATATATATATATACATGCACACACATACCTATATGTGAATAAAGACAAAAGGAAAACTTGTTTCAGCTGACATGCTTAATCCTTTGAATCAATTTGTTTTGAGAAAGTCTATAATTTGCCTTCATAAAGTCTGAGAGGACAAAACACATTGGCTAAGATAAGCTTTCCCTTTGTCTTTATTCTTTTTACAATTATATTTTAGTTATATCTGAAATTTTACATTTTATATATATATATATATATATATACCTACACCTACCTACCAAAAGACAAAACAAGGTGTTACCAGAGTTTCATGCACTTGTGACCTTCAGATGACTAGAATGTTCTAGTTTTCTGAAGATAACAAGAATTGTGTTTGGTCAAAAATAATGATTGACCAAGTATATTTGAAAGATAACACTTTTAAAGCAAGCAACTTTTATAATTCAAGTGTTTGATATCAAGAAATAGAACATTAATCAGTCAGTCAGTTAATTGCCATACATGAGATACTTGGTCAATCAATGCCTCTTTCAATTCATCACTAACTGGGCAGAAAATTTTTCCACAGTAGGTTTCCATGTCTTTCTGACTGGTTGCCAACCTAGTTTGTCCTGCTATTCAGCTCATAGCGGGGGGTGGGGAGAAGAGATGAATTCATACATTTCCCAAGGGTATTTATGCACAAGCGAATGTAATGAATCTGACTGAGAATGAAACTTGGCTCTCTTATTTCTCATTCTAAGCTGTTATCCATTCAATCACAAGGCATAACATTTAATAGCAATGAATGAAAGGAAATTCACACTACTCTAAGTTTTCACTATCAAGACCCCTTATGAGTGGATAGGGGCTGATAAGTAAATATTCAAATTCTACTGCAGTTCGTGATGCCTATTTTAAGGACTGCTCACTCCTTCATTCAGATTACTTGAAAGCCCATATCTGCTCATTTTGTATCTCTGATAAGTAAATATTTCATTTGAAAAGTCATATGAAAATTACCTTGCTGTGTGTGTGTGTGTGTGTCTCTCTCTCTCTATATATATATATATAATATGTATATATATATATATATATAATGTGTATGTCATATATATATATATATATATATATATATATATGTAATGTATCATATGTGTCATATATATATATATATATATATATAATGTGTCATATATATATATATATATATATA